>OZ026621.1:19647745-20087745 GCA_964020975.1 Hermodice carunculata
CAATATCATTGTTTTTTCTCTGAATCAGCCAGCAAGGGGGCTTCCAGTTTTCCTGCACTTTGCAGACCACATACCTTAGAATGATATATCCCGAGTCTTGATTTGCTTTTTCTGTATCTGCGGGCCCTGGATTTGGGTCAGAATACAAAATGCAAGTAGTTTTCCCAAATCATATACATGCTTATGGTCGGGAGGTGTTATCATCATCATCATCATCATCATCATCATCATCATCATCATCATCATCATCATCATCATCATCATCATCATCATCATCATCATCATCATCAATCATCATCATCATCATCATCATCATCATCATCATCATCATCATCATCAATTTTTATTCATTTATCAAATTTTATTTATATTTCCAACACCGGATATTTTATTATTTTACATTTATTTCTTTATTGGATTTATTCGCTAAATTCAGGGTTTTAACTGTATTTATTTTATTGTTATCAAAATGCGTTTATTTCTTTAAGAGTCTAATTTTACATGACTAGGTGAGTACCGTCAAGCACAGGCCACACAGAACTTTAGGTGGGAAACTGAATTGCCCCACCTGCAAATTTGTTTTTGCAGGGGAAGCACAACCACAGGCAAGTACCAAACTCATCCAGTGGTGGGTCCTAGAAGGGCACTCAATCATCACATACACAGAACAGAGAGGGTGGGCCTCGTAGGGGACCACACATGACAGAAGGTAGGGAACAGTAAATTGAAATTGGGGATGTTGATGAGTATGAATACCTAGGTGTTGAGATGAAAGGAAGGTTTAAAGGCATGTTCAGGTATCAGGTGTAGAATACTAAACAGAAAGTAAATCGTAAAAAGGAATGATTAAAGCTACTGCACTGAACAGTTTCATTAGAGCATACACAGCGAGAGTATTATGGGATAGAGTTGTAATACAAGGAATGGTATATGGTTTAGATGTGATTTCAGTAAGTGATGGAGATATTCAGGGAATGGAGAAAGCAGAGAATGACATGGGGAAATGGACACTGGGAGCACCACCAAGTACAGCAAGCCGTCCTAGAAGAGTTAGGATGGAATAAAATCACAGTTAGAATTGCTAAAGCTAAGTTAAAGTACTGGGGGTATCTACAAGTAGTAAATGAAGACAGATGGTGCAGGAAAGTTTACAAAGAGGTAGTCAAGGAAAAAAAAAACAACATGGATAAAATACATAGATAAGTTAGCAGAGATATATGAATTAAAAGGATATGATGAGGTAGTGTTTGGAAAGTGTACATCGGTACGACTGTTACAGAGGGTTGGAAAGAGGACTGAAAAAGAGGAGTGAGAGCAAAAAGTACACTTAAAGCATACAAAGCATTAGAAAAGCCAAAGAAAAGTGTGCGTTGCGATGGAGGGAAGGTCTCCAAGCTTCTTTTTCAAAGTAGGACAGGAGTTATCAATCTAGAAAAAAGAAAACAGAAGTGGACAACAGGTAGTAATGGAAAGTGTAAGATGTGTAGACAAGAGGCTGATGAGACAGTGGATCATTGGCTCTTGTGGTGCGACGCGTATAGCGACATAAGAGAAGATTTTTTTTCAGAAAGTGGCACAGGGAAGATTGAGTTACAAGGGTTTAGTGGAGGCTCGGTGCTTAGAGGAAGAGGAATGTATAGCATGGGTTTTAGGTTTGAAAGGTGGCGCTTTCTGGGAGGCCAGAAGGGTAATAAAAATGTACAGGACCACCTGGTAGGATGCTGGGAGAAAAGGAATGAAATAATAGAGTTAGAAGGCTACAGGTTAAGTTAGAATTCCAGAGTGCAGGGAGGGAAGGGAATGGTGGTTCACGTGCGGGCCGGTACTTTTTTTTTCCGCGAGCAGTATTCATGTGAACAGTGTTGGCTGGCCTCGACAGTATTGTATTCTAATAATGCATACTTCTGTCTGTCCGATCCTGTAATTGTGATGTCTGATCTTTTTGTATGTATGTCCATGTCGATGTTACGTCAATGTGGTGTCCTGTGGCCCGTCTTTATCTTTTGTACAGCATTTGTATTGTTCTTTTATTTCTTTTTTTTTCACGAGAGGGATTTATATAGGCAGAGCCTGTTTCCCGATCGCTTTTTTGAATAAAATATGTTTAAACCAAGGGAATGGTGGTAGCCCTTATAAGCGATCCTATGGCAAAAAACCTAAGCCTTAGGGGCGGGGATAGGGTGTGTGAGGGATTTTTTTTTTTTCTTTTTTTTTAAGAATGTACAAGCGGTGAGTGTAGGGGGATATACCCAGGAACAGGGGACCACCACAGCTGTGAGAGAGTAGGTGGTGGACCCTTTGCCTTGGCTCTTGTCCTGGAAAGCATGGCAGCACAAGCTGGTAAGGATTACGATGGTTTCCCCCGCCTCATCTACTTTTCCTTTTTGGGGGCCACTGTGTCACACAGTGACACAGGATCGCAGCAGACAAGCGGACAGTCACAGTATTATTATTATTATTATTATTATTATTATTATTATTATTATTATTATTATTATTATTATTATTATTATTATTATTATTATTATTATTAGAATAGCATGTATCTTTCATTTCAGTTTATGTGCATTACAATGGCAGTAGCATGCTTAAAGATAAGACAATTTGTATTCCGAGTATTTCAAAGGCCAACTGATGTGTAGACAACAGTTATTGGACAATTCCTCCAAATCAATATCTCCATATATTCACTTCATCGGAGGTTCAAATTGCCTACTGTCTAAATGGCCATCATTACAACATGTCGAAATCAATTTGGCCTTTTGGTCAAACTCGTCACAATCAACTTCGGCACAAGTTCGCTGCCTGTTGGTTTGACCGAAAAGACAATTGGTGGCATGTACGACCATATGGGCCACAATGGGTAGATAGTTTCTTTACCAGACGAAAGATGTAAGTAAATAAAAGCATTAATAAATGAACGGATCATTTCTTTTCCAAGTGAATAAAAAATGTGAACAAATAAAAGCATTTATCAATGTAAAACTGAACAGAGAAAACAACAAAAATTGCATGGCCTGAAGTCACATATTTAGGCCATACCATTTCTAAAGACGGCTTTAAACCCACATCAGGACGAGTCCAGTCTATCACAGAACTAAAAGAGCCAGAAAATTGGTCTGAATGGAATCTGTTCTGGGAATGACAACATGTGTTGGCAAGTTTATTCCAAACCTCAACCAGCTGAATGCACCCCTCTGAGAACTGAAAACAAATGACAAGTGGTATTAGGGACACGAGCAAAAAGATGGCTTCCAGAAAAAAAAAAAAAACATACTCAGTTCAGAACCAGTACTGCAATACTTTGACGAAAACGCTCCTATCTTGCTGACCGTGGTTGCAGTGTCAAAAGGAATTGGAATTTCCGCCACTCAAAACAATGGAGTCATCGCTTATGCATCAAGATCATTTACACCTACAGAACAAAGATATGCCCCGATCGAAAAAGAGATGTTAGCTGTTGTATTTGCCTGCCAACGATTCCACAAATTGATATATGGAAAACAGGATGTGACAATAGAATCTGACCATAAACCTTTGGAGACACTAGTGAAAAAGCCTATCCATGCAGCTCCCATGTGCATACAGCGCATTCTCCTCAAATTACAACCATACACCTTCAAGTCAGTTTGGACTAATGGTACATCAATAGGCCTTGCAGATTGCCTGAGCAGGCTATCACTTCGAAAAGATCCACAACCAAATGAAAGTATGGATGAAGAGCTTATGGTTTGCAAAGCTGATACATCAGCTAACAGTAAGCACGATAAAATAGCTAAAGCCACAGAGGAAGATGATGAACTACAAACTGTGGACAACTGATCCTAAGTGTTTGGCCAGAAAACCGTAAACTTGTTCCATAACATGCAAGACTCTACTGTGACTATAGAGATGAGCTATCAACATACAACAACATTGTGTACAGAGGAGACCGAATATGTATCCCAAAAAGCATCCTCCAAGAAATCCTAAAAACAGTACACATGTCTGACATGGAAATGGGCAAAACCAAACAATTGGCCCGGGATATTGTGTTTTGGCCAGGCATGAACAAACAAATACAAGATGTAGTCTCAAAATGCCCAACTTGACTTGAAAGCAAGAAGAAAAATTCATAAGAACCAACGATCATACATGATATACAAAGCCGCCCATGGTCCAAAGTTGGCAGTGATTTATTTTAATTCAACAATTCAATATACATGGTACTGGTAGACTACTATTCCAACTTATTGAAGTAGATAAATTGCCAGACAGCACAGCAGAAGCCGTTGTCAAACACATGAAACGACAGATAGCACGTTATGGGATCTTTGATATCATAATTACAGACGGAGGACCAAAATACACCAGTCGTTCATTCAAAGACTTTGCTACACATTTTGGGTTCAAACATAATATCTCATCACTGGAGCACCAGCAAGCAAATGGCTTAGCCGAGTCAGCAGTTAGAACCAACAAAAATCTATTAGAGAAAAGTAGCCAAGAAGGTGGAGATTACAAACATCAAACCTGACCAAGCCGTATAAGTTCATACACGAGATGGATGGCGACCAGCTGAATGTATCAATTAGCATCAGATGCCAAGGTCACACATTGTCAAAGCTGGACCAGAAGCAAGACTTTACAGACGAAATCGCAAATTCCTGATGAATACAGCAGAGCCACCACACACAGTAATACCATAGTACAGACCCTTGCCTAGAATCTCAACTAGGAACACTCCACAGCAACCACAACGAACAAACAACACACCACCTCCCAATAGGCCCACCCAACCAAACCCAGTCCAACCTCCCACTCGGACTCAGACAACCACCCGAGCAGGCAGGATAATCCAAAACCTATCTGGTTAGAAGATTATACAACACCATAAAGCTATAACATAAAAACACACCTGATCTTCAAAGGTCATCACAATATACATCTAACTAGAAAAAAATGTTTATTTTTTTCACATAAATGATAATACATTGACAGATATAGAAATTATTATCTTAGAAACGTTTCATTATATTTACACCGGTTATAATATGTTAGAAGTCTTATGATATGTTAGAAGTCTTATTATACAAGCCATGGTTCATAACAATATATTTTTCTTATTTGAAGGGCACAGGTGTCAGTACTTCATAATTTATAATAAAATAAGTACAAAGACTTTAAATGACGTGGGCTGTGTGACACAGCACGAGTATTACGAACAATAACTACCTCCAGTGCAAAAGCAAAACTTTCACAAAGATCATCAAAGTCAATCAAATATATTTTGTTACCTGATTTTGAGATCAAGAATTATTTGCAATGTTGATTTCATTTTAATTGCCTGTATTTAGTTCTATACATTGTTTAGATATATGTGGTTAAAATATTCTGAAGCAGAAACCTGCATTTTCAAGAAAAGGAGATGTCATGTATTGTATAGTGTCGCCACCTATAGACAACATGATTAATATTCTAGTGCGAACCCTACTTTGCATCGGTATCTTAGCATCAATAAAAACTAGTTCATAGAAACACACAACATGGCGTGAACTTGAATCATTACATTCCCAAAACAAGAAGTAATATTGTCTTGTCAGATGCCTGGTGTGAAACATTTGCAGGGAAGGATTGGGCGTGATATCAAGATGACACAATGATTATCTTTTCTACACCTCAAAATTTGAGGTATTTGGCATTGCCCATCACATATGATACGGAGATAGGACATTTATTGTCTTCCCTGTTCTATTCTCCCAGATGTACACAGTACATGGGCTTGTTATGGGGCAAGTGATGACTCTTGTCTATGTTCTGCTGGCAAATAAACAGAAACAGACTTACACACTCATGTTACAAGATATTTCGGACAGTACTTGTATGTCTGAGGATGTGTCAACACCCTGTAATATCAGCACTTTCAGATGTGACCTGGAGGCTTCATTCATTGCAGCAGTACAAGAAGTGTTCACAGATACCAAAGTTGAAACTTGCTTTTTCCATCTTGCTCAGGCTCACAGGAGGGCAATTCAGCGGCTGGGTTTGGTGAGATTATATAGTGAATCAGCAGAATATTCTGTATTGTTCAGAATGTTCACAGCCGTGGATTTTGTTCCACCGACTGACATCAGGAACAAATATCAATTAAGTACCCCAAGTCGAAAGTTGAAATATTATATAGTCGTTAATTCGTTGGCATCTTTGATATTTTCAAATTATCTTCATCTGTCCATAAATAACTATACAAACAGATACAACAGGGTCTCATCCTCTGTGTAGATTTGCACCACCTCTCCCCCCCCCCAAAAAAAAAACAAGAGAGAGAGAGAAACACACACACAATCCAATTGCTTCGTCGCTCAACAGCCAAAACAGAAACCCTCTGTACTTTATCAATATCAAAATAAAATATTTTGTAGATCCTACTATTTTTGTACAGACCAAACGCGCCCTTCAGGATTCCGTAGTGTGCTTACCAGTGCCGCTCTGTCGTCGTACTCCTCGAATTTTGAAAACACCGCAAAGTGCAGAGGTACCTCTGGTATGGCCACATCGGACAGACGACTTTTCACCATGACTGATTCACACCTGGCCTGGCCTTCTCCCGCGGTTTTCTCAACTTTAACTCGTAACTGTTTTAGAAACACAAAGGACCAAAAATATGATCCACCGGGGATTGTGGTAGACTATTAGTAGATCATAGTTCAAAGGTAGTAAAAGATAAGGCACGTTTATAAAGGTTGGAATGCACCGTCGACCTAACGCGACACACCGCACATATGGGGTCAATGGACGGAACTAAATACGTAATACAAAGAAACATGACCTATTTTCCCCCGGTCTTTAAAAACAGTGAACACAGGGAAAAATACAAGGACGTATTCATGAGGCCAGGAAGAGACTTCTCAGCTCTGTGATGTATATGCATTCAAAATTTATTTTTCCCCGATCCTTCTAATTTTTGTCAAGTCATCTAGGTGAAATGCGATGGTAAGACTTATGGCACTGATCAATTTATTGGTTCACGTTTGGTGTCTCATCGGCATGGCGCTGAATAACAAACAGGCCCTGCATCCATTCGTCGTGGGTCAAGTACTGCATTGTTTATAGTCTTGCATCAGAGTTTATCTAACATTAGAGGGCAAGAATTTGTCTTGATACATCTTTATTTTGAACACATTAGGTTCACATAAATGAGAAAAAATACAGAAAGGGGCAAGAGAGAAAGAAAACAAAAGTAAGTACACATGATCTAATACAGCATGGAAATGTCACATTCGGCAATCAATTGACTTAAGTTATGAACTATTACAATACAAATGAATGACATGACTAATCGAAGATTATACCTTATTAAAATTGTCTTATGAAATACGCAGAAATTCGAGTTTATGTTATTAAGCTATTGGAGAAAGAAAATTGGCTGAAACTTTGTATTTCTGATCAGGCCAAGTTGTTGTTTTGTCTCTTTATATTCACTAAGACAGTAAAAGTGCTCCAACCAGGTCACCAAGTGGGTCATATCAAAAAAGGCCTTGCAGATAGAAACGACTGAATTTCTGACTTTTGGTTTGGCTCTCTGTAGACAAACGACTAAGGATTGCTTTCTAGTAAGTGGGTCAAACGGCTATTTAACTTGCTTTAAATGGTGAATATTAAAGAAGATCTACTCTCGCTCCGCCTGTTTAAAGATATTATCTACACGTATGCAATCTTGCGATCGCTCTGCGCTTTCAATAGACGTCTCGTTCGTGCATCGATAGATGGCGCTGCGCGATGTATTTATTTGTGCCATGTCAGGGTGACATAATAAAAAAGAATGAAAAAGCTTTAGCAATAGTTTTCATCGTGCATTCACAGCTCTTGTGCTGGTGGATAGAGTAGTAATACCGGGAATGCTATATGCTACAAATTAGAAAAAACGGAGGGCTCGCCACGACATAAGGAAATGTAGTTTTTCATCAAGGTTGGTTGCATTCTGGAACATTTTACCAAGGGAGGTAGTGGAAGCAACTTCTCTGAACTCACTTAAATACAGACTGGACAGACACCGGGTCTCTCAACGACTAAAATACGACTATATCGAGGATTTGATAATAATTGTTTAAACATATTTATTTCACACTGGATAGCCCAATTGTACACAAATCGACTAATCGAGGGGTTCTCCAGACACGGAAGCACACAATGTATATTGCAGGTCACAATACACAAACTAGGAGCTCCAAAAAGCAACTTACAATTGCATGTGTATACATCAAATATATATATATATATATATATATATATATATATATATATATATATATATATATATATGTTATGAATATATGTTCATTTTGATTGAAATGTCCCAGATTACCCACGCCGCAGGAGGGGGGCTGAAGGAGAAGTAATTGCCTGACTTTCAACCGAAGACTGCTGGACGCGGCCGAAGCACAATGGTGGCATACGCACACTGCCACTGTGGAGCCACCATTGCACCCAGCAGCCCGGGCGTTCCTTCACCGCCTTGTCACTGTCCACCCCCTGCAGCAAATACAGTACTAACATGACGAGCCAAAATCAGTTACCTGGAACATACATACGTTTATATAATATTATGTAGATGATGATGATGATGATGATGATGATGATGATGATGATGATGATGATGATATTTGCGCTACGCGTTAGACTGATGACTTGCCACACAGAGTGAGTGCAAAAGAGAGATGTAAATCTCAAGTTTCCGTGATGTCTAGTGAAAGATTGTGTCACTGGCCGCTCGTGCTAGTGCTTGAGTGTCATGTAAACAAAGCCCCATGTGTTCCAAATGTCTTAATTTCTTCTTGGTCTAGCTGATGTTACCCTCTGCGATGTAAAAAAAATAATAACAATGACAAAAACTAGAAAATAAGATCAAACATTGGAAAATTAAACAAAACAGCTTGGCCTGTTACCGCCGCTTTAAAATTAAATTCATTGTTTGAAGGTATATAGATATAAACATCAATGATCTGTAAACTGTTCATGCTTTCAAATTTAATCGTTACGATCCAATTTGCATTCTATCAGCTTTTTGTTTTCAAAAATGCTGTATATTTCATCAAAGGCTTAGTCTTTGTAATATTATAACTCCTGCTACTGATGTTTTTCGCTATGGTTACGAATTTTATCCGATGTATTTTCAAACCGTCTTCACATTTGTCATATCTCGAATTCTGTTTGAGAATTTAGGATTCTTAATTTTATGAAGATGCCGTGACCATTATACATGTGTTATCTCCAATGACAAAAACGCGAGTATATTACGTAAGAAATGAATGTTCGCCATTCTGTGATTATCGAAAGTCGGATAATTTATCAGTAAGACACCATCATGGCACAGGCAGGACGCGAGTCTGGTGGGCGGCAAAGTAGTATTGACAGTTATTTTGCAGCAGAAAGACATGGAATAACTTATTATGCCCTGGCACTTGTAAAGAACATTCTCAGTAAGTTCACCGTGCTTGGGAAGTTAATGTAGATTAAGTCATCACTTAACAGTACTGTTGTATTTGTCTTGCGCATTTTTATTCAGCTATGGGATACCACTGCTCGAAGAGAACATTCCTCATTGCGTATGAACACTTCTGTCCTCATTGTTGCTGAATTTCTTAAAGTTCACAATGATATCATGGCGAATGCACATTCACTCATTCATTCATTCCTTTTTTTACTTGTTAAGTAGGCTTTTCCTGTGTCAAAAGTATATGGTAAATTTGGATCCTTAGCAGTTTTATTGTACTGATGGAATAGGCCTCGTGTTTGGCTTGTTGAACATCCACTTCTTTCCATACGTGTGTGCACGCCCTGAAAAATTGATGCTCTGGATTCACGGTGCAATTGCAGAGTTTGACTGATCAGTCCAGAATGTTCAAAATTCAAAAAACCAAAAAACCAAAACAAACAAACAAACAAAAAAGTGTGACTCTTATCTGTTTTTTTTTTTTGTTTTTTTTTTTTTGTTTTTTTTTTTTTTTGGTTTTTGTTTTTTGCTTTCTTTTGTTTTTGTTGTTGTGCCGATTGTGTTTCTGGTTAACCCCTTCACTGCAAATTTCGACTATTGTTGCACTGATGAATCTGAAGGTTAACAACAATTCCAGATTAAAATTCCTCACCAAAAGACCTTTCGTTTAAGTACCAGCATGCTTATATACCAAATGATAAATAGTCCAAGCCAACAGCTTTCCTTGGCGGGCAACGCGCCCAAAGCGCCCAGAGGCAAGCTTTTGACTCAGACTAAACTTGGAACAGAAAGAGTTTTGCTGTAATTATCTTCGGCACATAAAATATCGGGGGGGAGGGGGGATTATCGTCCCCCGCATCGTCCGTCAGTCAACCGTGACGACGTTAAAGCGATATGTAAAAAATAGTAACCGTAGCATCAATAAATTTGTCAGGACAGTACCAGGGGATGGTTCAGGGTCCCACCAAAAAGCAGCTTCCTTTGATATGTTTATCATAATATTTACCCCTCAAACAATTTGGGCCTTGGGTGTACTGGAATTAGTGTGTCTGTCTGTGTGGTAGTGGGGTCTTGTCAATATCACTTGGGGACCCGTTTATCACTTTCTCGTGGCTAGGACATGTTTAGGGCTTTCAATTGGAGTTGTGTGGGTTCCTTAAAACACGAGCACTGTTAATCCTGTATGAACAATCCATTACATCTGTTGTTCCCAAGTGCGTCAAGGTAAGCGTTCCTTCCCGGCGCGATTGTGTGTGCAAGCGTTGAAAAAGTGCTGATTCTGCTGTGTGTACAATTAAAAGTGCCGAAAGAGTTCAAATGATTAAGGAAGTGATCTTAGCCATTGTGATTTATGATGTAATTTGACATTTGGATCCACATGGAGAAGTCTTAATTATTAAGTTATTGGAATGTACCATGATAGGACACGGTCATCTGCAACAAAAAGTGGACCGACATCAACGAGGCAACTTCCAAAAACCTAATCTCTCCGGTCCAGCAGAAAACCCACATATGTCAATAACTGTGATTTGGGATGATGCAGACCTGTGTCCCCCCAAACATCCTAAGCTGATGCCCAACGCTAGGGACACTGCCAGTGGCAAAATTCAAGTTATACAAGCGAACAGTGAACAGAAAGCTTCAAGCAGCAGACACACACTAATGGTAAATATAAAATGTACAGAGATAGAAATTAAAGAGTGCAAAAGTCATTTCACATTTTGTTACCCTTATATAAAATATGCTGTTCACCGGCAGATTAAGTTTCAACTTGTTAAACTTCTCCTGCCATTCGGGTTAAATGCAGAATCTCATTCGTTATATCAAGAATTGATAAATTGTTTCAATAGTTGATTCATTGTGACCTGCCTGCGAGCTTATCATTCAAAAACGACCTGTCAAAGCTATACATCCTATGTGTTATATTGCACACCATGGAACATTGTATCAAAGGAGACACGCTAAACAAATATATCCTTAGTCAACAGCTTGCCCCTGGAATTCTGTGTGTTGAGCTCCCAGGATGACCCAAGATGTGTGTGTGTGTTCTTTTCGTCATGCCACTACAATCAAGACACGAGCCAGTACAATCATAACATTTTATCACACATTCCACTGAAAAAATGAACTTACAAGTCTACCTATAGCACCTTAAAATGTTAGATTCTATCAAACAAGTTTGTATCTGCCAACATTTAGTCCATTGTACTGTGGCTTTGGTTTGCAAAGCAGATATACTCGCCAATTATGTAGCCTTTAGTTCTACCATTTAGCATATGAATATTTAGACTGCGACACAAGTCCACTAAACTCTGACCACATATATAATTTTCTATCTCTCTGTTATCCCTTGTGCGAAAATGTCCTTTACATTCCATTCTTCGGTATCTATATAATCAGTTCTATCATCCTCCATATTATCCTTCAAGCTTCCTGTCTTTGCATTAAAGTCTGCAACCACCAGAACATAGGTATGTGAATCACGATGCACAGATTGCAGTTCGATCAATCAGTCTTCCAATCGTTCTATTCCACTGTCCTGGATCTGTCCATTTATACCGGATCCCAGTGCCGAAAAAATTGCTATATTATTTATCACAATTCCATCTGGCAGCTGAAACTTGCGTACCTCCGGTGCACGGACAGCCTGTAACAAACATAAAAAGCTCCCCACGTTTGTTCACATCCCTGCCGAAATCATAACACTTGAGCCAGGCAGCCGAGAAGAGAAGAAAGGATGGTCGCCCCTGACGTCCCTGGCATTACGGTAATCGTCGTAATTCCCGCTTCCGCGGGCAGAGGCAGTCATCAGGTGACTATGTTCAAAGTGAAAGATAGGTGCTACTGGGGTTTTGGAATGTGAAAAGTTGGTCGGTAAACACAGAAAGTAAAAATTGGAAAATAAGGTCAATGTGTATAGATCATACTACCCTGGACATTATTGGGATTGCAGAAAGCCATTTGACAGGTAATGAAACACTCGATATACCGGGTTACAAGTAGTATGGTCAAAACAGACTTGCATTTCATCATAGAGCTAGTGCAGGTTCCGGTGGTGTAGGCTTCCTCGTTAAAAATAATACCCTAACAGATTCTGATATCCACGTTAAAGATCAAATAACGGAAGGCATTTTGTGGCTACAATTGAAAGCCAAATCAGCGGGCTTTCTGCTCGATTTATGTGTGTGTTACATGCCAACAGCAGAATCATCGCGCCACATTGACGCCCACTTTGAAACACTCATATCACAGGTTTACTCTTTCCAACAAGAGGGTCCCTTTATTATTTGTGGCGATTTAACAGTAGAATGGGCCACAACACTGATTTTATAGAGTCCCTTACAGAGACGTTATAGATCACACTGAAAACCCAAACGGCTAGCTTTTCTGTGACTTTCTAGTTTCGGCCAATTGTTGTGTTTTAAGTGGTCGTGGTAATAAGAAAAATGACTTTACTTCATCCAATCACAGAGGGCAAGCAGTTGTTGACTACTGTATCATCCCCTATGAACTTTCCCCGTGCTTCTCAATGAAGCGGGTTGCTTGTCTGTGGCGGACCCGTCTCGTAACATGCCGGATCACGCATTGTAAAGGTGGACTCTTGATATTCAAAACCCAGGATATTGCGGCGATCAGACAAATGAACGTTGCACATCATGGACACAACCTACCACATTTGTGAAATATAATACACGTGACCGACCTACAAATTTTATGGTGAGTGATAACACTCAAGAGCAATTAGATGGTCTGATAGAGGAACTCGGGAGTTTTGAGCGGGTTCAAAGTGAAATAAACAATGATGAGTTTTGTGCCACAGTAAAAACGGAGATGGATGATAAATTACAAAAACGCACTGTTTATCTTCAATATGACCTGAGCAATAAGCGAAGACGCTTGAAGAAACCCTGGTGGATAGAGGAATTATCTATTTTATGGAACAATATGTGTGACTCTGAAAAACAGTGGCGACATGCAGTGCCTGCAGAAAAGATGCGCATGAAAGCAAACATTAAAATGCATCAGAGAAGATTCAATAAAAAAAAGTTCAGTCAGCGAAGAGATCATATTGGGCAAAACAACAGTAAGACATTTTAAACACGCACCAGAATGATACCAAGCAATTTTGGACAAAAGATTGGTCAGATTGGGGCAGGCTCGGAAAGAAATAAAATGACTCCCATGAGATAATACTGGAGGATGGGTCCATGAATAGGGATCCAGACACTGTATTGAATAAATGGAAACGTGGCTATCAGGCTCTACTTAACCCGGTAGCAGTTGCTGACGGTAATAATCATGAAGTTGAGGATGTCAGCTTCAACACCGACCCGTCTACTTAATGCAACAATGCTCAATACACCCATTCACAGATCCCAAGTAGTGAAAGCGATTGATCGAGTGAAACCTGGAAAAGCTGCAGGCATTAACGGCTTACAAGTAGAAGTCATCAGAAATTCGCTACGGATAGACTTCCTACACAAGTTATTAAAGTGTGTGTGTCAGCACACACTTTTCTGTTTTTCTAGGAATTCTTTCTTTCTTTCTTTCTTTCTTTCTTTCTTTCTTTCTTTCTTTCTTTCTTTCTTTCTTTCTTTCTTTCTTTCTTTCTTTCTTTACCGGCAAATTTGTCCGACATTTCATTTGAAAAGTATTATATGTAGAAACTCCAAACTTGGCACAATTATACTTCTATGGATAAAGTCTGGCCTTTTTATAATGAGAGGTCATGCTTTTCAAAATTATGCAAATGAGGGCTAATTAAAGTTTTAAATCTTCAATTTCTTATATACTATAGTAGATGTGGTTCGAGTGTATAGGAATTCGATCATAGCAAGGTAAAGGTCAGCTCTAATGTCAAGGTCATGTCAAGGTCAAAGGTCATGTCAAGGTCAAAGGTCAATTTTAAGCCAAAATGTCATTTTTGAGGTCAAGGTTCACTTCAAGTAGAGGTCATCTCCAGGTCAAAGGTCATTTCAAGGTCAAAGGCCACTTTCGGTGCTGGCTTTCTTCTGGCCATAACTTGTTCAATTTTTATCCAATTTTGAGTATGTTGGGCTCAAATTGTAGCTATTGTAACCACATTTTATAGATTTACATGTGACCTCTAAAGTTCAAAGGTCAAGGTCATTTGGACCTTTGAAAGTTTCATCCAATCATAACGTGGCCAATCTCCATCCAGTTCTAATTATGTTGGACTTAAATTGTAGGTATTGCTACACTGGACATTTTTATAAGAACATGTAACCTCAAAAAGGCAAAGGTCAAGGTCACTTGGCCCTTTGAAAGTTTCATCTTGCCATAACTTGGCCAATTTTACTCCGATTTGGTTCATGTCCACCTCAAATTGTGGGTATTGTGACACTGTGCAATTTACATGTGACCTGTAAAGGTCAAAGGTCAAGGTCATTTGGACTTTGAAATTTGCATGCAGCCATAAGCTTAATGGAATGTAAAGTACCAAAGGACAAAAGTTGTAGCATAAATATTTGCAACCTTTGAAGGCACACAGACAGATTAAAAAAAATCTTCTTTGCCAGTTTCTTTCTTTCTTTCTTTCTTCTTTACCAGCAAATTTGTCCGACACTTTTCTCAGACACTATTATACATAGAAACTGCAAACTTGGCATGATTGTACCTCCATATAAGGAGTTTGGCCGTTTAATACACAGAAATGCAGATGTTTAAAATTATGCAAATTAGGGGCATTTGAAATTTTAAATCTTGAATTACTTCAGAGCTATAATAGAAAGAGATGCCATTCCAACTTCTACTCCTGTGTTATGGAATAGTTGTACATTGCCATACTAATATGCTTTGAAGACACACACACTGATTTGCTTTGCAGCAAATCATCTTTTCTAGTTATGTCTGTATGCCAACACAGACATACTGTATTTCTAGGAATTAAAGTGTGTGTGTCAACGCACACTTTTCTGTTTTTCTAGGAATTCCTTATTATGTCTGTGTGCCAACACAGACATACTGTTTTTCTAGGAATTCTTTATTTCTTTCTTTCTTTCTTTCTTCTTTCTTTCTTTCTTTACAGGCAAATTTGTCCGACATTTCATTTGAAAAGTATTTTACATAGAAACTCCAAACTTGGCATGATTATACTTCCATACATGAAGCCTGGTCTTTTTGTAAAGAGGTTCAATGGTTTTGAAAATTATGCAAATTAGGGCCATTTGAAAATTTAAATCTTGATTATCTCCAAAAATATTATAGGTACAGGTAATCAATCCAACTTCGATAAATATGTTGGTTAGACTGCACATTTTTGTAATTTACATGTGACCTCTAAAGGTCAAAGGTCAATGTCATTTTCACATTTGAAATTTTCATCTAGCCATAACTCAGTCAATTTTCAACCAATTTTAACCATGTTGGACCCAACCTGTAGGTATTGCAACACTGCATATTTTTGTAATTTACATGCAATGCCTAAAGATTAAAGGTCAAGCTCATTCAGGCCTTTTTGTTAAAACTAGCCATAAGCGTAATGGAATGTGAAGTACTAAAGGCTTCAAAGATGGTATCAGTCAAGATTCTGGGGTCCGCTTTGGTAATTGATACTTTTAGCCCAGATAAGAGAGCCTGGGTTTGATATCAGGCTACGGGCAGCATGCTTGTCTGTATGTGTGCCCCTGAGTGGCACACAGAATGCCGTGTGTGACTGCTTTTGTCATGTTTACACAAGACAGACAAGACATAACTTAGAACATTGGAACAACACATAATTAATTAATTGGGTAAGACATAACAGATTCAACTGAAAGCCACAGGAAGCTGTAGTTTTCCTTGCAGTGAGGTTGCAAGGTTAGGATATCGTACAAGCCACGGGTAGCCAGGTCAGTGTTCAATGTAAACAAAGCATGCACAAGTATGAATAGACTGACGTCTACAAGTTGTATCATGCTTAGAAGACTACTTGGTTCATGAGAATGAAATGGAAAAGAATGATGACACAGTCTGTGGTAGTTTATATATCATTACATACTATCAAAAATGTTGTCTTTCTTTCTTTCCTTTTTTTCCTTTTTAATGGATGTGTGCCAACAGACATATTGTTTTTCTAGGAATTCTTTCTTTCTTTCTTTCTTTCTTTCTTTCTTTCTTTCTTTCTTTCTTTCTTTTTCTTTCTCACTTTCTTTCTTTCTTAATGTCTGAGTGCCAACACAGACATATTGTTTTTCTTTCTTTCTTTCTTTCTTTCTTTCTTTCTTTCTTTCTTTCTTTCTTTCTTTCTTTCTTTCTTTCTTTCTTTCTTTCTTTCTTTCTTTCTTTCTTTCTTTCTCTCTTTCTTTCTTTCTTTCTTTCCAGACAAGTTTGTCCGACATTTTATTTAAAAAGTATTACACATAGAAACTCCAAACCTGGCAAAATTATACTTCTATAGATGAAGTCTGGCCTTTTTGTAATGAGAGGTCATGCTTTTCAAAATTATGCCAATGAGGGCTAATTAAAGTTTTAAATGATCAATATTTTATATACTATAGTAGATGTGGTTCCGAGTGTGTAGCAGTTTGATCATAGCAAGGAAAAGGCCATCTCAAATGTCAGGTCATGTCAAGGTCAAAGGTCAGTTTTAGGCCAAGGTGTCATTTTTGAGGTGAAGGTTCACTTCAGCTAGAGGTCATCTCAAGGTCAAAGGTCATTCAAGGTCAAAGGCCACTTTCGATGGCGGCTTTCTTCTAGCCATAACTTGGTCAATTTGTATCCAATTTTGATCATGTTTGGTTCAAATTGTAGCTATTGCAACACTGCACATTTTGAAAATTACATGTGACCCCAAAAGGTCAAAGGTCAGTGTCATCTGGACCTTTGAAAGTTTCACCCAGCTATAACGCGGCCAATTTCCATCCAATTCTAATCATGTTGGACTTAAATTGTGGGTATTGTATCACTGTACATTTTTGCAATTTACGTGTGACCTATAAAGGTTAAAGGTAAAAGGTTAAGGTTATTTGAACTTGGAAATATCATCCAGCCATAAGCTTAATGCAATGTGAAGTACCTAAGCACAAAAGTTGTACCATTTAATATTTACAGCCTTTGAAGGCACACAGACAGATTTGCTTTAAAGCAAATCTTCCTTTCTAGTTTCTTTCTTTCTTTCCTTCTTCTTTCTTTCTTTTTTTCTTTCTTTCTTTCTTTCTTTCTTTCTCTCTTTCTTTCTTTACCGGCAAATTTGTCCGACATTTCATTTGAAAAGTATTACATGTAGAAACTCCAAACTTTGCACAATTATACTTCTATGGATAAAGTCTGGCCTTTTTATAATGACAGGTCATGTTTTTGAAAATTATGCAAATGAGGGCTAATTAAAGTTTTAAATCTTCAATATCTTGTATACTATAGTAGATGTGGTCCCGAGTGTATTGGAGCTCAATCATAGCAAGGTAAAGGTCATCTCAAATGTCAAGGTCATGTCAAGGTCAAAGGTCATGTCAAGGTCAAAGGTCATGTCAAGGTCAAAGGTCAATTTTAAGCCAAAATGTCATTTTTGAGGTCGAGGTTCACTTCAAGCAGAGGTCATCTCAAGGTCGAAGGACATTTCAAGGTCAAAGGCCACTTTCGGTGGTGGCTTTCTTCTAGCCATAACTTGGTCAATTTTTATCGAATTTTGATCATGTTGGGCTCAAACTGTAGCTATTCTACACTGCACATTTTTGAAAACTTACATGTGACCTCTAAAGGTCAAAGGTCAAGGTCGTTTGGACCTTTGGACCTTTGAAAGTTTCATCCAGTCAAAACCTGGCAAATTTCCATCCAATTCTGATCATGTTGGACTCAAATTGTACGTATTGCAACACTGCACATTTTTTTAAGAACATGTAACCTCAAAAGGGCAAAGGTCAAGGTCATTTTGCCCTTTGAAAATTTCATCTTGTCATAACTTGGTCAACTTTCATCCGATTTGGTTCATGTTAGGCTTAAATTGTGGGTATTGTGACACTATGCAATTTACATGTGACCTGTAAAGGTCAAAGGTCAAAGGTCAAGGTCATTTGGACTTTGAAACTTGCATCCAACCATAAGCTTAATGGAATGTGAAGTACCAAAGGATAAAAGTTGTAGCATTTAATATTTATAATTTTTGAAGGCACACAGACAGATTTGCTTTTAAGCAAATCTTCTTTTCTAGTTTCTTTCTTTCTTTCTTTCTTTTTTTACCGGCAAATTTGTTCGACATTTCATTTGAAAAGTATTATACGTAGAAACTTCAAATTTGGCACAATTATACTTCTATACATGACGTCGGGTCTTTTTATAATGAAAGGTCATGCTTTTCAAAATTATGCAAATGAGGGCTATTCAAATTTTTTAAAAATCTTCAATATCTTATGAACTATAGTAGATATAGTTCCGAGTGTATTGGAGTTCGATCATATCCAGGCAAAGGTCATCTCAAATGTCAAGGTCATGTCAAGGTGAAAGTTCATGTCAAGGTCAAAGGTCAGTTTTAGGTCAAAATGTCATTATAAAGCCAAAATATCATTTTAAAGGTCAAGGACCACTTCAGGGGAGGTCATTTCAAGGTCAAAGGTCATCTCAAGGTCAAAGGTCACTTTCGATGGTGGCTTTCTTCTTGCCATAACTTGGTCAATTGCTATCCAATTTGTATCATGTTGGGCTCAAATTGTAGCTATTGTACCACTTTCCATTTTTGAAGTCTTGCCTTTTTATAATGAGAGGTCATACTTTTCAAAATTATGTAAATGAGGGCTAATTAAAGTTTTAGATTTTCAATATCTTATATTCTATAGTAGATATAGTTCCAAGTGTATAGGAGTTTTATCATAGCAAGGCAAAGGTCATCTAAAATTTCAAGGTCATGTCAAGGTCAAAGTTCAATTTTAGGCCAAAATGTCATTTTTGAGGTCAAGGTTCACTTCAGGTAGAGGTCATCTCAAGGTTAAAGGTCGTTTCAAGGTCAAAGGCCACTTTCGATGGTAGCTTTCTTCTAGCCATAAATTCGTCAATTTTTATCCAATTTTGATCATGTTGGGCTCAAATTGTAGCTATTGCAACACTGCACATTTTGAAAATTACATGTGACCCCCAAAGGTCAAAGTTCAATGTCATCTGGACGTTTGAAAGTGTCACCTAGCCATTACTCGGCCAATTTCCATCCAAATCTAATTATGTTGGACTTAAATTGTGGGTATTGTAACACTGTATATTTTTGCAATTTACATGTAACCTCTAAAGGTTAAAGGTCAAAGGTCAGGGTCATTTGGACTTGGAAATTTTCATCCAGCCATAAGCTCAATGGAATGTGAAGTACCAAAGCACAAAAGTTGTCCCATTTAATATTTACAACTTTGGAAGGCACACAGACAGATTTGCTTTGAAGCAAATCTTCCTTTCTAGTTCAGCTTCTGTTTTCGAGTCGGAAAGTACCAGACATTTGGCAGAAGGGTATTATTAATCCCATACCCAAAAATAATACATCAGATGCCCGCATCCCTCTCAACACTAGAGGTATCACCTTAACGCCGATAGCAGCGAAGATATTCACTTCAGTCCTAAATGCAACGATCATCTCTTGGGCTGAACAGAATAACATTATGGCGGACGAACAAAATGGTTTCCGCGAAACCGCAACTGTGCCAACCACATTCTTTCATTGACCAGTATATTAGAGACCAGGAACAAAAGAGTAAAAGAGTACATTTATAGGATTTGTAGACTTTAACAAGGCTTGCGACCTGATAAACAGACATCTCCTTTGGCAAAAACTTAGGATGCATGGCATACACGGCAAAATGGTTGACGCTCTTTGGTCAATGTATACCGATGTGAACAGTTGTGTAAGACTTAACGGAAAGTGTCGAGGCTGGTTCCCAGTGGAATGTGGCCTTGAACAAGGATGTAACTTGTCCCCTACGTTGTTTAATCTATTTATCACCGATCTGGCAGTGGATATCAAAGCCTTGAACAACGGTGTAAAATCGGCGAAGAGAGTGTTGCTACTCTCATGCTTGCAGATGATATAATCTTTTTGCAGAAACTTAAATGGATTTACAGAAAAGTTTTGATGCCCTGAATGGGTGGTGTAAAAACTGGGAAATGAAAATAAATGCAGAGAAAACAAAAAATTTTCATGTTAGAAACCCCTCAATTCCAAGAACCGACTTTGAGTTCACATGTGGAGAACAGAACTTAGCAGTGACAGACAAATACAAGTACTTAGGCCTATGGCTTATGGTATTCCTCAATGTGGATTACAAGGTTAAGGAAGTAGCAAAATCAACGCACAGAGCCTTAGGATTGTTTATTGTAAAGGCCAAAGCATATGGTGGTATGCCTTATAAGGTGTACACGATCCTAATGACATTCTTGTACTCCCTACCATCACTTATGGAGCCGCAATATGGGGACAGCGGGATTTCTCGTGCATAGACGCGATCCACAACCGAGCTTGCAAATTCTTTCTAGGCGTGGGAAAGAGAACTCCCGCTGCTGCGATACGAGGCAAAATGGGATGGACCCCTCCCTGGAAACACCAGCTTGTGTGACCAAAATGTAGTGTAGGCTGTCATGTATAGACACAAGTCGCCTACATAAGCGAATCTTCCTATGGGCATGCAGTAACAAGAACAAGCGAAATCGGTTTCATCACAGTGAATCATTATATGCCAAGATACACCTAGACTCTGACTATTTGGTGGAACATCATTGGTATCGAGTGAAGTCAACTGTAGTCAATACTTGACGTTATGTTTTCATTGAGAAGTGGCATCTCCTCCTTGCCCGCCAAGATGCAATCCGTAGACAAGGTCAAAACAAGGGATGAGGTATATAGACTTTCTAAAGAGAGTTTTGAGACAGAGCAATGCCACTTAGACACAGGCGTGGCTTAGCCTTATTTCGCTGCGGGGTGGCCCCCCTGCGGATTGAAACCGGACGGTACAGAGCCAATAGACTGCCAGTGCACGAGCAAATACGCTTTTTCTGCACTAGAGACCCTATGATCGAAAATGAGTACTGGTAGGCACTTTTTATCTGTGACTTATACAAAGAGTCGAGAAAACCCTTAATAGAATTATAACTTAAGAACCACCCTAACTTCCATCAGCTAAGCCCGGAGAACAAGATGAGAACTGTGTTTGCCAACCAGGATATGGATGTGATTAAGCTTTTAGCCAAAACTCTACATGTATGTGTCCAAAAAACGAAGTTCCTTTTTTCTCAAAGTGCTCTAATTGCGCATATTAGAAACCCCTTTGTACATATTTATACCTTGATCCTCCGAACATCACACTCGAATGATGCCCAGTTTTAAAGTCTTCATTTGTCACTACGTGGGACTATAACCGAAGACAACATTGTGTATATATGCCTTATTTTCACACTTACAGCTCTCATAACTCCGTATGGAGTGGCTGCTCTGCTTTTTAAGTACATGTATTTTAGTGAAATGAGTATAGCGCAGGTGATACTTTAATATAGTATATTACATTACATTACATTACTGCAGTCTCTTGCATCAGGGACCCAAGTTTCTTCACAGCCATTTGTCGTATCATTGCAGAGTTATTTTGGGCTCTCTGTGTCTTTGTCTCTTTTCATACGTTGATCATTCCAACTGATGACTTTCAGATTCTTAACATTTTGAAGTATTTCTGGCCTTGGCCACATACATCATTTCTCTGATTTATAGGCTTTATATCTTGTTTGTATTAATCATAAACATATGGTTACGATTATTCAGTACTGGTATATCATATTTGGGTTGAGATTGCTCGTCCATCTCTTTTTAATCATAAACGGATATAAGCTTTCTCCTCAGGTAACTCAATCTGTTACTATAATCTCCTGATCCTACTGTGTTCTGAAGGCTTTTCCTGATAATGTTAATACTCTGTACTTTGTTTTCCACCTGGAAAAGCTAACAATGACAGGTCTTGGTACGGTGCAGATTGTTGGATGTCGACCAGACTTCTGTACCACAGCTGCCACCGCAGTTCATGGTCCTCCGACACTGTTGCCCAGCCGTAGACCTGCTGCAACAAGTGTCATCAAAATGTACATGCGTGTTTTGGTTCGCTGTTGCTTGGCCGGTTGTGTTTTTCGACCCATACCGCAGCGCCGCCGAACGGATGCGACCGGAACTCTGCTAAACTTAAAGACCCTTTCTTCTCTCCTCTCCAGGACCGCTTTAATAGTGGCCTGGCCTGTTCTAGCTTGACGCTATGACCGCCCCTCATTTATTTTCATAATATTCATTAGCCTTTTTTGCTTTGTAACGAATTGACTGAGAAATGGTCTTAGGAAGGACTAGTGAAAGGCGAGCGTGTTGCAGCTCAGCCAACCATGCACCTGAGAGTTGGAAAGTATACACCAACATCTGTGCCATGGAGAGTGATGAATATAGGCTTGGCCTGCTTCCCAATCCATGTAAAACATACGGGTCTACACTTCGTTTTAAATGTTACTTTTTCTGGGAAAGAGAAAGCTCTCAAGATAAATATACTGAAAAACAGAGATGTTTACATTATAAATTAAGACAAGAACTAAACTTTGTGGAGGTCTCCTCGGTACTATGCAAGGCAAGTTTGTGCATTCGCTTGAACAAAGCAAACCATATATGCATGATTTGACTTTGAAATCAGCAGGCTATCGTTTTAATTCTTGATGACTTTTTCCATGCCTAGCTTTTTATCTCCGTATCTGGCACATTTCTCCAACAAGGCCCCTCTTAGGAGTTTAATACAGTACCAAAAACACTGAGTACTCTCCAAACGCATCCACAACCTTTGGTTATGATTTATCGCAAACGTTTCCCCTTTGAACCGTACATTGACCACACCGCTATTGATAACGTCGTCCAGGGCAAGCCTATCTGTTCCATTGACTATGTCCTCAGCGACAATCTCATTGCATCAAGTTTAACATATATATTAAAGCCAATGGTAATTTTATGAAGGTGTTTCACTTCTTAGCAATATTTGCCCATGTCCATAATCACACAACTTTAAAAAAAGTTTCTGTATATCAAACAACCGTTACAAACACAAAAGAACAAGCATACCCCGCCATACACACACACACACACACACACACACACACACACACACACACACACATTCCTCCTCCGGGTTCCCACAATGTACTAACAGATCATACTTTTCAACAACACCTGAAGAAGTAGAACGATAGTGACAGGTGAAATGTTCCAAGCTGGCACACGTGTGCCCTCTGGAATTACATGATTGTAACGTAGCAATTCGTGCAGAATAGAGTAAAATTCTTTTTAAAAAGTCAGATGTCCGACATATTCACTCAGCAACACAAGTTTTAAGGGACTTACAAGTCAAAATATCCTTGCCACTTGGCTACTTGGTGTGACATATTCGGATATCTGAGACATCTAGCAGGGAACACATGGTATCATTGTGATATGTAATACAATGAGAGTGTACATTTAACTGGGCCTCTGACATATAAGATTGATTTTGTTTGATGATTGTGACATACTTAACATATATGCTTCTATTTTTGGTGGTGGCTTAGCATCCAAAACGCAAACAGACAGATTGAGAAGAACACTTTTCCAGTCGCTCGTACGCAGAGAGACAAATAATTTGAGTCTGCACCGAAAGCTGTTCGACAGAACATGGTCAAAAGCAAGTTAGGCAGCCTTCCCATCCCAGAGATACCTCTGCACTCAGCTGTTTTTGAAAGATTTGACGAGTATGGCGATAGGGACGCCTTGGTAAGCCATTATATCACCTTATTTGATTTAAAAGTATTATTTTTTTCGTCAGAAACGAGGACGGAAAACAAGCCTGTCGACTAAAATGAATTGCCCTCTCCCATACAACAGGTCGGAGTTCACAGCATATATCCAAGCGTACAATCATGTAAATACCGGGTCAAAGTGTACTTAAGACATGTTCGGAATATTGCAAGACAGTGCTTTTTGTTTGGGAAGTGGAGGATTTCAAAAAATTCTTCATTTGAATAATTTATATTTGGCCCACTCTAATAGGTAGTGACGGGAGGTTTCTCTGGGGGCACCACGTGCATGAAAATTTTGGTGATGCGACTTACCCGCAGTGAAACAAGAAAACACTCAATGAGAGTGCAACAATTCACGTGAAGGCCTATTCTGGCTGGATGAATGAAGGCAAAGCTGTAGCCCCTGCAGAAAGAGACTGGACACCGCTCGATATTACTGTGCAGTGTCCTTTTGAAATCTTGCAAAGACACGCTTTATTTTACAGTTTTATTTAGCTTGTTCCAACTGGTAATGACACACGGAGAAAACATGCCTTTTCAGCTGTTATGAATGCAAAGACTGGAACCTGGAAGAGGTAAATGTTGCCGTAGCTTGCATAGTGACTGGCCACTAGTAAAGAAAACTTGTATCCCCCCCCCCCCCAAAAAAAAAAAAAGAAAAAAAACATTACGGGAATCTGTAAGCCACAGGCGAAAAAAGAAAAAAAAACGAACTAATTTCTATCAAATGATAAGCTGGTTATTATTAACCTACATATATCCAATACAATACCAGAAAATGTTGAATCCACGTATGATATGCGATATATGTAAAGTTAACTTATGTAGCAACAAGACCCACCATCGATCAAAAATACATTTGTGTACCAGACCTTCATGCTGCACGTGGTCAAAAACACGTGACACATCCCGAAATATACTGTCATGTTTATAATGATATGAATAAGCTGGAAAGCACACAGAGTACTCTGGTGAAGCATTTTATGGGACTTGGAAAACGGTCTCATCATAGTAATCTATTAGAAGCCCTGTCTTTGCCACGTTTTGAGGATATCTTAAAACGTCAATCGCATTCCTTTTTTTATATATAATATTTCAGGTGGATTCTCCTCTGCGTAACATAATGATCACGTCAGTTTCAAGGTATATCACTTCAGGTAGTCTATATTGTGGCACACTTGTAGCTCGCCTTGCTAACTTCGGGCTTTCCCCGGTTAAATGTGCCGTTGTCCCCCTTCATAGAGCGGGCACTGCCGGTAGGCGGTGTCCACTGTATGAGGGGCAACACAGTGCGGACGGTGATCATGTGGACAGTCCTCAACAACTTATCTTCTCCGACAATTATTTCAAGCCCTGCTCGGCGGAACATGTTTTAACTTCACTTTTAACCAGGCCTTTTCAGTCATGATGTGATTATTATTTATTTGTGAGTATGTGGATGTAATGCTGATTTTATTGCATGTATTTGTATTAAGATTTTTGCTTAATTTGCACTACGATTTGTCTGTATATATGTTTTAATGTATTTCACTTTTCCCCAGTCATGGATGTTTTAATAAAATTGTTATTATTATGATTAATGACATACTTTCGACAGAAAAAAATGTGGGCGGCGATGAAATTGTCACCAGCTTTTTCGGAAATTAAAACACTGACCGCCAACACAGTTAAATTTTATGTTGAACCCGTAACCATTCCGTCTCACGCTGTCCGGCCATGTTATGACGTCACACACACACACATATCCAGATAGCCACCACTTGTAAAGTGTCCGCGCTTTTCAGAGCTCATATAGGAGATATTCATATTTAACTGCGATCCTGCTCACTTCCTGTGTTGCCGGGGCAACAGACTGATGCTTCCACCATAATCAGGGCAGATTTATATTATATACTACATAAACATCCATAAATAACACCTTTTCAACCAAAAGAGAGCCAATTTTTTATCACTTTAGGCATCCTTTATGTTTCAAATATATAGTAATACATTTTCTTAGGATTATTGTGTGTTTGTGTTGTTCCTTTTGTTGAGAAAGTACTTTTGACCATGCTAAATATATGGATCTGCCCTGATGCACGTGGCTCCCTCTTTTGCTCAATAGGCGTTTGGGTGGGACCGCATTTAGATATGAATACATCCTATTGCCTGATATTTATACAAAGACAACACTATAATGTTTGATTCAAATAGTCAATGGACATATATATACGAGGTGTACCGACAGAGAGCTTATTGAGCTAGCCTCCCCTAGATTGGGGGTAGGGGGTTGTTTCCCGAGGTTAAATTGCTCACAATAGCAACAATCTGAATCTGTAGTACAGCCTCTACCTCAAGGTGTCATTTGTCATTTGTAGGTGGTGCAAGTACACTCCAGCAGTGCGAGGTGGGACGTATTTGCCAGGCATCTATCTGATGCCATCATGAGTGAATGGGATATTTTGCAAGTTTATTTCTTCCAGTAGGAATTATGACTTTCTCACTGAAAACCCTTATTTATTTATTTATCTATCTATCTATCTATCTATCTATCTATCTATCTATCTATCTATCTATCTATCTATCTATCTATCTATCTATCTATCTATCTATTTATTTATTTATTTATTTATTCATTCATTTATTCATTCATTCATTCATTCATTCATTCATTCATTTATTTATACAGCGTGACCCGTTCAGCCATGGGCTGTTCTTCCACGGGGCACTGTTACAGAATAAAACATACAATTGACAATTGATCAAAACAAATCAAGGATACATATAAAATTACAAGTAAATATATATAAAATCTGTATGATAAAAGTTAACATTGCAACACCTTGTTCAATTAAAATAATATTGTTTAAGTCCAGTTTTAAAATCTTCAATATTATTAATCTCCTTTAAAAAGTCGGGAAGATTGTTCCACAACATAGCACCATGATAAACAAAAGATCTCTTAAAACTCTCCTTGCGCGGAAAGGGAATCAAAATATCGAGCCTATTGACAATCTTGTGTTATAGCTGCCGATGTCTTTGACGAGCGTAATTTGGTCACATAGGTAGTTTGGGGCTAAACCATTGACACATTTATAAATTAAAACCGTCGTGTGAAATTTTTGCCGCTCTTTCATGGTTGGCCATTTTAATTGTTTAACTAATTCTCCCCCTCTCACATTAATATAATCCTAATTCTTTTTAATTACTCGAGCGTTTTGTAGTCTTTGAGCAATCTTCAATCCCTTGACACATGATCCCCATACAGTGATAGCATATTCAATACTAGGTAATATTGTGACCTTATAAATTAATTCTAGTACACTCTCAGGTAAACTCTTGCTCAAACGTTTTAAAATGGCAATTTTAGACATCACTTGTACATGTATTCTTTTTGAATGAATAGACCCGTTTAGACGATCATCCAAATACACTCCTAAATATTTTGCTTCATTGACTTGTTGTATTTCCTCTCGTTTCATATAAAGATTAAGTAGTTTGTCATTACTGTAATTCTGGGTTATAAGCATACATTTTAACTTCCCGGCATTGACTGACAGTTTATTTCTGTTGTACCAACAGCTAACACTGTCCAAACTATCCTGCATAGCAGAATTCACTTCTTCCACGTTAGAGCCGGTCGTGTAAATTATAGTGTCATCGGCAAACAAATTACAAGATCCATTCTTAACGTACTGAACAATGTCATTTACATTATAAGAGAAAGAGGCAAGGGCCGAGGATAGAACCTTGAGGGATTCCTATTTTTACACTACGTGGTCCAGATGATTTGCCATGACATACTACAATCTGCTGTCTTTGAGATAAGTAAGAAGAGAACCACTGAAACTCATAGTCAACAATGCCAAATTTGCCAAATTTGAACTTTAAAATGTCATGATTAATGGTGTCAAAGCATTTTTGAATATCTAAAAAACAAATTGCCGTAATTAAATCATCATTAATGTTGCTTAACCAGTCATCAACCACTTTGTGTAGACAGGTTTGTGCTGAGTGTCTTTTCAAATATGCAGATTGCTCCGTACTGATGAAGTCATGGAGTACTAAGTAATCAAGCAACTGCTCCTGTACAGCTTTTTCAAGTAGCTTGCTAACATGAATACCGACTGAGATCGGTCTATAGTTACTCTTTGTTAACTTTGACCCCTGACCCTTGTATACCGGAGATACACGTGACATTTTCCAATCTGTTGGAACTGTATCTTGTAGAATAGACAGGTTGAATACATGTGTTAATGAAGGGCTTATTGCCTGTGCTCCCAATGACAAAAGTTTCGTATCGAAGCCTAACAAATCAAGACTACTTCTATTTTTTAACATTTGCAGTCTGTGAGCTACTTCAGAACAACTCAAATAAGACATGTGAAACTTGTACATACTAGATAATCCTTTCCATAAATACTCATTGTGGTTGTCAAATTGGGGTAATTTACCCTTGTTTGGTATAAGCCATAAGCCTGTATTTATGTTATGGTTCAATGTGTTGGGGAATTGCCCATACTTGCTATCAACATTTGTTAAATTTTCCCGAGTTATGATCACCGCTGTCCCACCTTACCGCGCTTTTAGTGGGCGACACCTTGTGGAGGCGGCTGTATTAGGAACCCAAACAGGCCCATACTGTTTCTTCCCTGAAGAACTGTTGCTTTGAAACATGCTAACGGTTGTAGCACACTGACACAGAGGGCTTCGCCCAAATTTGTTAAAAGGTATCCCCCAGTCAATGTGATAAAACGTATCAACGTCATGTAGAGATATCTCTCAACGAAATATGGTAAAAAGGGCTACAATGAAAACCATTGGAAGATTCAGTTGAGCCGCTTACAATCGCTGCCAAGGCCCAAGGCCTCAAGGCGACGTCAATTCTGCAAAGATAACATCAGATTAAATAAAAGTGTTCTTTCTCTTAACTACCGCACTCCCCAGGGCACAGACTTTATCTGCTACCTGGCGCTAAAAGCCAATAGTATCGCATAACAATATACGTTCAAGTTAACAGGAGCCAGCAACATTTCAGATAATGCAAAAAGGCAACACCCTGGCAAAATATAGCTCCACATCGGGCTCAGATTAGAAATCAGAAAAGTCCAAGACAATTTAAAAATCAGAGAATATCGCACTTCAATTTGATTTTCAAATGCAAGTTTCTTACGAAAATAAAAATCATGATAGTTATGTCAAAATATAAAAAAATAAAGAAAAAAAAAAGAAAAGAAATGTGCTAGGAACACTCCCGATGCTAAAAATTCTATCAAAAATATTGAATTAACTACTGTGGTTTTCATATTGTATAATTAGCAACAGCTTAACTTTGTATAATGAGAAACTTTTCACTTCTATGTATAGCAGTCTTAAGCCATTTCAGGTGTCACAGTAAAGGGAGCACAGAGCCCTCGACTCTCCGATTCAGCACCTTGTCTTGAGCAAGTACTTGAACTAACTTTTTTCCATTCATATTGTGTATATCACCAGCGCAGTGCATGCTCGACTTTACCTAAATTTTGATGATTACACTGGACTTTATATCAGCGTTAATACAAAATCATTTTATCTTATCTTAAATGTTGTCCATGGCAGATAAACGGAATCACTGGCGAGCGACTCACATTTCGTCACGTGAAGGAATTATCACGGCGTGTCAGCGCATCCTTGCAGCAACATGGCGTCCGACAGGGGGATGTGGTGGCAATATGTCTGCCAAATTGCCCGGAATTTGTGCTGATGTTTTTCGGCTCCCTAGGCATGGGAGCTACCGTAACAACAGTAAATCCAGAGTATACAGTTTGTACGTTCAATCATATTTCAGAATATATTTCGTAATTCTACCCCATAAAACTACTGGTATATATTCCCTTACATCTCAGATTTGTTGGCGTGAATGTGGTACATTTCGTTATCGGTATTCACGGAAGGCGTCAAATTGAAAAGAAAACTGTATCAAGTTGAACTGCTTTCCTAGAAAGGAAAATGTATGGTTTCCATCCCACTGCTGTATTTGGGCTGTCATTATCATTTCAAGAAAGTTGATGTGATCTGAATTGACAAAACTATGCAAGATTTACATCTTTGTAAACCTACCGATAATTCAAGAACAAGTATGTCTACAGTTTCACTAATGATGAGAATGACCCAGGTCAACTGGTCTCTTTGACACACTTTTGGGCGCAATGCACCCAGAGAGCATCGAGGAAAAACGTTAACTCAATCAAATGTGTCAATAAAAGAGTACGTCCATCTTTTATAATGTTGAGTGTGAAACAAGAACTACGTGAAGTACAGCACAGTTAATGTTAAAAAGTAGTATGATGAATATCATCCACTTGATTTTATGGGCTAAGTAACTATGGATATAGGGGAACAGTGCATCTATTCTAACAACGGGATTTTTAATGAACAAGAGATAAAAAAAATAGTGTCCAATCATTGTAAAAGACAAGACAATAAATGAGGAAAATATTGTAGCTGAATAACATATTGTGAAAAATTTAAAAAATGCACATAAAATACATATTTGATACTCTCTGTACAGAGTTAAAGCATGTTGATATCAGGGGGAATGAAAATCAGTGTAGTTTTGTTCAAGTTCTTCTTATTAACAGAAATTACCGTGTCACAGTTTTCCAGGATGGAGACTTTGACATGACATATCATAGCATTCGCAAAGTAGTGGGTGTCATGTGATGGGTATTAGTATTCATTTGGTACAGGGTATATTGTTTTGGGGGTATAGTATTCATTTGGTATAGGGTATATTGTATTGGGGGTATATTATTCATTTGGTACGGGGTGTATTTTGATGGGTTATAGTATTCATTTGATAGAGGGTGCATTGTGCTGTGTTATTGTATTCATTTGGTAGGGGTGTATTTTGACATAGTTATAGTATCCATATGGTAGAGGGTGTATTGTGATGGGTTATAGCATTCATATGGTAGAGGGTGTATTGTGATGGGTTATAGCATTCATATGGTAGAGGGTGTATTGTGATGGGTTGTAGCATTCATATGGTAGAAGGTGTATTGTGATGGGTTATAGTATTCATTTGGAAGAGGGTATGTTGTGATGTGTTATAGTATTCATTTGGTAGAGTATGTATTGTTATGGGTTATAGTATTTATTTGGTAGAGTATGTATTGTGAAGGATCAATGTATTCATTTGGTAGAGGTTACATTGTATGGGTATTCATGTGGTAGAGGGTATATCGTGGTTGGTTATAGTATTCATGTGTAGAGTGTTTATTGTGAGGGGCTATAGTATTCATTTGGTACAGGGTATATTGTGATGGGATGTAGTATTCATTTGGTAGAGGGTATATTTTGATGAACTAGAGTATTCATTTTGGGTAGGGTACATTGTGAGTGGTTATAGTATTTATTTGGTGAAGAGTGTAATGTGATACATTACACTCTTTATTTGATGTAGGGTATATTATGATGGATCATGGTATTAATTTGGTGGAGGGTGTATTAGGATGGATTATAGTTCTCATTTGGAAGAGGGTGTATTGTTTAAGACTATAGTATTCATTTAGAAGAGGGAGTTTTGTGATGGGTTATAGTCTTAATTTTATTTTGTGATGGGATAGGGTATTTATTTGGTAGAGGGTATACAGTGATGGGTTTTAGTAATCATTTTGATGAAATATGTTGATGGGATATAGTATTCATTTGGTATAGGGTATATTGTGATGAACTAGAGTATTCATTTGGTATAGGTCGGGGTACGCTGCGGCGTACTTGTTACGTCTGCGCGGCTTTGCCCCCTCCCCCCCCCGCCCCGTCACTCTGCGGAGGGTCCCCCAGGTACAAACCCACATCTCCAGGAGTATGAAATAGAGGTGAATTGAAAATCTTGTAACTGACTTGTACATTCATACTGTGGTAATACCTGATTTTTTTTAATAATGACACTGGAAGCTATATGTTCTACATTGTATATGAAACATGTATAATGTACATGTCCTTACGCTCTCTAGAGTTTTGTCCCAATGAGTGGTTTATGTTTAATTTTGGTGCGGAGGACATAAATTATTACTTATATATACTATACTTATTTTAACATACGAAGATTATTTGGTTGATAATAAGGATGCCTGATTATTTGTATATGTATTTGGACGCATCATGGAATTTCCCCTGTTCCGTTGGTGCCCCCGCTGTAAAATGGAATTTTTCCAAATAAATTATTATTATTATCATTGTGATAGGTCATAATATTCATTAGGTAGAGAGTATTTGGTGATGCGTCATAGTATTCCCCGGTAGGGGTATATTCTGTTCGGTTATATTATTCATTTGGTGAAGGGTGGAATTTGATTGGTTATAGTTACTGTACTCATTTGGTAGAGGGTATATTGTGTTGGACCATAGTACTTGCGAGGTTATAGGTATAAAATGTTGAATTACAAAATTCACATTGTGCAGGGTATGATGTGTCGGACCATGTTATTCACGAGGTTGTGGGTATATGATGCTTTAAAAGATTCACATAGCATATGATATAATGTGAAACAGTACAGTATTCACGAAGTAGTAGTTACAAAACGAGGGATTACAGGTTTCACGGGGCACAGGATAAATATCATAGATCACAGTGTTAAATGCTGTAGATCCCAGTATTCACAAGGATGATAGCATAGTGTGATGGATCAAAACTACCAGAAATGTGGATAATATCTAAATTCATCATAAACTCAAAAACAAACTTTCACCAACGCAGACAACAAGTCGGACATTCTTTTATGACTGACGCGCCTTTATTATTACGATGTTTAAGTCAAAAGCAAAAGTTTAAATATTGCTTATTTTGTTCTTTTATGTTTTAGATGAAATCTCCAAGCAACTTACAGATTCTAGTACCAAACATATCTTTACAGAAGACACACTGGCGGATAAATTAAAGCAAGTTCGTCAACACTGTAGTTTTGTACAGGTACATTTTGTCTTACATACTACATTTGTCTATTTTGCTTATAGGTAAATAATAATATTATTACCCCAAAATGCCTGTGTATATTTCGGAACATCTCAGACTATACATGTGTGACCTTTATGACATGTAATGGTTTCTTACCACTATTTGCCTAGAGGAAAATTATACTTTTGGCAGAAGCTTTGAAAATAGATCTTATACAAGGTTTGAAATTTGAGCTTACATGAAAGCCACACCTCACTTTGAGATAAATTTCATACATTCTTATAAGTGACAATGCCGTCTAACAATTGATTGATTTAATTCTTATTGTAAGCGCCATTACTTTGTATCTGTAAATTCTGATCTGATTCTAAACAGAACATATTTGTCAAAGGAGAATCTGCCGGTTGCATTTCCTTTTCTCGTCTATGTATGGACTACCAAAATGCATTTGACCCGATGCGTATCAAATTCAACCCTAAAGAGGACATCGCGGTCTTACCTTATTCAAGCGGCACGACGGGATTGCCAAAAGGTGTAATGCTAACTCACTATAATTTAGTAGCCAACATGATCAACAACAGGTAAGTTCAACCATGGTTAGCTTCCGTTGTTCTCTATTTTGCCAAGCTCCTTTTATTACCCGTCTAAGTTTCCTGCACAACCACAAGTATGTAGCGCCATATATTTAGTCAGCACCATCAGCAATCTGATATATAAATTAATTGATTTTTAATTTTATCTGCTCAGAGTTTCATCTCTGATGATTTCTGTCCGGAAGGGTCAACCTGATGCACTGACTTCAACGACGAATAAAATGACGATTATAGTAACAACAGTAATAATGATAAAATCACAAAGGATATTTGCATAAGTTACAAATGAAAATAAATATTATGATAAATATTTAGGTGCAGTAATATGAAAGGTCTCATACCCAAATGTGTGTTTTTATTCTATTCATTTTATTTTATTTTATTTTATTTTTTGAGTATCCATCATATTAATCATACGAGGATTTTGGCCTCAAGAAAGCAATCAAGTCTACTCAATATTACTGTGTTTTTCAAGGCATCCAGCCTTTGCAGGAAAGACTCAGCCGACGGGAAATTCGCCTGCAGTATTTCTAGCTTACCTACCCTTTTACCATTTATATGGACTCAGCATTGTCATGTGCTGCGTTCTTGCCGCGGGGATGTCCATTGTGACACTGCCCAAATTTTCGCCACACACGTTTCTCGAGGCTATTGAGAAATACAAAGTAAGTTTATAGTACATCGTACCTCAAACTTGAACTTGTCCCGTGGAAAATCTATATATGCGGATTTGTGATCCAAATTTATTCTCTTCGAAGTTTCCCTTGGTTCGCGTTCTTGATTCTCTAAAGTACATGCAAGTTCTCAGGCCGTTCGGGTTATCTCAAAATATTTACCTACAGTGTTTTTCTCTAAAATTTGTTGTCAATGAAAAAATACCAGAAATATTTGAATTTCTCACTCTCTTTGAACTAAGTCTAATTTTCAATTGAAGGTGACAGGCATGTCAATGGTTCCCCCCACTGTCATTTTCATGGCCAAAAGCCCTCTCGTCAAAAATTACGACCTGTCGAGTCTCCAGAGAGTTGGGTGTGGCGCAGCCCCCTTGGGCAAGGATATCGAAGGGCAATTTTCAACGGAAAACAATATTCGCATCCGGCAAGGTAAAATAATATTCCCCTTTACGGCCAAAGTTTGTTGTAACTATATTTTTTGTCTATGACGTTTCTAATGTTCATTTCACGTTTCAAATTTCAAGGCAGACTGCATCTTAAGTTTTTTTTTCTTTTGCCGACTGAGCTTATCCTGTGCTCACTTTGCTGAAGTTCGTTCTATCATTTCTTCCTCCATAATTCACATCTTCGACTTCTTAAAAACAATTATAATCATCCTTGTCAAATTTCATGAGGGGTGTACAGTGAGTGGGCATCTGCTGAACTTGTGCAATAGGTTAGGCCTGAATGATTGTGCAATATATATATATATATATATATATATATATATATATATATATATATATATATGTGTGTGTGTGTGTGTGTGTGTGTGTGTGTCTGTGTGTTACTAATAATAATAATAATAATAATAATAATAATGATAATGATAATGATAATAATAATAATAATAATAATAATAATAATAATAATAATAATAATAATAATAATAATAATAATAATAATAATAATAATAATAATAAAATGGTTCTTCGCTAATCTTCCACGGTTCTGTACCTGACTACTGGCCTTTATTAAAAGAGTGAAAAAATAAGAGTATGGGAAACCATGATCCATCAGATTCTGCTGTCAAGTCTGAAAGCTGTGCAGCCAGCTTATCGTTTGAGTGTCAATCACTTTGGTATGACACAGGGCAATCTTGGGTATTGTAATGTTTACTGTGGTGACCAAGTGGCATGTTAATGTTCGTCAAAATGACAGTGTATAACCTCTTTTTTTCGATTTGTACTTCTGTCAGTTTAACCAAAGGGCCTGAGCCTATTTTTTCTTGAATTTGCTAGAACACACTCTGACTGGGCGTTATTTCACAAGAGGAAAATTCATTAAACAACATTATTAGTACCATAATTTTATCTTTAGTGCATTCATATATAATCATCCATGCTTGCTTGAATGTATGTACAATGGGCGCCATTGACACGTTTTGTAGATCACTGGCAGCATTGGTGAATTTGTTTTCTTGACGATAATTCATTTAATTCATGGACTCTTCGGCTACAACCTTTAAACTGCTTCGTATCAAGGTCCTCTGGAAATTAAGAAATGATTTTAGGGGGTTGGTGTTTTTTAGGGGGTGGGGGTGGTGGTGTTGTTTTTTTTTTTTTTGTTTTTTTTTTTTTTTTGTTTTTGTTGCTTTTTTGTTGTTGTTGCTTTTGTTGCACATGAATCTGTACAATAACACAGTTTACTAACTTTATTAAACCCCGATAATGCGGGATAAAACAGTACATGATATTGAAATGCAAAGGAATATAGCATAAGTGGTAGCTTGAAATGAAATACACATTCACAGGGCATACATGTGCGAGAGCCACAAGGGCGCTCAATGAACTTAAAGGATGAAAATATGCAGGCATACAAAACAATGGGAATAGCATTAATAGCGCTGCTATGATGTTCCTGTGATCCCGCATCCGAGCATATATAATGAAAGTGAAGCCACTAAAAGAAAGGCGTCAACACCCCCCACCCCCCACCCCCCAAAAAAAACGATAGCACAGAGACCATCTCTTGCAAAAAATGAAAAATCCGAAAGAGGGCCAACATGCAGTTTCTACTATTTCTACATTTAGGTTATGGTTTAACAGAAACAGGACCAACAGTTTTATATCAGCCAGAGCATGGGCAGAAATTGGGATCAGCGGGCATACTTCTTCCAAACACAGAGGTTTTGGTTTGTATAACATAATGCCTTGACGTTCGTTGTCTAATATTCATGATTCTTTACATTGCTCACATGTTTGTGTCCAGTAAATTTCTTTGAACTGATATGTTACGCTTAAATAAGGTCAATTAATATCGGCGACCTAAATTATTATCTGAAAAATAGCGTCCAGAGAACGGATAACCATCGACACCCACAATCTTTTTCTCCTCAATTCTGCCTTTTTTTTCTTTTTTGAGACTTTGCAGTGGAACACTTTACACACAATGTCCATATTATTGTTTATGAAATGAAAGAGCACTTCTGGATGTGTTCTTGGGGCAAATTCTGGTGACAGAGAACACGGTACTGTGCGTTATTCAGACGGCCATCAAGTACACACTTCAACATTTCCATAAATTATAAATAATCTTTAAAAATAGTAAGAGTAAGCTGATTTTCAATAGGAATGTGGTCCACTATAATGTGTATCTTTGAAAAAAATGGTGAAGCTGCGTTGGATACTTGTTGAGATATTATGATAACTTCGTCCCATTGTGCACCACTCTGACGGCCTTGCAAGATAAATAAGTTTCATAAAAATTTTATAAATACAAAGAGGAAGCTGGTTTTGAATAGGAACCTGGTCCATCATAAGATGCATTTCTGACGAAAATTTGGTAAAGCTGTGGTCAATACTTTTGAGAGATCGCGGCAACGTCGTCAGGGTTGACGCCACTCAGGCGCCCTTCCAATAAATACATTAAAAGTTAAAATAAAAAGAGAAAAAGAAGCAAAAAAAGCAGATTTGAAGTGGAACCTGGTCCATGATAAGATGCATCTCTAACAAAAATTTGGTGAGCCTGTTGTCAGTATTTTTGATATATTGCGGTAACGAGGGTTGACGCCATTCAGACAGCCTTCAAACAAATACATTAAACGTTTCATAAAAAGTCTTAAAATAATTTTTAAAAATGGTTTTCAAAAGGAACCTGGTCCATAATTAGGTCCTCCTGTTACAGAAGTTTGGTACAAATACGATGAATATTTTATGAGATATCGCAGTAACGTCGACAAGACGACAGACGGACGACGCAGGTGACGACAATACCCTCCCGCACTCTATGTACTGAGGGTAAAAAACGGAACACCATGACCACGCCCATATTGTGTTTGCGCATGCCAAGAATGTTTTTCTGCAGGAAGCGTTTGCAATCTATCCTACCACTGTATTGTAATGGCATATCAACTTGATTTGATTATGTTTATTATATATGTATGTAAATATATATATATATATATATATATATATATATATATATATATATATATATATATATATATATATATATATATATATATATATATATATATATATATATATATATATATATATATATATATATATATATATATTCGTACTTGAGTCTTTTTGTCCAGAACCACATCCCAGTCGTCTCTACCTATTCCGCAGTCAAAACTCTTTACTATCCATAAGGCAAACTGTCACTGTCTAACCTAAAAAATACGGGAATACTACTGTACATATTGCACGCGTTCCTCTATAGTATTTTGACCTAGACTGCATTAGCCCGAATATATTAAAGGATCTTCAGCGGGTAACTACTCGGAACCTGTTTTTAAACCTGTAACCGTATATTTTTCCCTGAGTAGCGGCTCCTCGGTTCAACTAAATAACCAGCAAAGACAACGGACTTATGTATGTAAATCAAGCACACGTAGTGACTCATCTCCACTAATATACAAGGGCATCTTGTCCTCATCGGACCTATTTATGACCATAGGCTTACCCTCATTTATCACCATAAAATTTATCACCTGCATATTTACTTAAGTCTTTTAAAATATAGAGTTTTTCTGAATACTTGTCTCACTATATATCAGCATTTTAACGATAGGGATAGCGGCAAATCCGTCAGATTGGCTCATATTTCGGTAATGATGGATGCACGGCCCATGGTTACTATTAAACACTGATAGGAATGTACCTGTGGAGTGTCTGCTGGTGTTGTATATTTTCAACGGTCAATGACCTTATAAGTTCAAACTAACCTTTTGGCGTTAATCTCAATTATGGCTGATCCTGGAGCCCCACGGTTACTATTAAACACTAATAGGAGGGTACCTAATGTGTGTATTTTGCTGTTCGTAGCTTTGAGCTTAAATGTCGTTCAAAAATCAAACATAGAAGCTGGTTTATATTTTGATAATGCGGTTTCCAATCGCTATTCATTTTTGAAAAGCATGACTCCAGAACTGTGAGTGATGACTGATATTACAAACGGTGATGATGGCTTCAAATAAAGGTGACCTTTATGTTAATCTGAAGCTCACTAGACCACTTCGTTCTGCGCTTCCAAGGTCAGCTAAGCACAGGACTGTCACAATTCTCTTGTATTCTTTCAATCTTTACTTGCTAAGATCGTCGATATTGACACAAAGAAGGTGCTTGGTCCTAACCAGAAGGGCGAATTATGGATACGTGGCCCGCAGGTAATGAAAGGATACCTCAACAAACCAGAAGCCACTAAGGATGCTATAGATGAACAAGGATGGTTTCACTCCGGTAAATGGTTTAATTTTTTCAAGAATTTCGAAAACAGTGTAGTGTGCCAGTAGTTAACACAGAATTTGATGCCGGTGTTGAAAGTCTTTATGTTCCATCATGAGCTCATGGATTGACAGTATTTTATATATGCAAAGTAGTGTTGAAGCGAAGGGGGGGGGGAGGGAGAGGAGGGTGCAGTCCTCCACTCTCTAACATATTACATTTTGCTGCTCACTTTGAATTTATGGTACATTTTAGGCTTTGATTTGCCGAGTTGGCCTTGTTCCACGCTGGTAAATGAATGCGGAGTTTCCTTTAATCAAGCGACCACATATCCATGCACATTTGTGTAATAGCTTTGCCGTTCATACATGTATAAAAACAGAAAACAAATGTGGATTTTGTGCAAAAACGCACAAAGAAACTTTCTTGATTTTCATCTTTTTGAGATCACGCAGGGGGCGAAAGGTTAGTATATCATGTATATTGCCAATTGGTACAAATACAACAGTATGGCATACATTTCAGGTGATATTGGTTATTATGACGAAGACGAACACTTTTTCATCGTTGACCGTCTGAAGGAGCTAATTAAATTTAAAGGTTTCCAGGTAGGACGGCAGCATACAAATAATTATGTTCAAGTACAAAAATATTCACGCAACCAATATATACACGAAGGAGAAATGAAAGAGGTTGGCATCACCTGATACTTGTATCTATTCTCTGAAATCGGAGATATCAAGTTAAAATTTTGTGATGTTCCAGTCACACACTTCCGCCTCCTACTAAAGAGTGTTACCTTTAAAAAAACGGTGTTGATGCAAATGTAATCACACTAAGATTATTTGAGTACATTGTGGCTGTATGTAAAGTATCTTCTTATCTAATGAATTGAAGGTGACAATTCTCGTTACTAAACTCTCTCTACACATGAACTTTCACTTTTTATATTTCAATATTACTTATGTTTCGACAAAATCGGTGAAACAAGAAGATAAGAATTTCCTTTTCTCAGAGAGTTTCGTTTCACCAAATTTCCTGAATAACAGAGTGACGACCAAAACCTAAGTGGGGTCCTAAGTGTTTCTGACAAGTGATTTTGGTAGTTTGCAACCAAATTATATAAAGATGTTTCTTCTTTAAGTGACAGCTGTGTTTGAGTAAGTGTTTATGGAACCGAAATAATTATCTAGGAATCCCAGTTCCTCATTGAATACAGTACACTGACATAGATCATCGGACACGCATGCAAATCCACATTTACACAAAATACATGTAGGTACTTCTTTTTCGATCCACTACCAGTTTTGGCCCCGGTTTTAGTACCTGACAATAATCGTCAAATTACCAGGCACTTACATTGACCCAGTTCAACTCAACATGCAAAAGGTGATAACTATTATACGGGGGGGGGGGGGGTTGCTTTGTGCAGAAAGTGTCTTTATCACGATTAGCAGTCAGCCACACAACGGGCTTTTGCTGGGATTATTCAATGGCAGTGTAACCTACATCCTCGATCGACGGCTTTTTTTAGCCAAGAACTGATCAGATGGCTCAGCAGTTACACAGGGTACATCTTGTCAACATGTAAAACAAAGAGGTTTCCAAGCAAAACAGTTTTTGGCTATATTCCCTATTGCAAATATATGTAAAATGATTTGAAGTTGTGACAAATGCCAAAATCCCTATTTTCAGGTGAACAAAATGGTCATTTTGACGTAAGCAAGAATTAAGCTCTCATATTTGTGACTAACTGTTGCGTCCATGGCCCCAGCTCAAAGCAGACCTATGTGTTAATGTATGTTGTGAAGACAGATTCTTCATTCAAAACGAATATTTCAAGCGCAAATGATCATTATTATTATAATTGCGGCAGTCCGATTTCCCACAATTCAGCCACACATTGGGGGCATGTGATAGGACCATACAGTTTTGGGCCTCACAAGGACACCGTTTCGGGGCATGGCCAAAAAAATTGATGTTCATTTTATTTTTCCACTGCAGCACCCTTGGTGACAACGTAGAGTAATTAACAATTTATCAGCGTTAACTTTATATTTGACCTAAAATCAGGGCGTGTGGGTTGAACGGATGCCTTGATAAAATACTTTTTGGTTGCCTCTGATGAATATTGACTTACCAGTAGCTTATATATGACGTCATTATCCAAAATGGCATGAGGGCATTTCAAAATTTTACCTTGCGTTACATTTTAATAGGTCATAACCTATTGTATCGATACAAAAATAGGTCCACCCTTACAGCTAATCTATAAAACCAGCTGGCAATTTTGAATACAAGTGTGTAGCAATATATACTATAGAAAGATTGAAATGAAACCATAAGGTACCCTTTAGGAAAGGTTACCCCCAATATGATACAGAAATTTGTATAAACAGGTCAACATAAATTCACCTTTCTGAGCTTTCGGTCGGTGTGAGTCCTTATGCTGTGCGTTAGTTTATGAGCAATGACAAAATACGATTTTTCATATTGGCATGTTTTGTGTAACCTAAAGGTGACACATGGAGTATTTGTGTGTCCATGCTGTATTTGCCGTTGAACATGTGGCAGATGCCACCATGTGAAATAATGCTCTTACCCTGTTCATTCAATGGAACGTGCCCACATTCGCATTTATGACTTGCTCACTCCACCAGGTAGTAATGAGGGAAACGGGACTTAAGTAATTAAGTAACTTTAATCTCATCTCTGCCAAGCCACCCCCTTCTATTTCACAAGGAATAGGACCAGGGCTGCCAAACATTGTCTTACCAAGCGATCGGTCCATCCAAAACCGACAAAACTGGTGCCAAATGTCAGATAATTAATTACTCTAGGCTGCCGTCAAAGACGATGATCACAGTATTTCCTGTTGCAGTGGAAATCTAAAATGAAGATTGGCAATGTTTTGGCCACGTCCCTTATTGGTGGTCCAAGCCAGGCATAATATATAAGGTCCCATCGCATGTTCACGTGCGTGCATGATCATGGGAACTCTGATTTCTGCAACAAACTTTAATAGTTACCATGTGTGCTGGGAATGACCATATATAGTATACATACAAGCACCGTGGTCTGCATTGAACTGGGGCCATGGATACAACATTTATTCCCAACTCTAAGTGCATCATCCACAGATAAATAAGTACTTTTATCTGGATATAATATTTTTTGCATTTGCCACAACTTTCTGTTAATTTACATGCATCCACAATGAAGAATAGTCAGTGATTATTGCAGAGCACTCTAGAAACATAGCTGGTTACCTGTTGATAAGACAACCGCTTTGAGTCAACTGATGTGTTCTTCGTTCAAAATGGCTTCCGTTCAGGACTTCAAACCGCGGCTGTAGGTCGCATTGCCTGGGTTAAATCAAAGTAGAATCCGAAACATGTGGTTTACTGGTGAGTGCAGCTCCGTTCGTTTGGCGCACCTGACGGTGCTCAATTTGTCTACCAGGTTCCGCCAGCGGAGCTGGAGGCTTTGCTGCTGAGTCACCCGGCAGTTGCTGATGTGGGAGTCACAGGTATCCCGGATTCATCAGGAGGTGAAGTTCCGAAAGCCTTTGTTGTGAGGAAATCAGGTCAATCAGTCAGTGAAAAAGAACTCATGTCACTTGTCAAAGGTGAGGAATATATATATATATATATATATATATAAATATATATATATATATATATATATATATATATATATATATATATATATATTGGGCTTATATTATCGAAGACTTGACTTTCAATAGATTTAATCAGGGTACACAAATGGCAATGTGAACATTTTAAAACTACTTTACAGACACTCCATTAATTCATTCATTCATTCATTCGTTCATTCATTCATTCGTTTGTTCGTTCGTTCGTTCATTCATCAATAACATTAAGCTTGTACATAGACGCAAGTTTGTTAAATAGCACCAAGGCGGTCATTTTCAAAGGCGAGAGCGCAATGAATAGACAGCACGTAAGAAATATCACACGAACGCTTAGTACATCAATACTAACGCGCCCAGCAAGCCTATGACCTCTATGCCCAATTAATTCACTGACTATACAAAAAACAAGTTCAGATATTTTTTCAGAAATAGTTAAGACCCCCCCCAAACACACACAGATTGAAAAGGTATGTTTATAAAGCATCGGTCTTCCATATCTGCCTCCAGTCCCATCCCACGCCCTCAAATAATAATAAGAATAAAATAAAAATAAGGAAATCTATCAAACAAGCAGCGGTACCCTTTAATATAACTAGCCCAGCGCTTTTGAATAAGTGGGCCTCTTAACCTGCACTTTGACTATTTACCTGCCCTTGCTCCCTTTTTGATATTTTTTTTATTTTTAAATACGATCGAATTGCACAATATCAAAATTAGCTTTGACCCATTTAACCTACGTCAGGTTCCTTTAAATTAGCTTCAGATAATTACCTCGTCCAGAAAACAAAAATAACAGCAAATACAAACAAACAGACGCAATAAATGAAAACATGGAAAATTATTCCTTTGTTATCTGGTTTAAATTTCTATCAATCGCACATGTCCCATATACTTCTGTTACGTTTTCGAGCCATTTCGGGCTTACAAAGGATATGGTCAGACATGTTAAACATTACATCCGTATGGAACGTTTTGTGCGCTGGTGGTTTGTTTGATTAATTCCGCTTGTTTTGTATTTGATATTATTCGTGCATGCAGACCCATAATGTTCATTAGTTAGAGAGAGAGAGAGAGAGAGAGAGAGAGAGAGAGAGAGAGAGAGAGAGAGAGAGACAGAGAGAGACAGAGACAGAGAGAGACAGAGAGACAGAGAGAGACAGACAGACAGAGACAGAGAGAGATAGAGAGGGTCAGACAGAGAGACAGAGAGAGAGAGAGAGAGAGAGAGAGAGAGAGAGAGAGAGAGAGAGAGAGAGAGAGAGAGAGAGAGCAAAGCCTGTCTAATAAGAACCCAATTGGTACTGAGAAAAAGTGTCCCCACAAAACGACTAGATACATATTATCTCGGGGTGGTACTGTTAAGAGCAAATTTCCTGAACAAAGTAAACTTCGATAAACATTTGTAGACAAAGGAAAACATTTGTCTTTTCATATTTATCCTGAATTAAATGCGCATGAAAAGATCAAAAGTACAATGTAAATGCTCATTGCAATTGTAAAACAACAAATTGAAAATGTCATCATACCTGATGTGTTATTATCCTGGAAGCTGTCTCATGTTGAAGTGAAATGCTAAATATTTTGGACCAAGTTAAAATAACCAGGATTATTTGATCGGTCCAGTGCAGTGCTACCTTTTGTTTTATTCTTTGAATTGAACTGAGGGGTTTAAATGGCTGATTGGCAGAGCTAGTGTAACCCGCGGTACTCAATAGTCTCTGACCATGCTACAATCTTGAGACGTTTTCCTTGGCATTACGGACGAGACCCAAGACATAATGAACTCACACTGCAAATATCACTTATTAAACATGCTAAACAATAAATTCAGTCCTCTTTGACTGGAGCTGAACAGGCATAGGGCAGATGGAAAGGTACTATGCAAAAGAATAATTGCAACAGAAAAGTAAACTTCTGCAGTTGTAACTTGTCCTCATTGGGCAGGTGCGGTTTTCATTTGGTACTGAAACTACTGTCCCTAATACACAGTAGCGAGATATCCCCATTACAAAGGTGTTGTTAATATGAAAATTGCCTTAAACTATTCAGTTCTGCTCCTTTTCGGCAGGTGTCTCTCGTATCGAGGTGTCCCTTTTGCCAAGTTTCTCTGTACCTACATATCTGCGCATGTGCATGTGTGTTTCATGCGTTTCTGTTGCTTTTGTTTGTTAACCATTCCAGCATGAACTATCTCAACTCTGGCCTCATTTCGTTTATAATGTGCACAAAACAAACTGGATGCCGTAGTTCCTTCATCTCATCAATTTAAACCAGGGTTTCATATAAAATTGGTGCGAATTTAACTTAAATTCGGTGACATTTTATTTCTTTTGTACACAGAGAATTCGCATATATGGTGTTCATGCAATATGAAACATACGTAATGAAACAGTCCATCTCTATGTTTTAATGCAAATTTAATTTAAATCGTTGATTCTGATGTGTCGAAATAATAGTGGTAATATACTTTATTTCAGAATATCTAGCGCCGTACAAACAGCTTCGTGGAGGAGTAGAATTTATAAGCGAAATTCCAAAAACCCAAACTGGGAAGATTCTGCGTCGCTACTTGAAGCAGATGGCAACTGGGACCAGTAGTAAACTGTAATAAAAGTCTCAAAATCGACACTTCTGAAGTGTAAACGGAACAGAAATTTGAAAGCTGCTGCTCAGACTCCCTGGTTAGATATTACTATATTGTAGTTAATATTGTCCATTGGCACAATGAAATGTATATGAGTAATGCTGCACTTGTTACACTGCGGCAGGACTGGTACTAGTTGGTAATCGCACATGTTATATCACAATGCATGGTAAGTGCTTTGAGGCTAATACTTCTTAAGGTACGATTAATTGGGCCAGTGGCGTCTGTCTTTCATTATCCCAAATACCTTTTTGTCCATTTTCCTGGGCAGTTTCCTCTTATACGTTCTTTTAAATGCTGTTATACCGCATGCCACTTTATCGGTGGACATACCGTTATCAACCAGACGTCAGTGCTGTCTGTGTGAAATATGCATGTACTAAATTTAGGTATGGCGAGTATTTTAGTACTCACTTATATAACATATTATGTACTCATTACACAATGAAGTGTTGACATGCGAAGTCCCACGTGAATATAATTTTTATTGTAAGTTCAACTAATTGTTTATGTTTTCATGGATGTGATTTCCCAAGGTAATATAACTGCATTCCACACTTGAATTTTATTATGTAAGATTTTTCTCACATCATGAGGTCACTGCAATTAATTTTAAACAAACACCAATGACATAGAATGAGACTTTCATTAAACCTGGCCTTGGTTATAGGATATGTTTTCATTTGAACCGCCACTATATGTATCAGAGGATGATGTCAACATTTACAATGCCTGCCTGGGACACCTTCATGAGACCCTCAGACACATAAAATAATTATAAGAATTCATAGCAAGGAATCAATACCACATATTGTTTCATATATGAGAACTTACGCAAAACAATGTTGCTATCATTTGTAGTATAATGGACATTTTTACGTTCTTCTATCCATAGTAAAGTTATGCTGCAGCCGACAATATATATATATATATATATATATATATATATATATATATATATATATATATATATATATATATATATATATATACATAATATTGTAATTGTGTCTTTTTGTCCTGGTAGGTTTTACCCTATCCTGCAATCCGAAATCTTTACTCTCCATAAGCTAACCTGTAACTGTCTAACCTGTATATACATATGGAAGTACTATTGTCCATATATCACTCGTTGCTCTATAGAATTTTGACATAGACTGTATTAGACCAAAATAAATTAAAGGGTCTTCAGCGCGTAACTACTCAGAATCTGTTTCGGAGCCTATAACCGTACTTGTCTCTCTGACTAGCGGCCCCTTGTCTAAGCTAAATATTCAGCATTGACAACTTACATAAGAGTGAATAAACATGAACGTGGCAAATAATGAGTTATCTCAATACATGAAGTTTTGTAAAAAATGCAGAGCCTCTTTCTGAGTAAAGCGTACCCGTCAAACTAAACATAATTACTAAATCTGTATAGTCCAAGTTCAGATACAAACAAATTTTACTTACCACTGAACCAGTATGTACCCTTTCTACATGGATAGCTTATCTTAGTTCAACCACCTGCCAGTTTATAACTGAAGTAGAAATAAACCGGGGCATTATATTCAGTCCCAGTGATTGTAAAATAATAAACTGCAGCTAGACCACCTGTACAAACCAAGCTTAACCCTAACAAGGACTGCAACAATGGACATCCTACACCAGAAATGTGAAAAAACCCATGATGACAGCTACTTCTCACTGTGAAAGTCTCAAAAATGAAGCTCTATTTCAATACCAACCCTGAGTCAATGCCTCAACATAATGGGTCAGGTGTGTGACATTTGAGTAAAAACTGTCAAATTTGAGTATTTTTTTAAATTGAATAAATGTGTACTTAAACGTGTCAGAAGAGAATGAAAGTCATTAGCATTTCAGTAAAAAACATAGTTTTTCTTATCAAGATTTTAAGTACAATTAGGCAAACAGGTAGCCGTCGTTGGTAGCTGCTTGCTACCAATAGCCCCTGGGGAGTTAAGCTGGCAGAAAAAAGGCAAGCCTAAAATGTCTGAAAGTGAATATTAACCAGAAAGATGCCAAAACAGGCAAGTCTAAAATCTGTAAAATTATTGCAGCCAAACTTATTAAAAATGTTTGGATACTAAGGGCAAAATGTGCAAGGCAAGTCAGGAAAAAATGTAAATTATTTGTTTTTAAGTCAAGAAAATGCAATCAAAATATAATTTTTCTTAACCAGATGTCAAGTACAAATAGGCAAGCCCTAAAATATCTGAAAGTTAATTATTAAAAAGAATGATGCCCAAAGATACAAATCAGGTAGCAAGACAGACAAGACTAAAATATCTAAAATTATTGAAGACAAAATTTCTAACCATCTCTGAATACCTACTGCAAAATTTGTAGAATTGTTTGATCAAAGGTACACCTTTAAATCCTCTTGATTTGAAATTATTGGAAATATATTTGGTTCTAGATGCAAAGTCCTGAATTTGAATACAAATACGACCAAATCTCAAAATTTGTGACGAAAATGTGTTGTATCTAATAGCTTCCGAACTGTTACTGTCCGGGAAAGGATAGTTAACTATTCAAAGTTAAACTCGTCTTTTTTGTGATGGATATAATGCATAACCTGTCATTAGTGACCTGAATATCGAGGTCTAGAAATAACTCTATTAAACAACCTGAATTGTTACCTTCAAAAGGGATATCTTTTGGGTAAATTTCTTGAGCAATTTCACTGAAATTTAAGTACATTTACACAAGCATTGTCATCAATATACCTTGCGTTGTTCGTTAAATTTGTAGCCATTGGAGAGTTTTTGTCATTAATTTATCCATATACTGAAATTCAAGCCATGCTAAATATAAGAAAATCTTCAAGTAATGGGGAGCAGTTGCTACCCATTGGAATGCAATTTATTTGTTGAAAAAACTGCATATATATATATATATATATATATATATATATATATATATATATATATATATGCCTTAATAGTTCTGTATATCGCATTTACACAGGGTGTCTTCTGTGTTTCACTGCAAGTTACATTTTGTCAACAGTACCATGGCACTATACGCCTTTGCTTATGGATTATTTGACCAGTAACTTGTGTATACTGAGACAGTATAATCGTGAATTGAAGCAAATTTTTGTTGTTGAATAAAAGACTCTGTTAGTTATAATGCGAATGTTAACGGCTCGAGCAATACAAGCGACAAAGTTGTGTTTGAATAACAAGCTGTCGTTAAGGGCATGTACTCAAAAGTTCATAAGGAGTTTCCATGGATGTAATATGTGTCTGTCATCATTTGTTTAGCTCACTTGACTTGTGGGAAATCTAAGGTTACTTTATGGGTTAAACATATTTCATTTTAAAGGACTTACAATCAGAAAGAAGGGCGTTGTCCCACATTAATCTTTCTTGCAGACAGATAACAAAAACAGGACAAACGTTATAAGACAGCTCCATCAGGCCACCGGTAATCGAGTCAGGAAAGTAATTAGGAAACTCAACGAGCGACGAAATGGATACTGCATGGAAAGGATAGATACCACCAGCACGAGCACAGATTTATTTATTTATTTATTTATTTATTTATTTATTTATTTATTCATTCATTTATCATTCATTCATTCATTCATTCATTCATTCATTCATTCATTTATTTATTTATTTATTTATTCATTCATTTATTCATTCATTCATTTAGGTATCAATCTATGTATGTATGTATGTATGCTATCTATCTATCTATCTATCTATCTATCTATCTATCTATATATATATATATATATATATATATATATATATATATATATATATATATATGTATATATATATATACATATATATATACTCTGGGACACCCTTTCAGAGCATAACTCTGTTACGTCAAGGGACTTAGCAGATGGGGGGGGGGCATAAACAACTGAAATACCAGTAGGCCTAATAATAAATGGAATGCCCGTAAGAGCTATGTTACTGCTTCAGCTTGAAACCGTTTTCTGTGGTCGATAAATTCTTGTACTGCCAGAACAATAGTAATATTGTCCTCAAGCCTACATATATCACCACCAAACAAGATCATATTTATGCCAAAAGGTGCCAAGAAACTAATGGATCGGGGTGGGGGGGGGATCTCTAGATGTAGCATATTGGGAACAAGTATAGAAAATAATACCAGTTATAATACGTAATATAATGTTGATGTAGGGCCTATGCATATGGAATTATTTTCGAAACTGTTGACCGCATTCTAATTGAACTTGTTGGAATGGTACTTTGGGTGGGTTAATAAAACAGTGTTTGACAGTTTTTAATTTCAATGATCTGAGTTTGATCTTAGGGAAAAATCTTCGAGAGGTATTTTCTCTGAAATGGCCCAGCCCCTTCTTTTCAGAAGATTTGGGATCAAGTTAGGGAGCAGCATTTCTAAATTTACTCATAGTGCCAAATTTCACGCACGTACCAGATAGAATTGCGGTGAATATAGTCTTTCGGTAACTGATGAAGAACTATTTGAGATATCACTTTGAAGATGGGTCCAGTGATGAACCTTTATTTGAACTAGGTTAGAGTTGCGTCCGAATCCCGTGACAATTTATGTGAATTGTATCAAAGGACACGTTTTTCAAGAATTACCTGTGCTGAGACTTTATAAAGTGCGCAGGATGATATGTCTTTTCGACAGCTAAGCTAAGACTGCGCGTGATAGTCCATGAACAAATTCCCCATGCTGCAGGGATGGGTCAGTGAATTTAGTGTTCAGAATGATGATATCACAAGACTCTTGAGCCACAACCTTTTTTTAGATATGATGAAGTCCTGCAGAAGGCAGAGTGCCTTTGTAAATGGCTGAAGTTGATTTGGTTTTTAATTTCACATGGTCTCGTTAGAGTCATATTTTTAACAGATTTAATATACACTATCATGATACATGGCTTGTCCAAGTACAAACATATAATGACAATATGATGAAATATACAAATTAGAAAAACATAAAACAGAACCTCCTCCACAGATGTTTGAGGTAGTATGTATGATAATTCATATTTCCTAGGGAAACGGGCAGTCACACATTATGACACCACGATGCCAGGGAATGGATCCTCCAGTATAACTCGCGTACAATTATGTCACAGGCACCACACTGTTGTCTTCTCTGAACCCAAGGCTTAACCCACACACTGCGCTTGGATATTTATGTCTGTGTGCCAACACAGACATATTGTTTTTCTAGGAATTATGTCTGTGTGCCAACACAGACATACTGTTTTTCTAGGAATTCTTTCTTTCTTCTTTCTTTCTTTACCGGCAAATTTGTCCGACATTTCATTTGATAAGTATTATACGTAGAAACTCCAAATTTGGCACAATTATACTTCTATGGATGAAGTCAGGCCTTTTTATAATGAGAGGTCATGCTTTTCAAAATCATGCAAATAAGGGCTAATTAAAGTTTTTAATCTACAATATCTTATATACAATAGTAGATGTAGTTCCGAGTGTATTGGAGTTCGACCATATCAAGGCAAAGGTCATCTCAAATGCCAAGGTCATGTCAAGGTCAAAGGTCATGTCAAGGTCAAAGGTCAGTTTTGGGTCAAAATGTGATTTTAAAGCCAAACTGTCATTTTGAAGGTCAAGGACCACTTCATGATAAGGTCATTTCAAGGTCAAGGGTCATTTCAAGGTCAAAGGCCACTTTTGATGGTAGCTTTCTTCCAGCCATAACTTGGTAAATTTTTATCTAATTTTGATCATGTTGGGCTCAAATTGTAGCCATTGTAACACTGCACATTTTTGAAGTCTCGCCTTTTTATAATGATAGGTCATACTTTTCAAAATTATGCAAATGAGGGGTAATTAAAGTTTTAAATCTTCAATATCTTGTATACTATACTAGATATAGTTCCAAGTGTATAGGAGTTCGATCATAACAAGGCCAGGGTCATCTCAAATATCAAGGTCAAAGGTCATGTCAAGGTAAAAGGCCAATTTTAGGTCAAATATCATTTTGAAGGTCAAAGATCATTTTAAGGTCAAAGGCCACTTTCGATGGTGGCTTTCTTGTAGCCATAACTTGGTCAATTTTGTCCAATTTTGATCATGTCTGGCACAAATTGTAACTTTTGCAACACTGCACATTTTAAAATTATATTTGACCCCCAAAGGTCAAAGGTCAACGTCATCTGGACCTTTGAAAGTTTCACTTAGCCATAACTTGGCCAATGTCCATCCAATTCTAATCATGTTGGACTTAAATGTGGGTTTTGTAACACTGTACATTTTTGTATTTTACATGTAACCTATAAAGGTTAAAGGTCAAGGTCATTTGGACCTTTGAAATTTTCATCCAGCCATAAGCTTAATGAATGTGAAGTACCAAAGCACAAAATTTGATACTATTTAATATTTACAACTTTGGAAGGCACACAGACAGATTTGCTTTGAAGCAAATCATCTTTTCTAGTTCTTTCTTTCTTTCTTCTTTCTTTCTTACTTTCTTTCTTCTTTCTTTCTTTACAGGCAAATTTGTCCGACATTTCATTTGAAAAGTATTATACGTAGAAACTCCAAACTTGGCACAATTGTATTTCTAAAGATGAAGTCAGGCCTTTTTATAATGAGAGTTCATGCTTTTCAAAATTATGCAAATGAGGGCTAATCAAAGTTTTAAATCTTCAATATCTTATATACTATAGTAGATATAGTTCCGAGTGTATTGGAGTTTGATCATATTAAAGCAAAGGTTATCTCAAATGTCAGGGTCATGTCAAGGTCAACGGTCATGTCAAGGCCAAAGGTCAGTTTAGGTCAAAATGTCATTTTAAAGCCAAAATGTCAAATTAAAGGTCAGGGACCACTTCACTTAAAGGTCATTTTAAGGTCAAGGGTCATTTCAAGTTCAAAGGCCACTTTCGATGGTGGCTCTTTTCTAGCCATGACTTGGTCAATTTTTTATCCAATTTTGATCATATTGGGCTCCAAATTGTAGCTATTGTAACACTGCACATTTTTGAAGTCTTGCCTTTTTATAATGAGAGATCATACTTTTCAAAATTATGCAAATGAGGGGTAATTAAAGTTTTAAATCTTCAATATCTTATATACTGTAGCAGATATAGTTCCCAAGTTATAGGAGTTCGATCATAGCCAGGCAGAGGTCATCTCAATATAGAAGCCATCTCAAGGTCAAAGGCCACTTTTGATGGGGACTTTCTTCTAGCTGTAACTTGGTTAATTTTTATCTCATTTTGATCAAATTGTAGCTATTGCAACTCTGCACATTTTCAAAATTACAAGTGACCCCTAAAGGTCCAAGGTCCATGTCATCTGGACATTTGAAAGTTTTACTTAGCCAAAACTCGGCCAATTTCCATCAAATTCTATTCATATGGGACTTAAATTGTGGGTATTGTAACACTGTACATTTTTGCAATTTACATGTAGCCTGTAAAGTTTAAATGTCAAAGATCAAGGTCATTTTGACTTGGAAATTTTCATCCAGCCATAAGCTTAATGAAATGCAAAGTACCAAAGCCAAAGGTTGTACCATTTAATATTTACAACTTTGGAAGGCACACAGACAGATTTGCGTTGAAGCAAATCTTCCTTTCTAGTTTCTTTTCTTTCTTTTCACTATGAGGGCGACAACAGCAGGCAAAAGGACACCTTTATCCATACTTCCCGTAATATAAGCAAATTCCCACCAAAACATGACCTAACTGACACTGAGAACTGATCAGTCATGACTGATAGTGTAGACGGCTATGACTGAAGAGAGTGAGTTGGTCAGCCATACTTCTCAGATATCCCAATAAAAGTTTCGGTAAAAAAAACCTGATAGTGTGGACCGGGCATAAGGCAATAAAGCTTGTCATGAAGTATAACAAAAATGTGCATTATTAAGCAGCTAAAATTTGTTGAGTGCCTGAGCAGACATTGCATAATCGAGTGACAGGGGGTGTACAGGATACTTGAAGTTTGACATTGCCTTAGTCACAAACACATTTTCCTTATGATTCATGATTTAAACCAAAAACCCTTCGTTCAGGGACTGCTTATTCAATCACAAGCGCACCTATATCCTCAGAGCGAAGACTGGACAAGGTCAGCAGTATTGCCCGGTGATCCTCAATTGAGGGGAGGGAGGGCATTGCCCTCAAAATGCTCCACGAAAATGTGATGGAAGACTCAAAGTAAGTATTGAATGGCTGATGGACATGACAACCAGAGTCTAGATTTTGTTACCAATGATCGAGGCTCCGATCAACCAAAGGACCCTCAATACCAATCACTTCAAAATCACAAATACACTTCAAGATTTAAGGTTTTCGCAAAGTTCAGAGCCACCCTATGTTCGGTCAAATAGGTACATGCATGTGGTCTTCTGCCACCAAAAGGTTAAGCCAACAATCAGTTTCCCACTCCCGCCTCAACCCCGAAAAAATGACTCTTACAAGTGTACTCTGTGCTGTGATTTGCACGCCACCGAACAACATCACGTCAGAGGTTGGACACCAACACATATTGCGTAATATACATTAGTTCTGGACTTTGTTCCATGCCGCTTGTATTCTCCCCCCCACCCCGCCCTGCCCCGCCCCTGTACAGCATGTCCAAATTGTCCTGCAAAGGAACCGATAGAAACAGAGAAGTGAAAGAGACATGCAAGTGGGCGAGTGAATTGGTCCATAAATCATCCAGCAAATTAATGTAAATGAACTAATATAATACGTTTAGTAAGTAGCCAAGAATAAACAAACAAAGGCGATAACATTACAAATAGAATATATGAGCATATCTTGAGGTATTGTGCGCAAAGAATGACATCTGTAGAATCCATTCCTGAATTTTGACAGCTCTCCTGATACTCCCTGACCCCACATTCATCTGAGGGCAGGCGCTGGGTTTTTGGGCATCGTGACACTCTGGGTGACGCAAAAATTTCCAGGCGTAGAAAAATACTCTACAAACTAGAAAAGAAGATTTGCTTCAAAGCAAATATGTCTGTGTACCTTCAAAAGTTGTAAATATTAAATGCTACAACTTCTGCCCTTCGGTACTTCACATTCCACTAAGTCATGGCTTGATGAAAATTTCAAAGTTCAAGTCACCTTGACTTTGACCTTTAGAGGTCACACGTAAATTACAGAAATGTGCAATGTTGCAATATCTACAGTTTGAGCCCGATATGACTGAAATTGGATGTTAATTGAACAAGTTATGGCTAGATGAAAATTCAAAGGCCAAATGACCTTGACTTTCGACCTTTAGGGGTCCCATGTAAAATTACAAAAATGGACAATGTTACAATATCTACAATTAAAGACTAACATGAACTAAATCAGATAATAAGTAAACAAGTTCGGGCTAGATAAAAATTCCAAAAGGTCATATGACCTTGACGTTTGAATATAAGAGGCCATATGTAAAGTATAAAAGTCTGCAGTGTTACAATACATGTATGTACACTTTGAGCCTAACATGATTAATATCAGATACAAAAAATTGACAAATTCATAGCCAGAAGAATATTTCACATGACAAATTGACATGACCTTTGACCTTGAGGAGTAACACGTAAATTACAAAAAAAAAAAAAAAAAAAAAAAAAAAATGTGCAGTCAATACCTACAGTTTGAGTCCAACGGGATTAAGATTGGATGAGAATTGACCAACTGATGGCCAGATGGAAATTTCAAAAGTCCAAATGACATCGACCTTTGGCTTTCAGAGGTCAAATGAAAATTACAAAAAATAGCAGTTTTGCTTAACCTAAAATTGGGGTCGAACATAGTTGAAATTGGATGGACCGAGTTATGGCCAGAAGAAAATTCCGAATGGCAAAATGACCTTGACCTTTGAAGTTTAAATGTCACATGTTAATCACAAAAATGGACAGTGTTACAAAGATATCAATTGAAATTGGATTGGTTACCCGTACCTTTATTAGTTTTGTAGATTTTCCAAGATTTAAATTTTCAAATGGCCCTAATTTGCAAAAGTTCCCAAATCGTTGGACCTGTTTACAAAAACTCAAGGCTTCATGTATGGAAGTTTAATCATACCATGTTTAAAATTTCTACGTACAATAGTTTTTAATGAAATGTTTGACAAATTTGCCGGGATAGAAAGAAAGAAAGAAAGAGAGAGAGAAGAAGAAAGGAAGAAAGAAAGAAAGAAAGAAAGAAAGAAAGAAAGAAAGAAAGAAAGAAAGAAAGAAAGAAAGAAAGAAAGAAGGAAAGAAAGAAAGAAAGAAAAATCTAATTGCTAGAAAAACAATATGCCTCAGTTGGTACACAGACATAATAATCAACATGCTTTGTCTGGTGACATTATGACGGAAGTAGTGACCCGTATGCAAAGTATTATGTTACTGCTACATGTACGTCTTGTGAACCAGTTTTAATGCACAAGGCAATGAAACTCTTGTACCCACACAGGCACTAGTTCGAATAAGAAGTAACATGGTCAAAAGCAAGTTGCCAGATCTCTTCATACCAGAAGTGCCCCTTCATCATGCTGTTTTCTCGAGATTTGACGAGTATGGACACCGCAATGCCCTGGTAAGCCATATTTATCATGTGACACCGAACATTACTCAGGTCAATATACCCGACGGCATTACATGAACGACCCACTGACATAATGTCCAGACCGGGTGACTTGATCTGCGTTATCAGCGTTATCAGGCTTGTTTTCATCTGAGTTGTGCCGCATAACCCTCTCGGTGGAACTTTTGAACTAAGTCTTGTCCCGTCACACAAGGTCCATAGCTGTCAACTCTTCCGGTTTCACCGGGACACTCCCGTTTTGGTGAAAATGACAGGGATTTTGAAGCAACATTCACTACTTGCTTTCATTTCATGCACTTTTTACAACCCCTCCTGATCACGCGTCTTTGGTGATTGAACCCATGCGCACCTCTCAAACAAAGTACAGAACCTTATTACTGCTGTTTTAGTTCTGCTTCGTTGTAACCAAAATGTTATATGTAATCTTTTTCTAGCAGTCATGCGCTTCCACAAGAACGGACAAATATAGGCAAAACACAGGGTAATTTATATTTTAAGAGGGCATCCAGGATGTTCATATAAAATATAAATGTAAACATGTATATATATATATATATATATATATATATATATATATATATATATATATATATATATATATATATATATATATATATATATATATGTACATATGTGTGTGTGTGTGTATGTGTTTTGCTGATCCTTGGTGCTGATTTCGGACAATTTGGCAACAGAGAGAAAAAAGTTGGATCATGGCATGTGGGATTTGTTTAGGAGCCATGCTTGACACTAGACATGGTCCAGTTACTTGCCCTTTGTAAGGAAAGTGCACCAGACACCACCCAGCCAGGCCAGTGACTTGACCATCGTAAGGACAGTGAATGGGGACCTGAGTGCAAACTTTGACCATTGCATACCATATGTCGGGTCACAGACAAAAGTCTCAGAAGGTAAACAAACAGGCGTAAGCCTTCCGTATCTGAGATTAATCTTATGAACAAAGGTGAACTGAAAGAAAATTTGAACTCACTATTGGCAGAGATTAAAGAAACCGAGACAAATAGCCACAGCTAAGGTGAAGCATCAGAGACACTCATTCATAATATGTTCCAGCAGATCTTGATAGAAGTAAGAGAAATAAAACAAGATAAAATAAAAGCGATGAGGAAGTAGCTGAACTTCGTGCGGACGTTGCTAAATTGACTGAAACAGTGTCTCATCAGCAAATTATTTAGAGGAAGTAGACAGTAGGGAGAGAAGTAAAAACATTGTTGTGACGGGAGTCAGCGAGTCAGTAGATTTAGAGGGTGCAAGTACTGGCCAAGAGAAATGCGAAGTTGTTCTATAAGCCATAGGAATTATAGGCGTGGCTTTTACTCAGAGACGCAAAGGAAAACAGATAGTCAACCGTGACTTTGAATTTGCCATATCTCGGTCGCAATTAGCATCTTAAAACATTCACCCCGAACATTTTATTTGAACACTTGTCGAAGTGACCTACTGTTCGGGTCACAGTTACCTAGTTTTCTTTCTGGAAATCGGGTCATACTGTCACTTTTGGACTTTTTACCGTCACCCGAAAACTCACAATCCGATCCGGTCAAAGGAAATATAAATGGAAAGCTTGGTGCCCTTACCACATTTTGCTTATTGAAATATGTGGGTTCCAAGTCGAAGGTCAAGGTCATATGGCCATTTTCTGTTGTTTTTTTTTTTTTCTCTTTTTTTTTTCTTTGTAATTTTGTAATTTTGAAGCTTTGAATTTTGTATGTGCGGAATCTCAGAAAATACAAAACCCGGTGGAGGGTCCTTGCACTGCGGAGGTTATGCACCTGATATTTGATGACTGACCTGGACCTACTTTTTTTCCGATTGGGCGGCTATGTTGAAATCATTATTATTATTATTATTATTATTATTATTATTATTATTATTATTATTATTATTAATGTTATTATTATTATATCTGTGTGCCAAGACAGACATATTGCTTTTCTAGGAATTCTTTCTTTCTTTCTTTGTTCTTTCTTTCTTTACAGGAAACTTTGTCCGACATTTCGTTTGAAAATTATTACACGTAGAAACTCCAAACTTGGCACAATCATACGTCTATTGATGAAGTCTGGATTTTTTTATAATGAGAGGTCATGCTTTTCAAAATTATGCAAATGAGGGCTGATTAAAGTTTTAGATCTTCAATATCTTATATACTATAGCAGATGTGGTTCCGAGTGTATAGGAGTTCGATCATAGCATGGAAAAGGTCATTTCAAATGTCAAGGTCATTTCAAGGTCAAAGGTCAATTTTAGGCCAAAATATCATTTTTGAGGTCAAGGTTCACTTCAGGTAGAGGTCATCTCAAGGACAAAGGTCATTTCAAGGTTATAGGTCACTTTCGATGGTGGCTTTCTTCTAGCTATAACTTGGTCAATTTTTATCCAATTTTGATCATGTAGGGCTCAAATTGTAGCTATTGTAACAGTGCACATTTTTGAAACATACATGTGGCCTCTAAAGGTCAAAGATCAAGGTTATTTGGACCTTTGAAAGTTTCATCCAGTCATAACTTGGCCAATTTCCATCCAATTCTAATCGTGTTGGACTCAAATTGTAGGTATTTCAACACTGCACATTTTTAAAGGAACATATAACCTCAAAATTGCAAAGGGAAAGGTTTTTCTGTTGTTTTTCTTTACGAAATGGACATAAGATAGTGATTCATAAGCACAAGCATAAATACTCATGTATGCATTTCTCTGCAAAACTATTTACTAGATCCTCTTCCAGTTTGATTGGTTAATTATTTTTGTTCTATTGGTAGTGTTAACTTTCCTTCCTTCCTTCCTTCCTTCCTTTCTTTCTTTCTTTCTTTCCTTCTCTCTCTTGTGTGTGTGTGTGTGTGTGTGTGTGTATGTGTGTGTGTGTGTGTGCTTAACTCAGATAAGCTCTGGCAAATATTTCCACCAGAACAGACGAATGAGAATGCAAATAAACGTGCATCATGTCTAAAATACATATCAGAGTCAGAGTTGTTTGGGTTCAAGGCTGCAGTTTAGTAATAACAAGGCTCGTCGCACAGCCCACCTTCTTGTTCCCATTCTGTGGACCTTTGAGCGTCTTGTCATTTTTTCAGTTGCTTCACAAAACTGCTGATTGAATTGTCCCACAACTTGATTATTCAATTACGTCCCGAAAGTGTTTGTTAAATGCATAACACTTTGCTAGAAAGGTAGATTAGAATCCTCTGTAAGATGATTGTCAAATAGATTATATTATAAGTAATAAAAAAAACAACTTGTTTTCCGCATCTCTCTCTCTCTCTCTCTCTCTCTCTCTCTCTCTCTCTCACACACACACACACACACACACACACACACACACACACACACACACACACGCACGCACGCACGCGCGCGGGGTTATTACCGCCTTCCCAAAACAGTACAGCTTCCTTATACCATTTGTACCTTACATTTACTGTATTTCAGATAAATGGTGTCAGTGGTGAACGATACACGTTTCGGCAAGTTAAAGATTTTTGCCAACGTATCAGCGCCTCCTTGCAGAAATGCGGTGTACGAAAAGGGGATGTCTTTGCAATATGTGTGGCCAACTGTCCTGAGTTTGTCTTGATGCTATTTGGGGCCATAGGTGCCGGAGCCACAGTCACCACAATCAACCCGGCATATACTCTGTGTAAGTGTTTCTATCGTCATTTGGGCACATTCAATTAATAAGCCTTGCGCAGATAGTTTGCAATGTCATTCATTTCAATAGGAGACATTCATATTTAACTGCGATCCTGCTCACTTCCTGTGTTGCCGGGACAACAGACTAATGCTCCCGACATGATCAGGGCAGATTTGTATTTTGTACCACATAAACATCCATAAATAACACATTTTCAACCAAAAAAGAGCCCATTTCTAATTATTTTAGGCATCCTTTATGTTTCAAATATATGTTAATACATTTTCTTAAGATTATTGTGTGTTTGTGTTGTTCATTTTGTTGAGAAAGTACTCTTGACCATGCTTAATACATGGATCTGCCCTGATGCAGGTGGCTCCCTCTTTTGCTCAATATGTGTTAGAGTAGGACCGCATTTAGATATGAATACATCCTCTTAGACCTAAGGCTAACTGTAAAAGATTTCGGACTCAACAGATAGGATAGACAATGACCAGTGAGCCGGCGCCTGAACGGGATTAAGCACACGTACTCATGCAAGTAAATTTTTGTTTGTCTCTCTTGGAAATTAGTGATCAAAGATTTTTATATACTAGATGTCGTATTTGTTAATCTTGTTGTATTGACACCGGTAAATTTATCGCATAAATAGCGTTACATATTATTAAGCATACATTGTCTGCATACAATACCGATTTCTCAGTTTGCATCCTTAATAATATAAGCTCCACTTACCAAGATTTAGAGGGTGAATGCACATATTTATTGTGATGTTTGTCAACATTAATATTGGCGATTTAATTCAAGATGTTTACATCAGTCGATGGCGTTCTTTTTTCTCTCCTTTGTTTTATTTAATTGTTTTGTTATCTGTGTATTCAAATTATTACCAAAAGCAAAGACGCGAGTGTTTGTTCATGAATCCATATTGCTCAAATATTAACAAAAACAATGCTTTCGGAATGCGACTGTCGCACTAACCACTAAAGTATGGGTAGACCACTTAAGGCAGGCAAAACTAAGTAGATCACTAACAGTAAAGTACTTGGTATGAAATGACAAAGGAAGGTATGGATAAGAAACAAACGATCTTTATCCGGACGCCAAATGTTAGCTTGGACTTTGGTGCATAGGGCCTAAACATTAAAGACACCACGGAATTTATGTGAGTTTTGTTGCACCCTTTAAGGAAATTTGGATTGTAAACAGAACTTGTCAATATATAATGCAAGAGAGGACTGAAGTGAGATTGCATACATGAGGCTACAATTTTGTCAGGATAACTGTCGAAGACAGGTAATGTTCAAAGAAACGGGCCTAAAAGAGATGACTCGTGAGACCTTCCAAACAAGGTCCTAGAGGGAGTGTTATATGGTGTGTACGAATAAAATCGATAACATATTACGTGTAGACAGCCATACCAATGAACCTTTATCACGTCATAGGTTAAACTCACATGTATACTATTAGTTATTCACTGTTTTAGTGTGAAATACAGGAAGTATCTCCCCCAAAGACAGCTGTATTACCCGAGGCAAAGCCGAGGGTAATACAGCTGTCTTGGGGGAGATACTTCCTGTATTTCACACTAAAACAGTGAATAACAGGAAGTATCTCCCCCAAAGACAGCTGTATTACCCGAGGCGATTTTATCCCATTTTTGATGATGTAATTTCATGCCCCAAAAATACACATGTTCGACCCGCTGTTGCTGCAGTTCACTTCACAGTCCGCCATCATGTTGTCGTCTGCAGCGCGTCAAGGCTTGTATGGCATGACAGAGACTTCTGGTGGCTGATCGATGCACTAACCAGATAGGGGGATACAGCGAGAATACCGCTGTATTCCCCGGCCAGTTACGAGAATACCGCTGTATTCCCCGGTCAGTTTCAGGAATCGCGCTGTATATCACCTTTGCAGTAATTAATGCACAAATAAGGGTAATACAAAGAGTGTACCATAGCTATTTACCAATCAGAAGCCAAGGATTCTATCAAAAATGGGATAAATACATATGTATATAGTACTCGACGTGTTAGAAATACATGTTCGTGTGATGCGCACGGAGCATTCCTTTGAATATGTGTTATCGTCTTGGTTTCAGTAATTGGGTCCTTGCGTTTTAAACGAAGCACGGGGTTTAATGACCAAACTTAGGGGTTTGAGACGCAGCTGCCAGGCTAAAGATCGCGTATGCTGATTGGGTTATCGCAAAACCCTTGAGTTTGTTCGTCGAAGTACAAATTACAAATTCCAAGGTTTTGTGACGTCACAATACGCACAATTTTATAAAAATTTCGAAACCGTAGACTCTATTCTGTTACTTCAAAAATCATTAATCCCGGGTTTTGGACTGAATTCCTGACATTTATCCGGGGTTTATGAAGGCACTCATTGACAAAACCCAAGGTGTGGAACAAGCATACAGGTGTGTGACTTTATCATTTATTTACATTCTGTAAGGAATCTGGGGTTTTGTGCACAAGAGCCATTTTTTATACAAACCCCTAGATAGTTTTGTGCAAAAAAATTCAGTTTTTATAACAAAGCCGATGGATTTGCGTGAAAAAAACCACGAGTTCCATAACAATCCGCGGAATTTGCATTATAAGACCCATGGTTTTGGACCTGAAACCCTCAGTTTTGAGACTTACTGGACAAGGCAACTTCCGTGAGGGTTACTATTATGTTTGTGTTCAAGCGGATTTGAATCTTGTGGCATTTTGCATGTCTTTAGCTGTTTATTCGCATTTTTTTTTCAGATGAAATGCAAAAGCAGATACAAGATTCGCAGGCACGTTACATTTTTGTGTCGGATGATTCTGCAGATAAGGCCAAAAGCGTACGAAAAAAATGCACCTTGGTCCAGGTAAATACATGATTTTGCATGCTTTGCGAGGCTAAATTAAGCCAATACATTGTCATGGGGATCTATAAAGCAAAATTCTGTGTCGAGCCGTTTTAGTATTTATTTAGGATTTCTATTCAGGTGAAAACAAAATACTCTCTAATCTATGGAAGTGGATTATGAAGAGCAAGACTGATCTATTGAGACCAAAAAGATTTAATTTTTGAGCCCCCTATTTCTTATCATCATCATCATCATCATCATCATCATCATCATCATCATCATCATCATCATCATCATCATCATCATCATCATCATCATCATCATCATCATCATCATAATCATCGTTATAATTATCATTATCATATTTATTATTATTAATATCATTATTATCATCATCATCATAGTTTGTTATCACCATCATCATAATAGTTTTTTCTGTGTAACTTTTGTTGAGATTTAAAAGTTGTGATTCCTTTCCTTTTTTCCCCGTTCCAGAAAACTTTCGTCATTGGCCAAGCTTCTGATTGTGTCTCCTTTGCAAGCTTATTAGTTGACAACCGAGCGGCGTTTGACCCGATAGAAGTGAAATTTAACCCGAAAGAAGACACAGTAGTTTTACCTTACTCCAGTGGCACAACAGGAATGCCTAAAGGTGTCATGCTTACTCATCATAATTTGGTCGCAAATTTAATACATTGTAGGTAAGTAGACATTGAGTTATTATGTTGAGTTTTAATATCGAACATTTAAAAAAAAGGTTTCCAGCAAAGAGTACGCTACGGATTCTCGCTACGATACCGTATATATATATATATATATATATATATATATATATATATATATATATATATATATATATATATTAGCATGTTCGGACTATCCATCCAACAAAGAAGATAATAAATTATTATAAATTGAGTATAAAATGGTTATTTCAGTGGGAAGTGGACTTTTCGTGAAGAAGTATTAGGACGGAGATTATATAATGTTGGGCTTTCTTCGGAATTGTTAAATATATACACGTTTGGTAATGGGTGACAGCTCAGACTCTGGATCTTCTTGCAAAGGGATACATATACATCACCAACAAGAGTTATCAGTAAAACCTCTGTCTTTTCAGTCAGTTTTAGTTGTCATGTGTTTGTTCAGTCGCCTGTTCCTTAAGTAAAGGTCCTCATATTGAATGGGCACCACAAATGAAAAAGTTGATGTTTAGGGTGGTTAGAAATGATGTCTGAAAACCAAAGTGTTAAATTCATTTCAAATAGTGTTTTTTTAAGCTCCAAAAGTGCGCCAGATTTGGAAAAGGGAAGCGCGCAAATTTTTATCCGATCTGAGAAAGTGTTATTGACGTCACAGACAAAACCCGCTGGCTATGGTGCGTGTGTTATAAACCAGAGTGCCTTCAGTTTGCCATGAGTCATGGCAGATAAAAGAGAGTAAATTACCTTTTTCATGTACGTGGTCTGACGAGGATGAAGTAGAATTAATAAGAAAAGCTGAAGCAGCAGAGGAAAAGATCATTCAGCCTTACACGCATATGGAAGAAGCCTAGAACCTTAGGGCCAAGCGCAGGGAGTGCAGCCGTGGTACAGCCAGACGATCCCAACGTCTGGGCAATGATATTTCCTATCAAAAACTACCACATTTCATTTTCATCTAACAAGAACAAGCATGAATGCAATAAATAGGAATTTCCGTCAGGATGGGCCAGGCCTTGTAGTGTTATAAATTCCTGCATTTACGGATACAACTACGGCCTGCGCCTACAGTATATAAAAGTCTGAACAAACAGTTAAATTTCCCTTCGCATCTGTGTGGCCTATGGATGATTAAATATAAGTTTGCATTTATTAATTGCTTTCAATAGCAGAATCCCTACCCGGCAGTAGCCTTGCGACCGTTGGAGGACAGTAATTTATCTTTCCGTATATATCGTCATCAGTACACGTGTTTATGACATCGTTTATTTCAGATCGTTTCCATTATGTAACAATGGCAAATATATATATAAATATATATATATATATATATATTTTTTTCGTGGCTGACTTATTTTCTGGTTCCACATTAACGACAAAGGTACAATGAGATGGAACATTGTACACCCGACTATTGGGAGCTGCCCATGGAATGCCAGAAACAGTAGGTCATGACTGAAAAAAACAAGACATGTTTGTAAAACATAGATGCCCCCCGCCCTCATTACCCTAGCCCTCGCTACCCTATTGATAGCGGTAGATAGGGCACTCGTGACCTTACAAAAGTAGTGAAGGTTGATCATACATCAATGTCACATATCTTCAAACTTTAACCTAGCCCTTAAAAAACGACTGAAAACCTGGACAATGTAAAAGTTATAGCTGAAAAATTAGACATCATGTAGAAACCATATTCAGCAAAGTGGCTTTATGACCTTGGAAATTAGGGCAAGGTCACTCATTTTCACTTGAACTTCTTCAGTTATTGTGCAAAAACCACTGGAAGTCTACTGTCTCTGTGTGACCCTCAAAACTGGGTCAAGGTCACCCATCTACAAACTCAAACTAGCCGTTATAGGCAACCATAAAGCTGTGCAATATAAAAGTGCTACCTCTAAAATGCAAGTTATCATGCAGAAACAGTATTCAACCAAATGGCTCTGTGACCTTTGAAATTAGGTCAAGCTCACCCATCCTCAAACTTGACCTAGCCCCGAATACGGACAATTATCCAGTGCAATATAAAAGTCCTAGTTTAAAAATCTCTTCAGTTATCATGTGGAAACCAAAGTTAACTCAGGTACCAACATGACCTTGGAAATTAAATGAAGGTCACCAAACTTCAAACTTCTTCTAGCCCTTAGCAAGAACTATAGACCTGTAAAGTATCCCAGTCCTAACTAAAAAAAAACTTCTTGAGTTATTGTGCGGAAACCACAGGAATTCTACAATCTGTCTGTGACCCTGAAAACTGGGTCAAGGTCACCCATCTTCAAACTCAACCTAGCCTTTACAGAGAACCATAAAGCTGTGCAATATAAAAGTTCTAGATCCAAGGTATAAGTTATCATGCACAAAGTATGAAACCATATTCAGTAAAGTGGCTCTGTGACGTTTAAAATGAGGTCAAGGTCATCCATCTTCAAACTTCGCCTAGCCCCAAATACGGACTATAATCCTATGCAATATAAAAGTCCTAGCTTAAAAACCTCTTCAGTTATTGTGCGCAAACAAATTAGGTCAAGGTCACCCATCTTCAAACTTTGCCTAGCTTTTGACTAGAATAATATACCTGTACAGTATCAAAGTCCTAGCTCAAAAACTTCTTGAGTTATTGTGCGGAAACCACAGTCTACCGACCGACCGACTGACAGACCGACCGACCGACATGTGCAAAGCTATATGTCCCACCTTCTTCGAAGGGGGGCACAAAAAATGAAAGACCAGCTGCCCACTGGTCTTGGCAGTTGCGTACATGAGACGTGCATGTGGCAGCTATCCAAACAAGTGTTATCTAGTTACCTCGTCATATACAGCAGTAATTGGATATACGCATTACAATGGCCAGTTAACTCAACTTGTTATGGACTGTTCAACCCTAGACCAGGGTATGGAACAAGATCCAAGTTTTCCATCGTTTTTTTTTTTTTTTTCATCAATCGAACCAAAATGGTTAAACGCACTTAAGTTTTGTTACAATGTTACTTTACAACAACATCCCAGACCGGCGTTGTCAGTGTGACATTCGATTGATTATTATGTGATACATAGTACCAGTCGTAGAATTACTAGACGTATATTTTGTTATAATGCAAGTTTTGAAATCAGAATCATACTGCAGATTGAAATTATTTGCAAGAGCTGTAAAACGAAATAAAAAATGAATCACTTTTCCTGGATTTTTGAGTAATGCCTAATTTGGCCAGTTCCAAGAAACCTTCCATTGTCCAGCGATGGGACTGCATTTGGCAAAAGCAGTAGCTCTCTCTTGCCAAACCTATCCTAAACATCGTCATATTTGACCAATCAAAGTGGCTTGCCACAAAGTGTTCGCTACATATAAGTTAGATCGATCGCCAGTTCCCAGGGCCTTGCCACTTGTCCATGTAAATCTTGACTGCACGGGTCCACGCTCTCCGTAATTTCAGGTCTTTGGAGGCGGGGGGGGGGGAGATGTAAACAAGTCTGTGAGACTTGTATTGCAACAATTAAAAGCAACACACCGAACCATCCTGGGCGGGAAAAGGGGCGAAAATGAATATTTCTACATGCATTTTTAACCCTGTCCATGAAAGGTGAACTAGATATATTTTTTTTCCAAGTGACACTTGACAGCAATAGCTCGCAAGCATGGTGGGAGTCTTCCCTGTCAGCCAGCGGTGTTGCGTTTGTGACGTCACTAGCCTTTTGAGCCTTGTGGGTGTCGGAAATGAATGGAAAGTGACGATTGAAGGCACAGTGACTTTTTAAAATAAGAATGTAAATAAATGTATTAATTTTTCACATCCATTTTTTTTAAAGCGCACCGTATTGTGATAACGACCCATGAGTCACCCATGCATCAAATATGAACATGGACAATCAATAGGTTAATCAATCAATTATTCCTTTTTGGCTTGGGGCTACTCTTGCGACCAAATTACCAAACTTCAAAAGTCAGTTGATTGCCTAATATGTCATGCAAAATATATCTCGCATACCGATTTACTTTTTAAAACTGTCTGTGGAAATGTTAAGACCTCTTAAAACTGAAAGCTTTTAAATTTTATTTCAAATACACACAAAGCCAATTGCCAGAATACTTTACTGACATGTTTTCAATTCCACCAGTGACTCATCCTTACCAAACCAGATCTAGACATAAACCACCACTTCTTGCTCTGAACAGAAACAAGGCTCGTAAATGTATCCGACATTTCATTCCATTCCTCCTCAAAAGTACAACTCCACGTATTGCAGACAAAGTTAATACCCACTCACTATCCGGGTTTTCAAAGCACACCAAACTACATTTGATCAGTCAATATTCAGAAATATGCAGCGTTGTAAATTGTTATGTATACAGTAATTAGTCACTCATAGTAAGAATTTTGTCACAGCATCGTTTGTTTTTCTCATAACGTAACTTTCCACTCTACCGCTTTGTGTCTTTTTCCATAGAAAGAGCATTACCCAGGCAGCCCCAGTGATAGCGGACGCTTTATGTCCTTAACTGGGGTTATCCTGACTAATCTTTACATATTATGCATGATTGCTTTGTACATTCTACATAAAAATTTTGTGCATGTTCATGTCTGGTGTACTTACATGCTATTTTAAGACAAATAAAATGAGTTTTTAGTTCTGAGTTCACAGGACCTTTAATTCATGTTCACAGCCATCCGGTATTTGCTGGCAGCCAGACCGCCAGGGAAGCGCCGGTGGACTTGGCCTATTTGCCGTTCTTCCACATGTATGCCCTAAGTATGATCGCATGCGTTCGTTTATATGGCGGAGCGACCATTGTAACCCTCCCTAGATTCAAGCCAGACACGTTTCTTGCAGCCATTGAGAAATATAAGGTTGGAGGCTTTTCTCCGTTGCCAGATTGGTTTGATTTTATACCTAAAATCTTCGGTTCATTGAAACATTTATTACGTGGAGGGCAATACGTCTGTATGCCATTTATAGTACAGTAACAGTAGGTTATCTGAAAATGATTAAACTTACCTGCCTTTACTTACAAACGGAGGGCAGGAGTGTTGAAGTAAATGTTTCCATATATAACAGGAGATATCTTTTCACCTGTTACTGTGTATAAGTACCATCGGAGGGCAGGTCTATTGGGTGGGATGTTTTCCCTTTTAACAGGATAGATATTTTCACCGATCACTGTGATTAGGTACATACCGAGGATAGTATTATTGTGGTGAGAGTTTACATCTGTAACAGGTTAAATATTTTCACATATCACAGCGTTAGTGTATAATGCGGGCATGATTATTTTGGCCAATGTTTAGAGCAAGAACAAGATAGATATTTGATACTCTTACTGAGCTAGTAGTACATATTGAGGGCAGGGTTATTATGGTGAATGTTAACACCCATTCCCATGCAAATATCTTTTACCCTTTACCTACCATGTCATAATTAAAAGTAACTTGTTTAAGGTAAGAAAAGTGCCGCTGCGTACACATTTCAGGTGACAAACATCGCATTAGTTCCACCCACCGTCATTTTTCTCTTAACATACCCGCTGGTGAAAAACTACGATTTGTCGAGCCTGGAGACTGTGGCGTGCATGGCAGCACCTTTAAGTCAACATCTGGCTCGCGAGTTCGAAGACCGATACAAGCTCAAAATTGGGAACGGTGAGTGTTGTTCACCATAGGGTAGGGATAACCAGGAGTGCACATCAATAATATGAACATAGTGAAATGGATATGTATTTACCGCCGGTACTGTGGGTGAGTGGCAACTGTGTCGTAAGTCGTTATGGCATTTCTCAGGAAGCGAATCACTTCATCTGTCACCATGCGCAATATCGAAGTCTCAGCTGCTCAGACAGTTCTCGAGATAAAGACAGGTAAGATACCAAAGTGATTTTAGGGTGACCACCGCTTAACAAAGATCATATAATGAAAAAAACATTAGTGCAAACATTAAAAAGTGTATATGTTTTTTGAATTGACATCATCAAATGATGCCTATGGCACTCAAATATATGTCTTCTTTGTTTCTTTTCCTCTTTTTATTATTTTTTTTCCATCGGTGTTTGTTTTGCAGATGTGAAAAGTGAAAACTGAGGTTTCCATATTGTGGGTTCCCTACATTTTTGAAAAGGCATATTTGGAACAGTAAACAAGATACAGAAATACGCGACGCGTTTTCGAACCACAGTAGTGTTCATCACTCTGTGAACAAAACCTTGAACAAACCCCTAAAGATTTATATCCATATTTGCGTAGAGGTATGGTAGTCGACATGTTTTCTAAGGATAGAATGCTTATGCAACAGTTTGCTCACAAAAATAAAACAGTCATCATGTTTGAAATCTTTTGATCATTTCTTTTCCAGAAAATGTTTACTTTACAAATATTAGTATTGATACTTTTCATTCTAGGAGCCTTGGTGAGCGGCAGTTACCTCAGAATTTCTTTGGTGTCTTATCTAGCTTTAAATCGTCGTACAGTGATATTTTAAAGTTACCCTTAAGGTTTGATACTGGTTAAGGGTACAGGGTATCATCATCATACAAAGAGCCAGCTTAATCAGTGTCATAGATTTCATGCACGAAATGTGTTCTGGTACCCTTTGAAATTAAGTCAGTGTCACCAATATATACACATGAATAAATACGGCCTATCAAATGTGTTCTTGTGTCTAATCATGTTACTGGCCCATGCGATACAGCGATGAAGATTTTTGACGAGTAGAGCAAAATTGAACAAAGCATTCTAATCAAAAAAAAAAAAAAAAAAAAAAAACCACACACACACAAACACACAAAAAAAATCAAAACATTTGACAGATACTCCCACAAGCTATATGTCTCCCAAGTTTGAAGAGCATTCAGCCAATGGAAAAAAAAAAGAGGCATATGCATGTATCAAACGCGGTATTCAAGAAGAAGCAGGATACAATATGTTGACATATTGATCTTTACAATTTTTTAAAAATTCGGTTACACGTCAGATAATAACATTGACGCCATCTGGTGTACCAAATGGCAAGGAGAACGTCAGGTAGCATTTCAATCCCATTTGAAACCAGTGGTTTTGGTGCCGATGAGCATTAACAGGACACAGACAGACACACACACACACACACACACACGCACATACATATGCACACATGCAAACAGACACACAGATACCCAAACATGCACACACAAATATGGATAGCCAGACAGACGCAAAGACTGACACACAGACGGACGGACAGACAGACAAACAGATAGATAGATAGATAGATAGATAGATAGATAGATAGATAGATAGATAGATAGATAGATAGATAGATAGATAGATAGATAGATAGATAGATAGATAGATAGATAGATAGATAGAACAGAAAGGAAGATAAACAAATTGACAATGCTTAATGTGAAAAAATTGGGTCTAAGGCTACCTAGAAGTGTCGCATGCAATTTCAAAGTATTTGGTATAACAGTTTCAGAGAAAAGGAAATTTCAAGATCCTACTATAGCTCATCCTCACCCCCGCCACTCCCCCCCCCCCTCCCCCAAAAGTATTATCATCAACAAAGGTACAGAGAAGCACGATCTGATAACCCACCATGGCAGTGACCCACACAGGATGCATCTCTACTTAATCTGAAGAGATTTCAGTTGAATTTTTTTCCAGAAGTCAAAGGTGTAAAAGAATAACCTGCTCTAAACATTATCCAAAGCTCAGATGAGTTATAAGTCAGCTTGACTGCCTAAAAAAGTAAATGAATGGCATACTGGTAAAGACTTTCCCAGGCTAACCAATTCGGCATTCTCATCGATCTGCATACATTTCTAGGTTATGGTTTAAGTGAAACGGGACCAACAATTGCTTTCACTACGAAGGACAGCTGCAAACATGGATCAGTCGGTATCCTTGTGTCAAATACGGAAGTCAAGGTAAGCACGTGCAACTGCGTCCAAGTCGTGGTTAGCATAAGATTACTTCATCAGGGTTCCCCTTCCAGCTCTCGGTAAGACTTTTAGTGCAACATCTTCATTTTAAGTCCGTTGGTATATCTATCTGAAGGTCAGATGTTTTTTGTCACCTCATTTGTATGCATGCTGTGGGAGTCCGTTAAATACTTCGGACTTATATATGACTCATTGAATATAACATGATAGAATGAATATGCTAAAGAGAAATATTGATTCAGTGTTGACAAAACTCCGAACTCTATGACAATATAAAGCTCAAGAAGCTGTTGTACTCACATGACTGATTCTCTCTCTCTCTCTCTCTCTCTCTCTCTCTCTCTCTCTCTCTCTCTCTCTCTCTCTCTCTCTCTCTCTCTCTCTCTCTCTCTCTCTCTCTCTCTCTCTCTCTCTCTCTCTCTCTCTCTCTCTCTCTCTCTCTCCCCCTCCCCATGTATATATGTATATATATATATATATGTATGTGTGTGTGTGTGTGTATATACAACCCCATATGTATATATATATATATATATATATATATATATATATATATATATATATATATATATATATATATAAACAGGTTGTGGATATAGACTCAAAGAAAGTCCTTGGCCCTAACGAGAAAGGGGAACTATGGCTGCGTGGACCACAGGTCATGAAAGGGTACCTAAACAACCAAAAGGCCACACGAGAAGCTATTGACGAACAAGGTTATTTCCACTCAGGTAAAATAGTGTCACTATTTCGAAAAATACAAAATAAAAACAAGATACCATTGTTTTGTCGTTGGTCTTCACTGCAAATGGATCAGAAATGATATGTAGGTCGCTTAACAGTACTGAGCAAGTTATCATTCACGCATTCATAAAGCTAGGTTCGTCCAATAATCTATTTTTGTCTGACGCCTGTCACTATGTTCACCGCTTCGATAAACGGGTTTCAAACAATGGAAGTAACGAAACCTAACATTGGTATATGTGTGCAACTACAAAAATATTCTCCACCTGGAAACAACCTGTAACTGGCGTTATCATGACATGCTGTTGGCATTTCTTTAAAACTTCCAACATTATTTTGTAATTGTGTACAACATTTTAGTCTCTGTTGGATCATCATGTTTTCTGACGGTAAGCTAGCGAGCCACATAACTACCAGTCTTTGACCAAACAATGCAAATTAAATGGAGTAAACCAAGGGGCAAAAGGTAAAGGGAAGCACTGGTGAGGAACGTGGTCACCTGACCTATTTTGACCAATAACTATGGTCATGGTAAGTCATGTGATACCTCTTGGCCAATGGCATCAGCTGTTAAATGCTGTCCCATTGTGCAGAGACGTGTCACAGTAATGAAATGGTGTCCTTGCCTTTGTGGGACAGGAAGAACTGTAAACCTGTGGGATGGACTATCAACCCGAAGCGAGCCGAGAGTTGACAGTCAATCCCGCAAGTTGACAGTTCTTCCTGTCCCACAAAGGCAAGGACACCATTTCCTATATTGTACCAAAGAACAATAAATGAACAAATGTCACGTCACTTTCGTTCCATTTTAATAAATCAACAATCATTTACATGACATAAATGAGGCCTATTTGGCAAGGCCGGGTCAAATGTGCAGTGCCCCTAGTGACAAAAATTGGCAGCGTGTAACAGAAAAATTTCTTGAGGTTAGCGGTCAAAACTGTTACACGCCCACTTAGCCAATCAGAATACTAGATTAATGCATGAGGTATAATAATAAAGTTTGTCCCTGGCTGGCTCATGTTTCACATTCACACTGCACAGGTCGACTTTCATCCAAATCCATTGAAGTTTTGTTTTATGGCATTTTTCAACTGTCATTGCGGTCCTCCGATCTAATTTTGGATTCAATTTCATGTTACACCTTATTTTGTGATTTTAGAACAGAACAAAATAAAATAAATAAAATACGTCCAGCTTTAAAGTAGCATGCATGTGTTCATTTTGAACACTTTCCGGGATATGTTTAATACATGAACAGTGTATCTTTTATTTATCGACACAAGTGTAAACATGCAGTTGAGCAGGGTTTATGATGGTTTCAGGTGACATTGGTTACTATGACGAGGACGAGAATATTTATTTAGTAGACCGCATAAAGGAGTTGATCAAATATAAGGGGTTTCAGGTGAGTAGGATGTTAAATTCTTGTTGAAAGTGAAAAAAAAAAGTTTCACAAATGCATGCATATGAAAAGTGTATGTATGTGGACCAAAGTCTGATAAAAAGTGAAATTCTGGGATGCACATGAAAACCAAAATACCTTGAGAGCAAATTGCAACCAAACCCATTCAAGGTAACGCTTACCAACAAGCTATGTTGCTCAGAGTAGTGTGGAATTAAGGTTAGGATGGTTTCACTGTGAACGTGGATCACAGTACACAAAGACCGTAGAGTACACAATGTGTTTTTGTGACTTAAGCCTACATCGCCCATATAGTGAAAATGCTGCATATGTCTTAAGGTGAGTGTTTCGTCTGCCAAATAATATGTCTGATTCATTGTACAGTGGTAGCTTTAATAACTAGATGGCATGCTTGTTTATATACACATGTGCATACACACACGATATATATATATATATTTACATATATATATATATATATATATATATATATATACATACATATACATATACATATATGCCAATATGGTAAAGACATGTCCCAGCCATTTCTCACCATTTTGTCTGCAGATGCACCTTGTTGCTGATTGACGCATAACCAAATTATCGTTTTCTTTTGTTTCTGTGATTTATTTATTTTTACATGGTTTATTTTTTATTATTTTGTAAACAAATTTCAGGCTGCTTTGCAATCAGTCCTGTCTTGATTCTTAGCATAAAAGCGGAGCTAATCATTCGCTTCTTCGTAAAAATTACTTTTTGAAGCACGCAGCTGAATCGACAACCTATATGGATAAGTATAGTTCCTTGTACTCTTATTAGGTAGTACCTGCGGAAATTGAAGCGTTATTGTTGACGCACCCCAAGGTAGATGACGCAGGCGTCACCGGCATACCTGATGCAGCCGCCGGAGAAGTCCCGAAGGCCTTCATTGTCAAAAGGCCGGGGACAACCGTCACCGGACAAGAACTGAAAACATATGTTAAAGGTTAGCAAATTGCCTGTGTAATTTTTCGCCGTAAAACTTTTATGAGCAGGAATAAGATACCGAGCTGCTAAAGGTAAAATGAAATTTCAGTGATCATATGTGGCCCCGTAAATATACGTTTTATATTCAGTGTTCCGTCATTTTTACCAAACATATTATAATTTATGTGTGCCAACACAGACAATCGGTTTTTTCTTTCTTTCTTTCTTTCTTTCTTTCTTTCTTTCTTTCTTTCTTTCTTTCTTTCTTTCTTTCTTTCTTTCTTTCTTTCTTTCTTTCTTTCTTTCTTTCTTTCTTTCTTTCTTCCTTTCTTTCTTTCTTTCTTTCTTTCTTTCTTTCTTTGTCTTATTTCTTTATTCTTTACAACCAATTTTTACTCGTCAGTTTTCTCGAACACTATTACACCCAGAACCTCCACACTTGGTACGATTATAGGTCTATACATGAATTTGGGCTTTTTAATAAATAGGAAAAATTAGGTTGAAGATTACGCAAATTATGCAAATTTTCGTGGTTCTCCATGTTGGACGACTGAGAGCCGGCTCTCAGTTCTCAGGCTCGTCGCCGGTTCATTTCCTTTGTTAAAAGCGAGCCACTTTTCCATAAAGACAGTGCACTTTGAATACGCATATATTTGACGTACGGTTGTGTCACTAAGGCCTCTATAGGTCATGCGTGGATACTTCAATTTAATTCCAAGAAGTACCTATTCATTCAACTTCTAACTTAATGCAACACACGACACAATTTTCCCATGGTTAGTGTGTTAGAGAGCTTTATCTTATAAATGTAACTGTTACTGATGTGTCTAGATACAAAATTAATAACCTCCGACCAAGTTTTGTAAAGTATACGTTTATTAAAAAACAAAATATCCATAAGCATGCTAAATGCAATACTAAATCTACTTTCATACTGCAATTCTAGTCCTGTAGCATGCAGTGTGTTTCAAGGGACATACCGACACCAAAATAAGGCACGCAACTGAAACTGCTCAGAGAATACATTGATAATGTTACACTAGCAACAGCCAGTGTTTTCAAAGGAAATACAGTCTCCCTATTCAAATAACATTGAAAGTCAGTATACCCCCCCCCCCCGCGCCCCCAACAAGGTCTTTCATTTTGCAGAAACAGCAGCTCTAATGACGTTATGCGCCATTACGTTACTCACGTTGCAATAGTGCGTGCCTCACAAGATGCATGACCTGACAGGAGAGTAGTAAAAGCCTATTTCTTCCCGAAGGGGGGAGGGGGGCTTTTCTTTCACAAAATTATGAACTCGAAACTAGCTAGAAATTTGAATGTGCTATCCTACAAGCTTATGTCACAGAACACTTTATTTTAGTCATGTGATCAAACAAGGTTTACATTTCTAGCTTCTAACGTTTCCCTTGTTTCAGACAACTTGGCTGCGTACAAACAGTTACGTGGGGGAGTGGAATTTGTGACTGAAGTTCCCAAGAGTCAGACTGGAAAGATTCTCCGTCGTAAACTTAAACAGCTAGCTACGAAAAGCAAACTATAAGGTCCAAGTATGTTACTGTTCAGATGTGACAAAGAGAGACCTTATAGAGGTACGGACGCCACTAGGTGGCGCCAGGCACTGAAGGCCTCAGTTTACACGTTGGTTTCGAGCTGTTACATTTGCCCGAGTCAGGATTGGATGGCCCATATTGTGTTGAAATCAATTCCATGCGCAACATAATGTTGCGGGTTATTAATCTCATAGAAGGACGACGCCATAAGTCACTGGTATCAGTCTGTGAGGCAGTTCGTCAAAACAGAGATTAAATCTAAAAACAAATGTCCTAATTTAATTAACACCCTCCACGCTAGCTGAATAAATACCTGTCTTCGTGATAAAACTGCATCTAATTAAATGGTTTGAGAGATAAATGACTGTATTCATCTCGCAGGCCTTGTAAGCTGGCCAGTGCCTATTCATAAAGATGTCAGTTTATTTTTGCAGCACGTCGGACATGATGCTGTCTATCGAAATATAAAGCACAAGTACACAATTTCTGTTCGTTTCCCTCTTGTGAGTGAAAAACACTTCCTCGACACTGTGATGATGAGACACCTGCTTCATACAATTTCATCGTCATTCTCACGGAGGTATTGCCTCTCATACTTTCAATCAGAACTTCTGATAAGAGTTTAACACTGAAAAGAATTGTTTACAAGAGCTGGTTGGGACCAGCTTAAGCAGTTTAGTATTAACGAAAACTTACATAATTTCCCAGTTCTCCAAGTGCTGGCAGCCATCAAAAACAGTTCAACCAACCGCAATTATCTAATGCTTGCGAAAAAGTAGACAACATAATGAATTTGACTAAACACACTGGAAGTCTATTGTTTTTACTTGAATAGCTAACTTTTGAAGACATAGACCTGCTCAAATATTTTAAGCAGTATACAAGTGCAGCATCTGCATTGTTATATATAATCTACATTGCACCAGGGGTCCATTCTCCTGGCCAGACTGAGAAGCTGCTGTTTCCAGCGAAAAGTGTGTGGTGGACACCTGGCTGTTTTGGATGATAACATTTTTTTCTGCCAGTTTAAGCGGACCTGTCACCAGACTGTATCCGGTAGAGACTCGGGGCTATATTACCTCCCGTCGCCTGCTACTCACAACCCCACGGTTTACAGTATGCCAGATATAATTTACTCTAGACATTGCTTCTTTGGGTCTGTCGTAAGTTGTTTGGTTGGTAACGCTTTTTATTCATTTATTTTTAAAAAATCAAAATGAATTAGAGAATATTTAAATATACTTAACGGTGCTCTTGATTGATTGGGTACCACAAATTAGAAAGTTAATTTTTACGGTGGTTAGAAATGTTATCTGAAAACCAAAATGTTGAATTTCATTTTCGAATAGTGTTGTTTTAACTCCAAAAGTGCACCAAATTTGCAACAGGAAAGCGCGCGAATTTTCTCCGATCACGTTGGAAAGAGTTAGTGACGTCACAAACGCAACCCGCTGGCCAGGCTGAATGTGTTATAAGCCAGAGAGCCTTCAGTTTGCCAAGAGGTAAAGCAGATAAAACATAGCAAAGTGATTCCGGAGAGTATGAATCGTGTTTTTTATGTACGTGGTCTGATGACGATGAAGAAGAATTAAGAAAACCTGAAGCAGCAGAGGAAAAGATCATTGAGCCTTACACACATGAGGGGACGCCCAGAACCCTACGGACACCAGTACTGCAGGGAGTGCAGCCGTGGTACAGCCAGATGATCCCAACTTGCCGTCTGGGCAATGATAATTCGTTGCAAAAGATATATTTCCTATAAAAAAATTACTAGATTCCATTTGACGAGAACAAGCAGGAACGCAATAGATTGGAATTTGCATCAGGATAGGCCAGGTCTTGTAGTGTTTCAAATTTTAGCATTCACTGAAACGTCTACGGCCTTCGCTTACGGTATATGAAAGTCTAAACAAACAGTTAATTTTCCCTTCCCGTATGTGTGGTCTGCGGATGATTAAATATAAGTTTGCATACAGCTTTGAATATCAGAAATCCCACCTGGCAGTAACCTCGCGACCCTTGGAGGGCAGTAATTTACGTTTCCGTATACATTGTCATCAGTACACGTGTTTATGATATCCTTTATTTCAGATGGTATCCATTATGTAACAGTGGTGAATATATTCCTGTGACTGACTTATTTTCTGGTTCCATATTAACGACAAAGGTACAGTGAGATGGAATTTTGTCCACACGATTATTGGGAGCTGGCCGGGGACTTCACAAACAGTGGCACATTGCTGAAAAATATGAAAGACCAGCCGCCCACTGGTCGTGATAGCTGCGTAGATGAGGCGTGAATGTGTTAGCTACCCCAACAAGTGTTATCTGGTTATGGGATTAAACACCTCGCAATACACAGTAGTAATTGGACATACAAATTACAGTGGGAAGCTAACTCAACCAGTTACATACTGTTCATCCCTAGACCTTGGTATGGAAGAAGATCGGTCCTTGTTTGTTCATGTTTGCCACCAAATTTTTTCAGTGCCAAGTTTGGGAAGAGGCAGCAGCTTTACTCGGCGCATGCGCCCGAAGCTACTGATCGAGACCATTCTTGTCTTTGCTAACCACACGTATGCTGGTACTTGGGATAGGTTAATATGCAAAGAATGTGAATCTGGTTTTAATATATATATATATATATATATATATATATATATATATATATATATATATATATATATATATATATATATATATATATATATATATATATATATATATATATACAGTGAAAACTGTCTATTGTGGACACCTCTGGGACTGGCAAAAAGTGTCCACAGTTGACAGGTGTCCACAATAGACAGGTGTTTGTAACAACAAAATTGACCATTTGGTCATGGATATAACTGTCCACATTATGCAGGTGTCTGCATTATAGAGGTGTCCACAAGGACAGGTTTTACTGTACATATATATATATATGTATATATATATATATAAAATATCACTTCAGGGCACATGATCTACTTTTCTCGAAATGGAAATAAAAGATCTAAAAGATGGGGTCATGATCATAGGTCTATACATAAACCTGTGCCTTGTAATATAGGGAAGAAAATATGCTGAAGATTATGCTAATTAGGGACATTGGAAATTTTAAATCTTCATTAACTCCAAAACTATTATAACTGCTGGCAACCAATCCAACTTCAATTTATAGGTTTGTAACACTGCACGTTTTTGCAATTTGCATGTGACCTCTAAAGGTCAAAAGTCAAGGTCATTTGGACCTTTGAAATTTTCATCCAGCCATAACATGTTCAATTTTCATCCAATTTCAGTCATGTTGTACTCAAATCGTAGGTATTGCAACACTGCACATTTTTCTAATGTATATGTTACTTCTAGAGTCCAAAGGTCAAGATTATTTGGACCTTTGAAATTTTCATCTGGTCATATTTACAGCTTTTATAGGCACACATATTTGCATTGAAACTAATCTTATTTTCTGGTTTAACACGTTTTTTTCTAAATTGTGCACAAGCAGCATTAACAGGCTTATTTAACATGTTAGTCTATGTGGGTCTGTTTTTTATTTTATTTTTATTTCTTTTTTTAATTTATTTATTATTTTTGTGGCTATTATCACTTGCTGCTGGGTGATGCTATGTGCTCTTTGTCAACGGTTCAGAGAAAGTCATGTCTCCCAGAGTTCTGGTTTCCTTTTTTCAAAGTCGATAAGGACCAAAGTCCAACTGACTAATCGTTTCAAAAAAAAAAAAAAAAGAACACGTACACAAGCAGATTTTGCCTTTTCTGTTTACATTCTTTAATGTAGGCCCAATGTATTTTGACTGAATATGTCAAAGTCGCCCATTTTCACGGACTTTCCCAAAGCCTATCGAGCAAGAAAATGATCCGATGTTTGACGCCTATTTAGGCGCCACTGTTGCTTTTTCTTTAAGAAACAAGGGTCGGTACTAAAATTCTCAAACAGTAAAAAGTGCAGTTTTACCATGTACTTCCTTGAATCTACTTTGCATTTTTTCACCTGTCAGACAATTATTTCTATCCAATGTCTTCCAAATAGGATTGTGAGCCGTACCTTTAGAAGCACCTGTTGCGATGCGTGCTACCGCCACCTGTACATCACCCCACTACTCTTATTATTTTACACTGCGGTTGTACCATATAATTTACCCTTACTCCAAAGTTTGTCTCGTAAAACTAAAACACAAAATTTCCAAAGATTTGTTGCTAAAACGAAACTGTATATATTGCAATATGTCATCAAGTTTCATATGTTAACAATATTATTAATAATATTAGCATCGATTCTGCAAGTGATCCCTATAAAACCTCCACTCTCCAATCGACAAATACTATGAAATGTGAAATATGGGATGCAAAATGTAAACAACCCTTTAACGACACCTCCTGTATCTGACTAATTGTACGCACTGAAACAAGATGTTAATCTACAACTGCATAACACTGACCAGAATCGAGTCGTTCAGTTTGTTACATTTCGCCAAGCATACCTGCTAAGCACACTACAGTCTTTTCACAGAGTCCTGCACACTGATCAATCTCCTCAGTTCATTTCAGTTCCAATGCTGCCTCACTTGACACTCTCAGTGCTAACTTTAAGTCAACAGCTTTCCTGGATGTGCATATTGTGCTGAAAGCGTGTCGACAATGCTGTTCTCCTGGGCCATTTCTAAGTTCTATGCAATTATGTGCATGCTGGTACTTGAATGAAAGACCGGTTTACCAGGATTATGAATTTCGTGTCCTTTTAAGAAAGGAGGATCGCTTTTGTGTGTGTTATGGCATAATGACGCGGGTGATTGGAGCTGGCATCGTGGGCGTGGCGCACGCCAGTGCCCCTCGCCCAATGCCAGCTTCAATCACCCGCGTCATTATGAAAATGAAGTCTGTCTCTGTTGTCATTGGCTATCGCGACGTCATGAAAAATGCCTACCAACAACAGCGCTGTTACATGGCAATGACAACAACAGAGACAGACTTCAGTTTTAATATTTATATTCATATTAACATTAATACTAGAATTAAATTTGTCATGAATATTTGTGCATAAAAGTTTTGATAGCCACTGCGAAGCACCTTTTGTTTATCAGTGGGACGAGCTATGGGTGTGGCCAGCCGCTTGTTACGTGCAAAATAACAACGACAAAACCAGAAAGAAATAGTTCCTAATAACAGCTGAGTTTTATTACCACAATCATGCAAAAAACATTGAAATAAAGTACTTGGATGTAATGAGACATTACAATGTCAACTGTCAAGCAATAATTGTAATTAAGTTTCCTTCTGGAAGATACACGTAAATTGTCCTGCGGCGGAAGCTTATGTGTTTACACGACGGTGAAGAGGCCACAGTTTGAATTAAAGTTGACAGAGTTTACATGCCGGGTGGAGGATTCAGCGAGGCCATGTGGAACGTGCAGTTATTTAAAGTGGAATTGGCGAAGAATCCTGCATTGTAGTCATCTTGTTTTGTAACAGAAAATACAGAGGAAGTTTTAGTGGACGCACTAACGCTAGAGGGAGAAGTTACAGTTCTCGGCAAACAGGAAGTCACGACTGGTACGTGAGGCGCTTGGGAATGCCAAGATTGGAATGTGAAAGTATTCCCCGGTTGACAATATCATTACGGGGCAAGTAGGCACTGGCACGTGCCGTGCCGTTAATGATGTTACCATCGACTGATGAAAACAAAATTTGTCCCTATTCTTTCAATGCTAACAAAAACTCCGAATGTAAATATTATGCCATAACACACAAAAGAACGACCCTCATTGCTTATATTTACATTAACCCATTATTTGTTTCTGCTCGATTACACAAAATTTAGTAGGTCTGCATAGAATTTATACAAACGACCAGAAACTGATTTGCCCAGCTTTGTTCAAGTGTTGAGTCCTCGAAACCCCCAGGCGGGCGTGGTTTATTGGAATGTGGACGTGACACATGTGTTATGGTCCCATAACACACAATGCTCATGTGATATGGTCTCATAACACACCAGGCTCTCTCCAATACTTGCCATGTTAAAAGTTAGATTGAATGTGAATATATGTTAATGCGGAACACATCGACTTTTGTCAAAATTGGCAATGAAAAGCTTTCATTGGGAAGCATTGATTCGTATTTCTTGACAGTTCTCTTAGTTTTTTGTGTGATTATCATTGATTTTCTTCCATGCATGCAGAAATGTACAGCTTAGCAATAAATGAATTTTTATTTTGACCATGGACCGTCAAGATAGATGTGGTTTCCCATTATAGTTGACTGCCAGTTGTTGCCATCTCTTTTAACTTGCGGCGAAGAATCTTTCCAGTTGCCGTCTTTGGAATTTGTTTCACAAACTCGACTCCTCCCCGTAATTGTTTATAAGAAGTCAAATTTTCTGCAAAGAAAATAAACACTTTACATATATTGGATTTGTAGAAAACATTTATATGGATCATACTATACGAATTTTTCAAGAAATTGTGCACGCAGAACGTACGTTACTCTGTCACTTCGTTTTGAATTTAACCCTTTCCCCCTTATATCAAGACTGAGTCAACAGCTTTCCTCGGCATGGGTTGGGCACTAAGTGCCCAACCCATGCCGAGGAAAGCTGTTGACCTGGGTTATGTTGTCTTGACAGATCTCGTCTTCAATTCTCAGTCAAATTGTTTTTCATTGCTGTTGAAATCAGTTGAAAATGGTGAAGCAGACGACATTTGACCACCAGCCGGTTTTGGCCGGTTTAAGGGGGAAAGGGTTAACCGATTACTAAAGCTACCATAATGCAATTTCACACATTCAACATTCCAATATTTTAGCTCAGGACCAATTCAAATTCTTCATTGCCATATTGATTAAATGACTCTTTCGTGACGTATTAAACTCAAGGTGAACGGTCGCAAGGCAGTTCCTAGACTTAGCATACCTTGTCCCCGCTAAACGAAAAACATACGTTTCACCATGTTAGTTTAGCTGAAACTTTGCTGGTTTTCTATTTAAAATGAACATCATAATACGAGATGGCCAACGACCTCAAGTTTGATCTGAGGGGTACCGATCACAAACAGTAAAGCCGCATGAGACGACTACATACCAAATACAGCAAGCTGCAATTCATTCAAAGTAAATTAAGGTTTGGAGCAAAATGCGTTCTCACTGAGATATTACATGACCCATATAAACTTAGGCCAACATCAGTGTTTATGATATTCATGTATCGTTACAATACATGCTGAAAATACGGAAAAGCTACATTAATTTCCCATCAAAATGTCTGATCCTGTCGCTTGCCAACGGTGACAATCAACCGCCATGATCAGGCGTTTTGAACATGGTTGAGGAGGAACACGGGTGTCACTAATATGTGTGGGGATAAGGAACACTTATTCCAAACTTATGATTGTATTGCATTGTATGGTATAGTGTTTTTTTAACGGACATCATACATACACGACAATAAATATTGCACGAAAAAAGATTCATACCGGGGTACATCGACATAAGTAAATGAATGTAATATATTACGCTAAGACAGATATAAAGACAGCAAGATTTTCAGCATTCCCTCCTAGCTAAGACATCATGACTTCTCATACCCTAGTCGGTGTGATTGAAGAACATGCCCATGACTTTCGAACAGTTGATATTATCCAAGTTGCCAGTTTAGCAAGTGCCCCATATTTTGCCATGTTTGATCGGCCCAAATATACTTTTTTCTCTTAAGACATGGGTAAATGCAACACCGCGGTCAATGTGAATATTCACTAATGAATTATAACACTGTAGTGTTCGTGTCGGAGACAGCAGAATTTTTTAATGTTACACGTTTAATTAAGACCACATGCCTTTGGCCCCATAACGGCATAATGCAAGCTGTTGGCCATTTACATAACCTCTATGAAGGACAAATACAGAAACACTGACCAGTAATTCAGTTGTGGACAACACTGTGTTTTGGATATAGGCTATGTGTTGCCTGATAAGACAATAAAGGGCACCTCAATGACCTATATCCATACCGACAAGGAAATATGATAGGTGTAAATCTAAGCGAACACAGCTACTCGTTTTGACACACAGGAATGCAATGCCAGGTAAAAAAAAATGAACCAGAAAAAGCAATTTAAAAATAGTACGCCCGTGGGACACAAGTGGATTAACGTGGTCAGAGCGTCCAAAAACTGACCTTTTACGTAAGCCAGCAGATCTTTTTCACTGACTGATGATTCGTGTCTTTTGACAACATACGCCTTTGGGACTTCTCCACCTGCTGGATCTGGAATGCCGGTAACACCTACGTCGGCAACAGCCTGGTGTGTCAACAGCAACCCTTCAATTTCTGCAGGCGGTACCTGCAGGGCAAGGCAACACATTGACAAATTTTCAAACTCTCCAATCAAGAACAGGAGAAAAATGCGTAAGGTATTATACGTTTTAAAGTCAACCCTGATAACTTGAGAAGTCTTAACGATAGAAAAGATTAGACTTGAAATCGTTAAATGAAAACGGCCCTAGACTTTGATGCAACAACAGTTCACTGTACGTTCTTTACAATATTTGCAACTTCTGTATGGCTGTATGACTAAAGCCATTTTGGTAATGTATCAACTCTTCCCAAAAGCTTTAATATTTTCGCAAGATTTCTTTCATCAAGATACTGATGATTAAACTTCATTAAACCGGTATATTGGTAAAATGTGGCCTTTGTAGCGGTACTGGTGAAGACTTACCGCATTTATGTTTCTAAGTTCAACTCATGATATTAAAAATGTGAAATATACAATATTAAAGTAAAGGTTACCATCAAAGGGGTGAAAAGATGTGTTGATGCATTTTTTTTTCTTATTTTTTTCTGTCTCTATGGTAACTATGTTTCTTATTGTGAGGTAGTACTTTCCATCTTAACAACTTTGCAGATCTGTTTGGTCAAAGTTCGATGAAATTTTTAAAAGAGGCGTTAAACTTTTTGGCGTAGGTTCCTTGAAAACCCGCCGAAGTACACCAGGAAGACTTCCATTTATTTGAAAATCACTTTAAACATGTTTTATATGTATCGCAAAGAAAAGCTGTGTGCGGGTTTTAGTATCAATACTTTTTTGTATTTGTTTCTTTTTGCCCAGAACCACTTCCTAGTAGTCAATACCCTATTCCGCAGTCCGAACTCTTTACTCTCCATAAGCTAACTTGTCCCTGTCTAACCTATAAATTTGAACGGTTTAGTCTGCCCCCGGCTGCAAAGAGGTAACACTCAGTTATCAGGACAACTCCCAACGTAAAACAAAACGGGGAGGATAGAACCTTGCTTGATACCCGCAAGGACTATATTGATCATTCATGATTGCTTTCTTTGTAATGTGGAACATATCGATACCGGGAAGTTCAAATGGATCACATCTCTAAGAGACACATTTAACTTATTTGGTTTCAGCAAAATGTGGGAAAATGTCGGTTCGCGCACCAATTTTTTCCCTACTCCGATTTTTGTCAAAAGAATTAAAAGACAATTTATCCTTCAGTGGCAAGAAGCAATGAAAGGCAATTCAGCTCCAGACAAAAAACTACGTACTTATGCTAAATTTAAAGAAACATTTGAGTTAGAGAAATATTTATTAGTGATTCGAGATTATGCTTTAAGGAAAGATATTACACGTTTAAGAATAAGTGCACACAATTTGAAAATCGAAACTGGTAGACACAAAAGACCACACAAAATGCCTCTAGAGGAACGATTATGCGATACTTGTAATATACTAGAAGACGAATATCACTTTATAAGCGCTTGTAGAAAATATGAAAAGGAAAGAAGAAATATATATGGTGCACTAACCGATATTTTCCCAATATTTGATAATTTAGATGACTACGACAAATTTGTATTCATTATTAGGCTAGACGATGTGGAAAAAATTACAATAGTTAACAAATATTTCTCCGAGACACTGAATAAGAGGGGAACATTGTGAATATGTATATTCCCCCTCTCTTTTCCCCTCTATTCTTTAGACTATGCACCCTGTGTAAACATCCACAAGTATGTACACTGATATGGCTCTCGAATATATCTATGGTAATTTATTGTTTTGTTGTGTTGCAACGGTATTTGTATTATTTTCTTTCTTCTGTCTTGTGTGTAATGTGATTTGTGGGTATATTGTGTGATATGAGTTTTTTTTTGGGGGGGGGGGGGGTGTTCTTGTAACTTGTGTTTTCTATTTATATGTGTTGTATTAACATAATATCATATTTGTAATTTGATGCAGTTAATAAAGTTTATTATTCATGAACTTATGTCATTGTACATTGTACACCAGTCGTCCTCTCTTTAATCAGCAAACTAGCTGTGGTTAATGGACTCTCAACAAGTTCATCAAAGGGTCAATATCCTTTTCTGGCAGGGTCAGAGAGGAACTGTACGAGGTAATGTGGTTGCACCTAGCCCCTCGTTTTGGTAACCTAGAGTAGGACTGTACACACACACACACACACACTCACACACACACACACACACACACACACACACACATACATACATACATACATACATATATTTATATATATATATGGTCAATGGTAACATAGAGGCCATTTTCCTATTGCACGACGATCTTTTATTTTGTGTTACCTAAAAACAACCAATTGATAGTACATTTTAAGTCTACAAAAAGAATATCATGTAGTTGTTCCAACAAATTCAAACCAAAAGGTATACTTGTGATTACCTGAAATCCCTTGTATTTGATTAATTCCTTCATACGGTCAACTATATAGAAATATTCATCTTGATCATAGTAGCCAATGTCTCCTGAAATTGATTAAAAACAGGATTGTAAAATTTCTGTGGCCAGCATTAAAAACAAGAAAATCTGCAAGAAGTGAAGTGGTAACACACAACTTGTACTGGTGGGACATGTGAATCACCATGCCACACACAAGATAACAGTACAATGTAGGTACAGTGAGAAATATAAATGAAAGGTTGCTTTACACAAACTAGAAAAAAAACAGTCTGTCGCTTACAAAGGAAAATTACTTAAAAATCTACATGAAGAGGAACACTCTGAGTGTTTTTGTTTGCAGTGCATACTAACATGATAAACAGCCACCAGTTGGCAGCACATTTTGGTCAAAAAAAAGGGGAAAAAACAGCATACATTGGCAACATGTGCAACATCAACACTAAGCGCGCTAGGTTTGAAGCTACCAGTGACCCTAATTCAATAGGCGTAAGCGTCATAGCTTTATCAATACTAGAGGATAAACTTTACTCTTTCAGTGCCAAATTTTGGACTTGGTCAACAGCTTTTCTCGGCGAGCATTGGGCGGGTCCAATGCTCGCCGAGAAAAGCTGTTGACCTGGGGTATTCTCTCTGGAACTATAGGGATACTGGTACTTGAATGAAAGGTCTTTTTTCCGAGGAGTACGAATCTTGGATCCTAATGATAATTCAGACCGGTTTGACTTAAGTAAATCGACTTTAGTCGTGATTGGCAAAGAAGGAGGTAATTGGTTTGATTATATCAATTGCAGACACAACATGGCGGCTGCACGGAAAATCTCCGGAAAACCTCAAAAGAACCGAAACAGATGAAAGAATATCACACACACACACACACACACACACAATCGCTCACACACATACTCACACACAATCACTCACACACACACACACACACACTCACTCACACACACACACTCACACACACTCACTCACACACATACTCACACACTCACACACACACTCACACACACACTCACACTCACTCACACACACACACACACACACACACACAGAGGAATATCTGTACGCAACGATGATAAGCTGTACGGCGATCATTTGATTTTAACTTGTTGTAAAGGTCAGGCTAAAGGGCACACCCTCACACGAAGAAAGGATGTTTTAGATGCGTGATGGTAAAGGACACAGTTTCATAGTATCCACAAGCTGCCGCCGGCAGCTACAAATCTTGCACATCAACCCTTTTGCTATATATTTTTTAATCAAAAGTTTGTTCTGAAACACGATAATATTGTAAATCCTTAGTAATTATGACAAAAATGTGTATTTGTTTGGTATGAGATCACTTTGTATTTGTTTGTGTAAATATGCATTGCTTCTCAGCAGATAAAATTTGTATTCGTATGCAAAAGGGATCATACACCAAGTCAGTTACAGCCAGTCCAGTACCAGCCATCAATTACCAACAAAATTCTGTTTACCGGGCCTGTAAGTAAACCCACGATGTCTTCTGTCTAATACTCATATCAAATTGATATCTTTCTTTTTTTTTTCCTGTTTTTCATGAAATGCTAACACTTATATTGCCTAAGTTGAATATAAGATCATAATTTAACAAGTTTGTAGACTACCATATATATATTATATATATATCATAATCTATCAAATTCAGCAGTGTGTCATTTACTCTTTTTACTAGTCAGCATAAGATGGAAACAATAGCTTTTCCCGACGTGGTTTTGGCGCTATGCACTGCCCCTGTACCGAGAAAAGCTGTTAATTTGGAGCGTGAATTCAAAAAAAAAAAAAAAAAAAAATGAAAGAAAAAAAAAAGAAAAAAAAAAAAAAGAAATAATCAAAAGTAAAGATCATCTGGCAATCCTCAGCAAAACATTTTTATATCTGATACGATGAAAACTGACGACAATTTAACGTCCGAGAGATTTGAGAGGGAAACGTCAAAGCCATTGAAGTTACATTTTGGGGCTGCTGTAAGTTACGGCCAAGAAGGACTGTATTGTATTTCGCTTGTCTGTGCAATCCGCACGGTTCTGCGTTATGTATATGCTGAAATAACATTTGGTTCCCACAGCCGTTAAACTACAAGTAAATGAACGTGTTGAATCTGTTTTCTATTCTGAGCGGAGCGGATTGTGAGTATCTTATTGCTAAAACTTTGTCTCTGCATCATTCGTATTATAAAAAAAAATGAGACATTGTGGCATTAAGGATTATTTTTACCCGAGTGGAGCCATCCTTGCTCGTCCAAAGCTGCCCTGCTCATTTCCGGTTTATTCAGGTATCCTTTCATAACTTGTGGTCCACGTATCCATAATTCTCCCTTTTCGTTAGGACCAACAACTCGCTTTGTGTCAACATCCACAACCTAGTGAAGTGATTTATGAACAGTATTATTAAATGTTTTTGAGTATTTCATTCACATGGCGAGACAACACAAAATGTGCTTGTAGTGTGTACTTGGGCGTTAGTCTTGTGTTTTAAAGGTGTAGTTTATTTACTTGCTACTTGTGTATTTTCTTAAATATGTCCCATGTATGGCTTTCAAATATAGACAGCTATGTAACGTGCATTGAAGTATATGGCAGTAAAGATTCAAAATTCGTGATATAGATGTGCTCGAAGTACAATGAATGCGTTTCTCTGTCATAGGCAGGGAGCAACAGCCAATCAAATGACTGCTCTTTGATCTTTAACCACAATTAGTATCAGCACTAACCACGGCTCCATCAAGCAACTTATCATGAACTTTTTTCTGGGGGTGAATCACATTTATCTATCCAAAAGAAACTGTAATTGTGTGTTTCCATGACAAATAAATAGTTCGGGGGGGGGGAAATTTTTCGAGGTGGGCCGGGACGACATGCTTACAAACATGCCACGCCATCTCTTGACAGAATTGCAAACTTTCTTTTGAAATAGTTGACCTACCGTTTCCAATATTTTGCATTCATAATCGAGCCCAAATGTGATATAGAAGTTGAACGCGGTGGTTTTTTTTTCATGATTCAACACTTTTTTTGCATATAATATTCCACATACTTCCAGGAACAATGGAACTCTTTGCATGCGTTAACTACAAACACTTGAAATCAGAGCGGTATTTCGGCACTACGTGACTGTGCAGATTGCACTAAAGTGTCACTTTACTCGGAGGTCAGCAAGGTGGCTGGTAGACCTGTGTACGATGCCAAAAGTGAGGCCTATGAGGTAATCATTAGAGTTAACCCTTAAAGTCCTAATCACTGCTATAGCTGCTTTCTCATTACCATTAAACATATAATGCTTAAGAGATTCAAATTCCTCATGAAAATACCTTTCATTCAAATACCAGCAAGCCTTGTCTAAAACAAAAAGTAGTCTTAGTCAACAGCTTTCCTCGGGATGCGCGCACAGTGTCCCGAGGAAAGCTGTTGACTCAATCTTAAATCAGCACTTTAAGGGTTAATTAAGCCTAACCATTATAGAGTAGACTTAAATACTCCCCATCTAGTTACAATGTGGATTCTATGACCGACTTTGGATATCATATGCGCTTCGGTCATGATATCAGATGTCGGTCATTGAGTGCACACTATCACTAGCTGGGGAGTATTAAAGTCTGCAACCTTGAATTCATCCTATTGCAAATGAATGAATGGGATCATTCCCTGATAACAAAAAAACTTCTTTCCAGTTACAGCTTGTGCCGTGTAACACACACACTTTTGATATTGTACCGTAATACACGATCAGCCCTTTGAGTGGTCCTCATGACAACAGTAACACCTATATGAATTATCATATTAATTCTGCCTCCAATGGACCTGTTCATACCGACATGTACCGAACTTTTCCGGACCCTAATTAATTATGTATTCCATTGTTGACCTGGTCGTCCAATCAGCAAGTGGCCAAGTCAGGCCCACGCTTCCATATGCTCACAACGCACACCACGGCTAACGCTGATGATTGCAGCATGGATTGTGCTCAACAGTGCAAATCTTATACCTAAAATGTCGCATCAGTGGTGAAATGTGCATGTTTAGTTTGCTGACGGTTTGATTTTTTAGTAAACCCAAGCACATCCGGTGGTTTACTTTCTGATTTTTCTACGTTAAATCCGGCCAGCCTTGTCGAGCACAAAATGTAAACAAAGCAGGGTGCGCTTCCCGAATTGAACCGAATAAACCCGAGTCTTATGAACTGGTCTGTTGTTTATGTGAATGCCTGTCTTTCAATCATCAGCACGATTAGTCTAAATGCTGCATCTTGTAGTTGCCGTAAAAGTAAACGGTCTAAGTCAACAGCTTTCATCGATGTATTTTAGGTCCAATGTGCTTAAAGCACGAAGAAAGAAAGCAATTTACTTGGCCGAAGAAAACGACACTTTAAACCTTTTAGTGCTTTTTCTTTGACCGACTCAACAAGTTTCTCGGTGCGCTTCACCGAAGAAAGCTGTTGACCTGGACCATTATATTCTATGGGACTATAGGCAAGCTGGTTCAGAGTGGGTCGTCCTAAGTACTTCGACTAAAGTCCCTATTGACAGTGAAGGAATCAAGGAGAAATATGCACCTAGTTATGACTGAATCAATCTGCCACATAATCATTAACTTTCATGATTTGAGCTACTCTACCATGCAGCAGTCATCTACGAACAGAAGATTGCACTTTGTTAACTTTTTCTCATAGATCTCTATTTTATGGGGGCACTTGTCTGCTTATCATGGACGTGTTCTATGTGAATGTGTGAAAATCCTATGGTGTTACGAGGCACAGATGGAAGACAAGGATAACAATTCGAAACATGCAACAAATAGCCGTAAGTTACAAATGGCTGACACAGAACCGGTAATTATTTGATTTAAACATATTTTATTCAAATGAAAACGATTGGGGAAGATGGAAACCCTATATTAACCTCTCTCACAGAAGAAAAAGGACAACATATAGACAGGACGTAAAAGACAGCACAGAAACATGCAGAAGAGACACATGACAAGACGATGACAGATAGAGGGGCTGGTGCTTAATACACATAAGTGGAATTTCATAACATGACTCGTACACTTACAATCTCTCCGCTTTCTCAATAAATTCGCATACAGCTGCAAAAATAGTATAATTTAGGTAATTATTTGATTTGAAAAAACATATAATCAAATTGTTATGTCTATCTGAATGTGACATCGCTTCCCGTTCACGATCTTATTCATACGGGGAAATATTTAAAACAATGGACGGTCCCACACAGCCTATTGCTTTGGATCCATTCTGATTGAACGCAGATAGTTTATTCCTATCAAATTAACACTTAACACAAAAACACATTAAATACACTTCATGGTGACTTTCCTCAAGAAAAGACATTGAAAAAAAAATGATTGGAAACTCTTTTCTAACCTGTATTTCTGTATTGGGCAAGAGGATTCCTACTGTTCCTCTTTTTTTCTCGTCCATCGTGTCTGGCCTAATTGTAGCAACTGGTGATTCGGACATCCCATATCCTATAACACACAAATATAAATAACTATACGCATATATATAGCCTCCAGTTGCATATGAATACATATAAATATATCAATCTCTCTTGGATATACACTCTCATATAAACTATCAAAATATACATTTAAAACACCAGCTCTAGCCCTATTAATACATGTATAAATACACATAAAAATCAACCTATATCCTATTACTTATAAACAAGCATACAAAATATCATACAATAATTCATTGCATGCAAATGCACATAAAATGCATGTTTCTTATTACATATAAATTTGTCTACAATTTTTTTTTTAAATCCCGTGGCAATTAATTAAAACTATTCGCTTGCGGAAAACATGAAATTGAATTCAAATTGTAGCTTTGCATTTCAAATGCTAATCGGACAAACAAACAAATAAAGAAGGTGATTTCATATTCTGCATAATCACGAAAAAGGACACCTAAATTAATTCTGTGAGTTTGAAGGGTGCTCCACCTCTTAGTTTTCCATCCAAGAAAATTCACGTTGGACATATACGTTTGAGGTTTGTTTTTTTTTTTTGTGGGTGGGTGTGTTTTGTTTTTGTTTTTGTTTTTGTTTTTTTTTTTTTTTGTTTTGTTTTGTTTTTTTTTTTTTTTTTTTGTTTGTTTTATTTTTGTTTGTTTTATTTTGTTTGTCTTATTTTTCTGGTCTTTTGGGGTTTTTTGCGTGTGCTTTTAGTTTTTTGTGTTCCTTTTGTCTTTGTTTTTTCTGTTTTGTTTTGTTTCCCTTTGGTTTTGGTTTTCGCTTTCTTTTTGTTTCCTTTTTTATCGTTTTCTTACAGCAAAAGCTTTCCTTAGTTTTCAAAGCTAAGGAATCAATTTCTATATATAATTTTCCTATCAGAGAAAAAAATGTATTACAATGCACTGTTGCAATGCCAAGCAGCGTCTAATGGAAGCATATGTACTCACAATTCTTCATACCCTCTTAGAATAATAGGTTCTTTGGGGCGTCAGAGTTTTTGAGCTTGTCACAAACACGGTACCTTTTTGGTTCACTAAAGTACTCTTTGGTTGGGTTCTTCAGAAGAACCTTTAGCATTGGGGTTCTTAAGAGAACCTTAACAGTTCCCTAGAAGACTTAAGGATTCTTCGGTTTCAGTTTCAATTCTACTACGTAACATTCATGAAAATAATAGGCAGGCTGCCAACGATCAGGAACAGACCGTTGCATCTCGCAACAAATCAACAGGTTTCCGCAATATGCCACCGCCCTGCTATCAAACAATGTACGGTGGAGTTTAACCTTCGCAGCTGCATTTGAAATTATATTATTTGTTCAGGGTTTTTGCAGCTTTTGACAAGTGAGGTAACATTTACAACCTGAATTACGAACACTATTTTTATGATTTATATCGAAGTAATTTTGCTTCAAGTTTAGTAACGTTATCTTAACCAGCGTTTCTAAATCATTTGGATCTTATACGTTTTACATAAATGTCTTTAAAATGTGTATCTATTGACATGTCTATGCTTGAAACAAATAAATATCTACCCGAAGAACTTTTGTTATGCGAAAAACCTTGCTTGGATCTGCTCCCATCCCCAAGCTGGTTCTTCAAAGGGCCCCAAAAGACCTGATTCCTGTAATGCTCCTGTAATGTTATACCAAAATTAACCGAGTAATCATTTTTTTATGATCCTATTTCTAGAATAAAGAACATGAGATGCATTTTGTCACAAGTGCTTTGCGGGATCATTTACGGGATTGACCAGCAGAAATTTAATGATGTGAAAATCAACTTAAAACAGTAAACATACGGATCAACGTGCAACGTGCGCAAAAAAAAAAAAAAATGGAGAAAAGAAAAAACAAGAACAACAACAAGAGGAATGTGACATTCCTGTGCTCAGCTGACCTTATGACCCTACATGCACAGACTTAAGTGGTCCTCTGAACTATGATATCAAGGTTGCCTCTGTTTCAGACAGTGTTTACTGTTGCTAACATGTACACATCCCCTTGCCGTTCGCATAAAAAAAATACAAAAGAATCGCACCAACTGTTGAACAAATTAACGTACAGATTCCAGAAGTGTCCCTATGCAATGTGAAGCAGGTATCTGAGCAGTTTCCGAGAAGATTTTTTTTCAACATTCTGCCATCAAAAAATTAACAAATTTCATTAAATTTCAAACTTGACTGGGTCATGCCCATTTGAACAAAACTGGTACAGACTCACCTAAAGCACGTCCCCGTCACGTTCCAAGTGAATCGGTTTGACGGTTTTAGAGAAAAAGTCAGACAATGTGAATTTCCATTGTAATCTCCACTAAGTTACAGAAATAGAATGCATGCATCAACCAGCAAGCACCCATTTTTTTTTTTTTTTTGTTTTGTTTTTTTTTTTTTTGTAAAAAATCACGTATCAAGTATAGATTAAAAACTAGGAGTTCCTAGGAGTGCTACTGTGTGGTTTCAAAGCAATTGGGTTAGCGGTTTAGGAGAAGATTTAAGATGTGCCCCGGAGAAGGACACACACACACAAAGAATCATAAAAAAATCCAAAATTCTCTAGAGCCTGACCATTTGAATGAACATGGTAGAGACTCTCCCAAGGTACCTTGTCACCCAGTTTGAAGTGAATCTAGCTGACTGTTATCAGAGAAAAAGTCCAACATGTGAATTAGCATTAGCATGCCCATCGACTTACATAACGATCAATAGGAAAGATGCATTTACCGATAAATATCCCAATTTAAAAAATCGTTAAAAATCAGGAATCCACTGCGGTGACACCTACTGCACAAGTTTGGATGACTCTTTCAAAAGAAACATTTTCACTACGTTTCAGCTTAATCTAAGTACAGGTTCTGGAAGAAAAAGTCCAAAATAGTAAAAACATATAAAAATCCATAATAATAATAATAATAATAATAATAATAATAATAATAATAATAATAATAATAATAATAATAATAATAATAATAATAATAATAATAATAATAATAATAATATAAAAATGCAGCGTTACCTGGTGAACAAATTGAGAACAAGAAGTTCATAGGAGTGTGCCTGTGTGATATCAAAACAATTGCATGAGCAGTTTCGGTGATCATTTTTAATTTTTTTAAGACCCCCCAAAAAAACAACAAACAAACAAAAACAAAACACGAAATCATTAAAAAAAATAACTAAAAACACTGCAGCATGACCGTTTGAATAAAATTGCCAGAGATCTTCCCAAGGTAGGTGTGTCACCACGAACTATGAAGTGAGTCTGCCCAGAAGTTTTGGAGAAGAGTTCGAAAATGTCAATTATGAGACGCCAAGCGCCAGACGGACGAAGATCCATTAACATAAGCTCAACTGACTGAGAAGTTAGATGAGCTAAAAAGCAGATAATAAAATCCAAAAGTACTCCATTGCTCCCCCCCCCCCCCCCGATTTTAGGTTTATTGTTTTACTCACTAGCAAGAAGATTTGTCTCCTTCACACACACACACACACACACACACACACACATGTATATATATATATATATATATATATATATATATATATATATATATATATATATATATATATATATATATATGTATATTATGTGTATGTGTGTACATAAACATCAATTCCGTTGCATTGCATAGTATTAAATGCAGGCCCATTTGTTTCAAATACATATTGTGATAAAAGTCAAGTGCTGACTTAAAATTGATTCATTAATTATGGTGACAATACTGTCATAACGTTAACGCTACTTAATCATTTGATACGCACGTGAAAGGGACATCATGGGCGATTCGGATATATGCTCGACCGCGTCTTTTTTTCATTATCTTTCTGCTCTTAATGACCGCTACTCGCAGACTCGTGTTCATCTTACACCTGCTAACAAAATAACGACGGACTTTGTGAGTTTATTCTCGGTCTTTAAAAAAAAGCTTTAAGTCCAGCTGTATTGGTTGCATGTGGCATATGGACATGAGAAGTTGAAATGTAGTAACAATAAATATTGGCTAAAAGTTATCTTTCTGAAATACATGTACTCCTGTAACGAAGCCTCAGAGATTGAATCTGGAGGCCACTATTTGGGCAACAGAGGTAAGACTCACATATAACAATCATATCGATCTAATGTGTAATATACGGTTAAAGGGGAATCACCTAGGTCTGCCACCTTTCGATGCAGGGCGAGATTTTGACGAAGTTGGACCAGCGTCCAAAATCAAAAGCTTTTCCCTGCAGAGATTCAGGGCCGTAAAGTGCAACATGGGTCGGATACCAAACACAGGTTCAGTCGTCTTTCCACAAATTCTTATACACTTGAACATTAGCTTTGTAACGTTGCCTGTTTATCGTTACGCTGAGTTTTAACAAAATGTGGGGCCGGTAACCAGCAATTGCGTACTGAGATTGATCGCTATTCTAAAGAACTAGAAAACGGGCAGATCTACCTTTTGTATCGCAAAGGTGTTGCTGATGATTATGATCTTCTTTCTTTTTATTATTATTATTATCATTTTTATTTTTGTTCGTCTGTTTGTTTTGTGTGTTTTTGTTTTTGTTTTTTTTTTATTTTTTGTTTGTTTTTGTTTTTGTTTTTCTTTTGTTTTGTTTTTTGTTTTGTTTTTTGTTTTGTTTTTTGTTTTGTTTTGTTTTTTCCCTTTGTAATTTGCATGGCGACATAACAAGTTATCTTTTCCTCGATATCAACTAGCTTCCCGATGGTTCTCTGCATGGGAAACAAAAGTCATGTAATATTTTAATGTGATCCGCATACACAGAACGCATGAACAGTGTGGATGAGTGCACAGCGGTAAGCGTTTTGAGAATAGAAACATTTTCCATTAATTTTAATTGTGCTGACATAAACTCATTACTTGCTCATGTCTGTACATGGTTTTTGCATGCTCATGTGTATTTTGTATTCATGTAACTATGAGCCCGCATGGGCCAAAAGAGGGGAAAAGTATGTGTACTATGAAACACACCTCCGCCCATTTCAAGGTTGTATTTCTTCTGAAGTTCCTCTTCCAAGCCTTTGCTCAAGGGCGCAGCCCCACAGCCAACAGACTGTACACTTGATAAATCATATTTCTTCGTCAAAGGACTTTTTGCAAGAAATAAGACTGTTGGTGGAACCAGTGTAAGATTGGTCACCTAATTGATGAGAAAGTAATAGAAGTTGAAAGTGCCAGTCGCTGCTTATTTTCGACATGCTTGATTGAAGCGACCCACATGAGCATGACTCTATGCACTAAAATGTTTATTTTTAAATGTATGATTAATAGTTGTCAAATACTACGCATGTATAAGTTATCGATATATGTAATGTTTTAAACTAATTCGGTAAATATAGCCTTAAATTAGAAAAAAATATACATTGACACAAAATCCCCCCCCCCCCCTTCCTGTTAATTAAGCGGTCTGTCTCCGCTGGATAGAAATATGTATAATGATTGTATAACATTCCGAAGTGCTGCATATACAGTGTACAATCGCAATCTAGTTTGTAGGGATCACATACATGTAACACTACTTAAACGTTATCGGGGAGAATTTAGGAGTGTTTCTTTATAAAAAAAGCTGGAAATTGTAAATAAATTTCATTATTAGAATGCTCACTTTGAATTTCTCGATGGCTCCCAAAAATGTCTCCGGCGTAAATCTTGGCAATGTTACCATAGTCATTCCTCCGACTAAACACAAACAGACGTGAACACTCAGACCGGTCACATGGAACATAGGCAGGTAGGCCAAAACAACAGGTACTGTTGAGCTCTCTCTTGAAGGAGCAATTTGTGGATGTCTGTTAAATGATAATAATAATGATGATAATAAGAATAATAATGATAATGATAATAATAATAATAATAATAATAATAATAATAATAATAATAACAATAATAATAATAATAATAATAATAATAATAATAATAATAATAATAATAACAACAACAACAATAATAATAATAATAATAATAATAATAATAATAATAATCATTATTATTATTATTATTATTATTATTATTATTATTATTATTACCTTATTAAGGTGAAACTTTCAAAGGTTCCAATGACCTTGACCTTTGACCATTATTATTACTGACTTAAATTGGTGAACTTCGTGCCCAGCCTTTCTCAATATTCCTGAAAAGCTTCCTGCGACGCACAGTGCCCAGGGACAATATATCAGGCATATACATTATCAAGCTTCATTCTAGCGAACCTTTCTTGCAGCAAAACCTGTCATGCTTTCCCCACTTCAGCATGGGTGGACAGTGTATCCAGATAGTTACCATGCACCAGTCCTTATGACAAAGCTTGCAGTTTCAGGAACTTTTACTGACTTTGTAAGTTGTGGGTGCAAAAACCAAACTGCAGCTGTCTACGTTGAAGTTGTCGCAAGTATGCTCTTTCTTGCACAGGAGCTTGCTCGTGCTTCAGTGGACATTCAGTCTGCCTTAATCCATGCAACCCCGGCGATATTACTGATGGTGATAGGGGTGACAACAGAGAGTCTAACTATGTCAAGGCATAAATATAATGTACAAATGAATGGACAGGGCATAGAATTACAAACTTTTTTCTTTTCTTATGTAACTGTTAATATAAGAATTTTTCCATTTGGCATTTTTTTGCTCTGCTACAGCAATTGACATGGATATACATTATAGATAAATTGTGCCAATATTGGTATACCTGTGGAACAGGATATTCAGCTCAGTTAACTTCTATATATATATATGCTTAAATACTTCAAGGGATGAATCACATTTAAATTGAATTTGGACATGTCAGTTATCTGAATTAACACAAATATACCAGAGCAGATTTTGAAAAGAATTCATTAGTTTTCGTTAAATAGAACATAAATGCTCGCAATTTTTCACCATTTCATATAGGTTAACATTTGATGTTGGATACAGAAAGTGGCATCGGTAGATGAATACGCCTGATTGTTACAGTTTCTAGGAACATACTGTCAATCTATAACTAGAAAAAATCAGTCCAGGCCTCGCAACAGTTGTCCGCATCGTCAGACAGAAAACGTGTGCCCCAATTAAAGATTGTAATAAGAATGACGAAAAAGACCGAAAACATAACGTGTCACCGTCTCACAAAATATTGTTATTTTAACCATATAAACTTGAGATTATAGATAATACTCGAAATCAAAATTCAAACATCGTGATGGACTATAATTTTAGACAATAGACCGATCCCAATGAAGGTCCAAAATCGCTAAAGGCTACTTGTTATAAAATAAATGGAATTCCAATGGGTAAATAGGAAAGTAGGAAAACAGCCCCAACATAAAAACGTATAGAGAACCTCGTGATTTTCTCTACGACTTGATTCTAGCTTTCTCATTTCTGACCACAATGATCTAAAATTTGCGACAAAGGGCAAGCTGTACCACTAAACAAAAACCAAAAAATGTGTGTGCTCCAGATATCTGAAATTTGAACCGTTTTGCTATCGAAGTCATTCGAAACTAAATATTGCCTTTAATGTAATATCATCATGTCAACGTCCAGTCCCTGTCAATCTACAGCAAAAGAGGTAGCAAATGTTTGAGGCAAGTCTTTATTCACTTTGCCAGACATCTGACGTCCAAATCTGTCAGACAGTACCAGGAGCTGTGCCCAACCCTCTTTCCAGTTATGGCGATTACTTGTGAACGCGATATGATTTACTCTATGAGCACGTCAGCTTACAAGCATGATTGTGTCCATCGCCAGGGATTTCTCCCTTTGGCCATGGAAATAAAACTGAGTTAACAGCTTTGCAAGGGACGGGCTGGACTCTTACTGCCCTGACGGTGCGTCGGATGACGGCTATTGTTGTTAATTGAAAAAAAAGAAGACATTTATGATATGAGATATTTGCTGGTAATTTTGAGAGGCGAAAGGTTGACATCGTGCCTTTCTGGGTTTTAAGAGTCGGAAGTTACTCACGAGAAGTGGATTATATGCGCCACAAGATTATAATGAGTCAACATGACGCCCTTCGGCATTCCGGTTGTGCCGCTGGAATATGGCAAAAACACCACGTCCTCCTTGGGGTTAAAATTCACCTCTATTGGGTCAAACGCTTGCTGGTCTTTGATAAGCAGACTACTAAAAGGCACACTGCCGGCAGACTGGCCAAGAACGATGCTATTCTGCAACAGAAATTTTTAATTCAGGGCAGTTATCTTCAAATGACAAAAGGACTATAAGATGTTGTGCTCAGTTGACCTTGGATGCACAGATTGAAGTGGTCCTGCGGCAATTAAACGAAATACTTCTTTTGATATCACCATCATCACTGCTTGGAATATTGTGCTTCACGCATACAGTTCCATGAAACCGGTATTTTTTTTCCAAGTTAAAATTGAAAATTTCCATTATTAATAATTACATATTCCATTATCTAAGTTTCACCTGCCATTGTCATTCAAAGTCAAAATTAAGAAAGCTAAATACAAATACAAAAAACAACCCCTCAACAAAAAAACAAACAAACAAACAAAAACCCAACAACAACAAGAGGGCTGTATGAACAGCCACTGCTCAGCTGACCTAGACGCTCATCACACTTCCAGCTCTGTGAACTTGGGATAGGATCAAGCTCATCCATGTACTGAGTAAATTTGACCTTTATAGAAGAAAACTAAAATGTGAAACATCAAGGTCCCGGTTCAAGTAGTTCTCAAGTTATGGTGCGGAGTAAAATTCATGTTAGTTGCACTGTGACCACAGAAACGAGGTCAAGGTCACTCATGACCTGTCTATAAGCATAACTTTCATAGAGAAACATTAACATGTGCAACATCAAGATCCTAACTCAAAGCAGATCTCAGTTATCAAGTGAACAGTTAATTTTGTTTCAGTTGCCCTGTGACCTTGGGAATGAGGTCAAAGTCCAAACATCACTGGAGCATGACCATTTTCACGAAAACGGTAGACACTTATGAAAGGTACATCCACACCAAGTTTGGCATAAATCTGGCTAAAATTATTGAAGTTATTTCAACAAATTCCCATGTTAAACTTTCCTATCACAACCTTTTAAACAAAATTGGAAAAAAAAATCATCAAAAAAATCCAAAAATCACTGGAGCGTGGCCATTTGAACAAAGTTGGTAGAGACCCTTCCAAGGTACATTGCCACCAAGTTTAAAGTAAATCTGATTGGCAGTTTCTTCAGATAAGTCCAAAAGGTGAATAATTACCAATAAGAATGCATTAGAATGCTCATTGACATGCACAGTAAGCAATAGAAAAGGTGCATTTACCGGTAAGTGCCCAAACTGAAAAAAAAAATCGTTACAAATCAGGAATCCACAGCAATGCTACCCAGTGAACAACTTTGCTTGACCCTTTCACAAGGAACATATCCACAAAGTTTCAACTTAATCTGAGAGACAGTTCTGGAAAAGAAGTGATAAGTAAAAAAAACACACACAAATTCATAAAAAGATTTTAAAAATTGCAACACCACCTGGTGAACAAATGGCCAATTAGAAGTCCCCAGGAGTGTTCTTATGAAATATCAAAGCAATTGGGTCAAAATCCAAAATCACTGGAGCGTGACTATTTCTACAAAGCTAATAGAAACTCACCCAAGGTACATTGCCACAAAGTTTGAAGTCAATCTGGATGACGATTTTGGAGAATAAGTCAAAATGTGAATTAGCTTTAGAATGCCCATTGAATTAAATAGTAATCAATAGGAAACGTGCATTGACCTATAAGTACCCGAATTGAAAAAAATGGTGAAAAGTCAGGAATCCACAGCAGTGCCACCTAGTGAACAAATTTGACCCTTCCACAAGAAACATATCTACCAAGCTTCACCTTAATCTGAGAGACAGTTCTGGAAAAGAAGTCAAAACTAGCAAAAACACACCAAAAATTTATTAAAAAAAAAAAATAGAAAAAAATACAGAGCCACCTGGTGAACAAACGCAAAACAAGGATTCCGTGGAAATGTCCCTGTGTGATATCATATATATATATATATATATATATATATATATATATATATATATATATATATATATATATATATATATATATATATATATATATATATATATATATATATATATATATATATATATATATGTATATGTATGTATATGTGTGTGTGTGTGTGTGTGTGTGTGTGTGTGTGTGTGTGTGTGTGTGTGTGCCTTACCGATATATACACAGCGCCACATGTTGAGAGATCTGAGTGTACTCAGAAGTGCTTCCAAGCAAAGCCAAAGAAGTTAGCCATGTGGTTTGGGACAAGATATTTTAAGATCTAACCACACATAAAGAGCTTTTGTAAAAACAGAAACAAAAGCCACAGTGCAACTATTTAAACAAATTTGATAAATTCTGTCCAATGGTCTTACAAAAGGGCACATGTGAATTACCATTGTAATTCCCATTGCCTTGCATAGTCATCAATATGAATGCATGCATCCACCGATAAGTCACCCAATTAAAAAAAGAAAATCACAACAAATCAGGAATCTGCAGCATGACCATGTAATGCTGGAAAATGTTAACCGTTCCACAAGCTACATTTCCGCCAGTTTCAGAACGATTTTGTGGAAGTGGAAAATAGCAATAATAGCAATAGCACATAAAACATCAACCCAAAATATGTAAAAAAAAAAAAAGCAACGCCCCGTTTAGAGCAAATTAAAGTCCTGAATCAGCAGCAGCGCCCCCTGTGCAATTTTAAAGCACTGACCATTCGGTTTTGGATATGGCGATATGTTAGTATTTTACAAAAAGAAATGAACAAAAATATGAACAAATATAAAAATTAAAAAATCACCGAAGCATGATCATGGCAACAACTTTGTAGAGACCCACGGACGGCAGATCAACACTAAATTTGAGGTGAATCTGGCTGAATGTTTGTGCGAAGAAATCGAAAATGTTTTTGTGGACGGACGACACAGAACGGACACCGGACGACGGGTCCAGACCCATTCCATAAGCTTAACTCACAAGTAAGCTGAGTTTATTTCACTCCAGCGCGTACTACATACTTTATGTTTTACAACAGGTAAGATACAAAGCCGACTTGAAGGCCGTTTTGTTCTGTCAACATGTTGCAATATGTTGCATGAATTTGGATTTAAAAATAGAGCGCATGCAGAACGAAAATTGTTTACTGTCGGCGCCTTTGTGTGATCAAAACAAGTCTGTTATATGACCAATTAACAAATGACCTTTTGAGGTAAAAATGTGAACACGTTTGGGGGGGGGGGTTGTTTTGTTTTTGTTTTTCTAAGCTGCTGATAATTTTGAAACCCTGTCACATTGTCAGGAAAAGGTTACCAGTAGCGTTCATGCCTGTAGTTATGGAAGGCCTAATAAGTGAAAACCATGAGCCACAAGGTTGCCACCGAAGTACCCTAAATCTAACTCCACAACCTTTAACGAGTGGTCCCTCCCCGGTGAAACAGCAACAGGGGATACTTTACCTGTATAAAGGTGCATTTTTCGCGAAGTTTTTGTATTTTTCCTGCCAGGTTTTCGGGGAAAAATATGTGTCGTGCTCTTGAATCTTCCATCTGTTTGGTCATCTCGTCTATTAACAAACGTAACCACGAATATTAGAATGGTGAAGAATTGTGACCTTTTTACAGCAGAAATTTTTTTGTCAAATATTAAATAGAATTTGTTTGTTTGTGTTTAATATATTCACTACAAAATAAAAGAAAATTTAAAAAAAACTGTCAATCTTTTTACAGTGTTGAAATAGACTGGATAAATCTAGCACCATCATCGCCCCTCTCGTTTACCGTCACTTCTGTTGCTGAATGTATATTCGCACAATAAAACAGAATAGAGTAATTTCGATGTTAATTTGAAGTTACTTTGCGTAAACATGGCGGGTATAAGCAATTGTCATGTTTCGCGTGTGAAATGAAATATTATTAGAGACAGGCATTTCGGTTGTCTTCCGGTAGCTTCACTATTTGGGTAAAGCTGGCGACATTTTTCAGGTGAAACGTTAAATTGTGAGAAAGCAAAAAGAGTTTCAATGAAACCGACCATTCAACACGATGCCTTTATGACATTTACCGCATAACGTTAATATGCACCGTGTTTCTAATTCCTGGAACTGTATCATCTAGAAATCTTTCCTTCACTTTCTTTTTACATTCTTACTGTTATTGCACTTAATATGATTACACTTAATTGCCGAGAGACACAGTTATACACATTGCATCTACTATTGTTCCTGATTCAGACAGAAATTTAGTTGTACTTCAACAGCAATATCTGTAATCATTGACATTTTTATTCCACGGGAAGAATTCATACAGGCATGGTGCGCCTTTTTTTCGGGGGGTGGGAGTAGCGGGAGAGACATGGCGGTGCAGGAATCAGAGCAAAAACTCACAGAGAGTATACATGGGGTTCATGGTGGTCACAGTGGCTCCAAGGGCCATAGCACCATACACCATCAGCACAAACTCAGGACAGTTAGGTAGACATATCGCCAGCACGTCACCTTGCTTGACACCAATTTTCCGCAGTGAAGCGCTGATGTATCCACATAGCTGTTTTACTTGCCTATAGGTGAACCGCTCGCCTGTGATTCCATTTATCTTCAAATACACGATTAATCTTAATTCATGATGCAGGTTGATATCATAAAATAAGAAAGTGCTTCATGCAATAAATCAAGGACTTGCTTGTGTGAAAAATTTGATGCCCATTGGATGTAATTATGTCTATTTTGTATTTATTTATTTAATTATTTATTTATTTATTTATTTATTTATTTATTTATTTATTTATTCATTCATTCATTCATTCATTCATTCATTCATTCATTCATTCATTCATTTATTTATTTATTTATTTATTTATTTACTTATTTTTATTGATTGATTGATTGATTGATTTATTTATTTATTTATTTATTTATTCATTTATCCGTCCGTCCGTCCATCTATCTATCTACATGTATCTATCTGTCTATCTATCTATCTATCTATCTATCTATCTATCTATCTATCTATCTATCTATCTATCTATCTACCCATCTATCTATCTATTTATTTATTTATTTATCTCTCCGCTTTATTTTTGTGTTGGCTTAAAGTCAAATCTCGTGCCAGGCAGAAACTTAAAATTTCGCATGGGTATATTCCCATGATAAAGTTTTGCATATCGTTGCAAATTGTCAACGGGTTGAAAACTTAATTAACTTGACCAGTTCGAACAATTTCAGTCGTTTCTGGCTGCCGTAGTATTCTACACAAAAGCCCAAATGTCGGAGTTATTGGTTTTTTGGTGCTGGACATCTATTGGACATATTACCACAGTTACAGAATTTACATTTATGCTAATTAGTACACATATAGAGATTAAAAGTGAATAGCTACATACACAGGTACCATTCTAACTTCAATTTTTACGTTTCTGTTATGGACGAATGCAGTGACCAATGTCTGAGAACTCTCGAACTTCAATTTATGTAAATTTTGTCCAAAACATGTACACAAACTTGAATGGCGGAATAATGATGAATATCTTTAACTTTTTCCGTGTTACACTTTGGACTGATTTAACAGCTTTTTGGGGGCGTGCTTTGGTGCACAGTCCTGTGCAGGATGAACAACTATTGGATAAGAATACCAAACTTGCCATCTACAGGACATGTATCATAACAAATTTCAAGTTACAAAAATCTGGTGTGGCAATTTTGTGGTGCACCCAACATTTAAAAAAATTGAAAGAATTAAAAAACTGGCCCTGAAATTTGTACTAGATAATAACGCTCATTCTTACGAAGCAATGCTTAAGGAAACCAAATTAAACCCACTGAACTTACAAAGTAAAGGGACAGGTTAGCTTATGGAGAGTAAAGAGTTCGGACTACAGAATAGGGTAATGACTACTAGGAAGTGGTTTTGGACAAAAAGACACAAATACAAAGATTAAAGTTACTGGCCTGACTTGTTCACTTATTCCTAAACCGATTAGGCCAAGATAACTCCGTAGTTTCTTTCAGCCAAGACTCAGGCACAGTGGCATCTTAAACAAACAAGTAACTAGAAAAGAAGATTTGCTCCAAAGCAAATCTGTGTGTCTTCAAAAAATGCTTAATGCTACAACTTTTGTCTTTTGGTACTCCACGTTCCTTTAAGCTTATGGCTGGATGAAAATTTCAAAGTCCAAATAACTTTGACCTTTGACCTTCAGAGGTCACATGTAAATTACAAAAAATGAACAGTATTGCAATACCTACAATTTAACCTCGATATGAATCATATCATATGGAGTTTTGACCAAGTTATGGTTAGATAGAACTTTCAAAGGGCTGAATGACCTTGATATTTGACCTCTAGAGGTTACATATAAATTACAAAAATGTACAGTGTTGCAATACCTACCATTTTAGTCCAACTTGATTAAAATCAGATGGCAAGTGGCCGCGTTATGACTGGATGAAAATTTCAAAGGTCCAAATGACCCTGACCCTAGACCTTTGACCTTAAGAGGTCGAATGTAAGTTACAAAATGGCAGTGTTACAACAGCTACAACAGATGGAACCCAACATGATCAAAATTGGATAATAATTGACCAATTTCTGTTTTGATGAAAATTTCAAAGGTCCAACATGATCAAATTTGGGTAAAAAATTGATTGAATTATTGCCAGATTAAAATTTCACAGCTCCAAATGACCTTGACCTTTGACCTTCACAGGTCAGATTCAAGTTACATTAATGTGTACTGTTACAATTGCTCAATCTGAGTCCAATATGATAAAATTTAATCAAAATAGCCCTAGTTCTGGCTTAATGGAAATTTCAAAGGTCCAAATAACCTTGATCTGTGACCTTTAGAGGTAACATGTAAATTACAAAAACATTTGCGTGCTACAATAGCTACAATGTGAGTCCAACATGATCAAATTTGGGTAAAACTTAATTGAATTATGGCTAGATGAAAATTTAAAAGGTCCAAATGACCTTGACCTTTGACCTGTAGAGGTCACATGTAAATGACAAAAATGTGCAGTGTTATAAACATAAAAATTGAAGTTGGATTGATTACCTGTACCTATAAAACTTTGGGAGATATGCTAGATTTAAATTTTCAAATGGCCCTAATTTGCATAATTGTTACCTCTCTGTACAAAAAGTCAAGACTTCATGTGTGGAAGTATGATCATGCCAAGGTTGGAGTTTAATACTTTACAAAATGAAATGTCGGACAAGTCTGTGCGTGAAAAAAGAAAGAAAGAAAGAAAGAAAGAAAGAAAGTAAAAGGAACGAAGGCAAACAAGCAAGAAAGAAAGAAAGATTTAAAAAGAAACAAAGAATAAAAAACAAAGAAAGAAAGAAAGAAAGAAAGAAAGAAAGAAAGAAAGAAAGAAAGAATTCCTTGAAAAACAATATGTCTGTGTTGGCACACAGACATAAATATACCCATAGTAAGAACAACAAAGTACGATTACACAGCTTGACATATTTTGGAGCAAAATGTTGGAATTGTATCTGAGGGACAAGATCCAATTGTATCCGAGGAACAACAACTTACAGGGATTTTAAAAACTTTATTCAGAAATTGGGACGGGGATAAACATAAATGTAAATTTCGTGTAGGGTAGAGTATAATTACCGAGCTGTGTGTCATTAAATAGGATATTTATGTCTATGTGCCAACATAGACATTTTTTCTAGGAATTCTTTCTTTCTTTCTTTCTTTACAAGCAAATTTGTCCGACATTTCATTTGAAAAGTATTACACGTAATAGCTCCATACTTGGCAATAATAATTCCATACATGAAGTCTTGAGTTTTTGTAAAGAAATTCAACGGTTTTGAAAATTATACAAATTAAGGCCATCTGAAAATTCCAATCTTGAATATCTTCTAAACTATAATCGGTACAGGTAACCAATCCAATTTCAATTGATATGTTTATAACACTCAATATTTTTGTAATTCACATGTGACCTTTAAAGGTCAAAGGTCAAGGTTATTTGGACCTTTGAAATTTTCATCCAGTCATAACTCGGTCAATTTGTATCCAATTTGTATTATGTAATTTACATGTGACCTCTCAAGGTCAAAGATATAGGTCATTTGGGCCTTTGAAATTGTCATCTAACCATAACTTGGTCAATTTTTATCAAATTTTTGACACGTGGGACTCAAATTGTGGCTATTGTAACACTACACATCTTTGTAATTTACATGTGACCTCTAAAGGTCAAAGGTCAATATCAATTGGACCTTTGAAAGTTTCATCTCGCCATAACTCGGTCAACTTTTATCCAATTTTGATAATGTTGGGCTCAAATTGTAGCTATTGCGACACTTCACATTTTTGTAAGAACCTGTAACCTCTAAAGGGGTATGGTCAAGGTCTTCTGGCCCTTTGAAAGTTTCATCTTGCCATAACTTCGTCAATTTTCATCTGATCTGGTTCATGTCGGGCCTAAATTATGGGTATTGTAACACTGTAAATTTTTGCAATTTACATGTGACCTTCAAAGATCAAAGGTCAAGGTCATTTGGACTTTGAAATTTTCATCAAGCCATAAGCTAAATGGAATGTGAAGTACAAAGGACAAAAGTTGTAACATATCATATTTACAACTTTTGAAGGCGCACAGACAGATTTGCTTTGAAGCACATCTTCTTTTCTAGTTACGTCTGTGTGCCAACACAGCCATATTGTTTTTCTAGGAATTCTTTATTTCTGTGTTTCTTCTTAATTCTTTCTTTCTTTCTTCCTTTCTTCCCCCCCCCCCCTTTTTTTTTACAAGCAAATTTGTCCAACATTTCATTCGAAAAGTATAATACGTAAAAAACTGCAAACTTGGCACAATTTTACTTCAATAGATGAAGTCTGGCCTTTTTATAATGAGAGGTCATGTTTTTCAAAATTATACAAATGAGGGGTAATTAAAGTTTTAAATCTTCAATATCTTATATACTATAGTAAATGTGGTTCCGAGTGTATGAGAGTTCCATCATAGCCACGCAAAGGTCATCTGAAATGTCAAGGTCATGTCAAGGTCAAAGGTCAATTTTTAGTCAAAATTTTTAAGGTGAAGGTTCACTTAGGTAGAGGTCATCTCAAGGTCAAAGGTCATTTCAAGATCAAAGGCCACTTTCAATGGTGGGTTTCTTCTAGCCATGACTTGGTCAAATTTAATCCAATTTTGATCATGTTGGGCTCAAATAATAGCCATTGTAACACTGCACATTTTGAAACTCACAGGTGACCCCTAAAGGTCTAAGGTCAATTCATTTGGACCTTTGAATGTTTCACCCAGCCATAACTCGGCCAATTTCCATACAATTCTAATCCTGTTGGACTTACATTGTGGGGATTGTAACAGTGTACATTTTTGCAATTTACATTTGACCTGTAAAGGTCAAAGGTCAAGGTCATTTGGACTTTGAAATTTCCATCCAGCCACAATCTTAATGGAATGTGAAGTACCAAAGACAGAAGTTGTACCATTTTATATTCACAACTTTTGAATACACACAGACAGATTTGCTTTGAAACAAATCTTCTTTAATATTCCTCTCTTCTCTCTTCTTTCTTTCTCTCTTTCTTTCCTTCTTTCTTTCTTTTTTTCTTCTGCCTTTACAGGCAAAGTTGTCCGACATTTCATTTAAAAAGTATTATACGTAGAAACTCCAAACTTTACGATTATACTTCTATAGATGAAGTCTGGCCTTTTTATAATGAGAAGTCATGCTTTCCAAAATAATGAAAATGAGAGCTAATTAAAGTTTTAAATCTTAATATTTTATGTTCTATAGTAGATGTGGTTCCCAGTGTATGAGAGTTCCATCATAGCAGGGCAAAGGTCATCTCAAATGTCAAGGTCATGTCAGGGTCAAAGGTCAATTTTAGGCCAAAATGTCATTCTAAATGTCAAGGTTCACTTCAGGTAGAGATCATTTCAAGGTGAAAAGCCACTTTCGATGGGTACTTTCTTCTAGCCATTACTTGGTCAATTTTTATCCAATTTTGATCATGTTGGGCTCAAATTGTAGCCATTGTAGCACTGCATATATTTTTGTAGAAACATGTAACCTCAAAAGGGCAAAGGTCAAGGTCATTTGGGCCTTTGGAAGTTTAATCTTTCCACAATTTGGTCAATTTTCATCTGATTTAGTTCATGTTGGGCTTCAATTGTGGGTAATGTAACAGTCTACATTATTGCAATTGACCTGTGTGATCTGAAAAGGTCAAAGGTCAAAAGTCCAGGTCATTTGGACTTTGAAATTTGCATCCAGCCATATGATTAATATAGTGTGAAATAGCAAAGGACAAAAGTTGTAGCATTTAATATCTACAACTTTTGAAGGCACACAGACAGATTTGCTTTGCAGCAAACTTGTTTTCTAGTTAATTTCTGTTTTCCTCTGCCTGTAGACAAGCTTTATCTATTTTATACTTAGTCAGCTAAGAGCTTTGATGCTCAGGTTATGTACTGTACATGGGTTTTTGACTTTGATTGCTTTGCACCAAATCTTGTTTTCTAGTTAATTTCTGTGAGGTTCTGAAATAAGGCCTAATTGGACTGTCTGCAGGCAGGTACTTAAAGAAATGACATAATTTTCATGAGACAGAAGTAAAAATGTAAGAAATGTTCTCATGTTTCCTTATGCCAGGTTCATGTCTGCAAATTTATCCACTCTGCGGATGACCTTTGTCGAGGTCCAGTTAAAGTTAAAGGTTAAAGATCAAAAAGAACGTATATGGCCTATATATAAGCCACGTCGATCATTTTGATGTATTATTGTTACCATGTATTATTATGGGATTGCGTTGTTGATTATAAAGTAATTTGAAGTGATCAAAATGTGTTTAATGATGATCCCCTCCAAACTTATTATAGTGTAACCTTTGTACCTGCACTGGCATTCACAATCACATCACAAATTTATTCAGAATTCAGTTGTATATACTTTTATGCAGTTCAACGTTTTTTTCCTCTCTCGCGTTCGATAAGAGTAGCACAGACAGCATTCTAGTTTATATTGTACGAAATATTTTTTATTTGTATGAATGAATTAGGAATACGATATTTAAGTCATATAAATTGAGACATGTGTGACTTGATTTTACTACATTATAACTTCGTTTATGAAGATCCGATACTAAGAAAGTGTCCCAATGTTTGAGCTGCAGTGTCATGGAATTGAAATTTCCGGATAATACAAGACCTGCATGCACGATCAGCAACCCAGATTTTTCATATCAAATTACACAATACAGTTGAAAGGACCCTTCACGTTAGTATTTTTCCTTGGTTTGGTTGTCAAGGGAAAGCCTTAATGGACAGTGACATTCCTTTGGTAAATTCATGGCCATTGACGGAAAACCTCAAGTCGTGTACACTGCACTCTAATTTTGTGGGTCAGGGATTTAATTCAATATTAACAATTTAAAATTTATGTTTTTTTCTTAGCCATTTAATCCGTATGAACTTAACTTAAGTATGAGTGAAGTGTATATGTCAGCGCAATTCAAAATGGATGTACGTGTAAGGAATACCCCATTATTTAAAAATCCAATCCGATTTCCTTGATCTCAGGGACTCTCGGGTTTCATGGTCGCTTTCAATTATAAATTAAATCGTTATTCTAATATAATCCCGGTAGCCATGAAATAATCCCGGTAGTCATGGAATAATCCCGGTAGTGATGGAGTAATCCCAGTAGCCATGGAAATGCTTCAGAACCTAACCCCAACCATCCGATAGTATAGATACGGAACAAAATATAATGTAAAGTAACTGGGCAACTTGGGTGAAGCAGGTTTAACGGTGCCGTAGATTCTGTTGACTTACGTCATTTCAACTAAGATATGCAATCTGCTTTTCTTGGTGGCAGAAATAGAGGGGAAGCATGTTGAGATCATGTGCTGCTACCTAGACTACAGCAAGGAACTTGACAGGAAGGAGGGCACATTCATGTGTTGAGCAGGGCCAAATGAGCTTTTGTGACAAAAGGAGCAGCTTGACAAAGCGAAAAAGTTGTAGAAAAGGCATTCACTTTTTTTAAAAAAAACATACAAGATGCTTAACATATTTCAAAAATTTAATTTGCTTGATAGAAAAAGTGTTATTTCTAGATGGTCATTTTACATAACTTGTAAAAGTGCCCTGATCATGGCTGCGGCATAGTTCTGTTACCTAGCAACTAACGGGACCAGAGCAGGTCTGCAGTTAATATAGTTTAATATGAATACCTCCTATTCAACTAAAGTTCGTGTATGAATAACATCACACTCACGACCTGTTGCAAACCAAGCAGTAAAAAATGTTGCCCCAACATTGGCCCAATGCTGGGCCATCCAGGCAAACGTTGGGCCAATATTGTGTCAATCTTTATTGCTTGCTGGGAAGGTCCATAGCACATAACAAAATGACACACAAGCCTGGGAGACGAACGGTACAATGTACATACCATGGCGTCCCGGTCTCCATAGTTGTCAAATTGGGAGAAAACTACAAAATGCAGAGGCACTTCGGGAATCGGAAGATCACCCAGTTTACTTTTCACCATGATTCCGAGTTTGTTTGAGCAGTCCTTCGATCGGTCCTCCGCCACAGACAGCTCCGTATACGATTGTTAACCTTGGAGCTCCAGCGTTCTTTTCAATAATCGAACAAACGGCAATGTTCATTGAGGGGGGGGGGAGCATGGGTATTAAGTGTTTCCTGTCATTGATCATTTTTTATTTCATGCCTTGTGTGATTGGGTAGATTTAATTGCCTCTGATATGTGATTGCGAATAGTGTGTGCTATGTCCTGACTAGAATTTATTCAGTGTTAATGTGTTATGCGTCAGATTTTGTGTGTATGTGACTGATATTTTTGTCCAATCAAAACTACTTAAAAATGGATGCGAGTTAATTAAGTTCTTTGCTTTCTCTCTGAGTAACCATCCATAGAATTTCAGTTTTGTCGTTCACACACAGGCACGCACACACACGATAAATACATATATATATATATGTATGTATGTATATATATATATATATATATATATATATATATATATATATATATATACATATATATATATATAGTTAGTTAGTGTGTGCGTGTGTGTGTGTGTGTGTGTGTGTGTGTGTGTGTGTGTGTGTGTACAGGAGCAGTTTTTTTCCGTTTCATAGGTCCACCTGAAGGTGACACACATTTGTATTTTCGGGATATGCATCGCTCCACGGCTCCGTCCTTCCACCACTTGTTTGTGAAAACATACCTCAAGGCTGACTGGCGAGATAAACCGCAAATTTACCTCATTGTAGCTGGATACCGTTTCTTGACGTGACTACATTTTGGTGTCTTTGACCTCATTCTCAGGGTCACGAGACGGTGACCCAAGTCCAAGAAAATGCAAACCACTTAGTCGACGCTTTGCTTTGAAGTGCGCCCAGTTTCTCTCTCTCTCTCTCTCTCTCTCTCTCTCTCTCTCTCTCTCTCTCTCTCTCCTCTCTCTCTCTCTCTCTCTCTCTCTCTCTCTCTCTCTCTATCGTTTTTTCTTTCCCTATTTGTTTCTTTTGTAGTAGCATATGTAGGAAAATTTATCCATGTGTTGTGATTGTATTATGTATGATGACATGTGTAATGTATGTCAATGAAGTTTTTACCTATAATTCCAAGGAAACTAGCCTCCTGAATGCATCACCTATGGGCTTGTGTGCCTGCACCCGGTGGTCATAGTTTTCTTACTGACAGTATGTGTTATATCGGTCTATGTATTACCCATAAACACCCGACATTTATGAGAGCCTGTTAAATCAACAGACTGCATGAGGTTATAGTTCTAAGTTGTTTACAGGTCGTGGAATAAAGCATTTATAAAATGATTGACTATACATTACACCAGAAAACTATTAAACAAGTCCTGTGGGCCCGCCACATCCCAAATACATACATGTGCATACAGGGACATAAACATTAAATCCTGTTTTACTTGTAAATCAATACATGTAATAAATGATTGTATTTTTTGTGTGTAAATGTGATTTAAAAATTATATCAATTTGGCATGTACAATTATAATCATATGTTAATTTTTATTCGTATCCCCGTACCCCCCCCCCCCCCCACACACACACATGTCGTCCCTCAGCCGGGCTCTGGCAAAAACAGGTCATCTTGAGGACATGGCACACATGAGTAGACGCCAAATTTGAGTGTCACGTCGTCGTCGTGTGATGGACCTGTCCTGTATTTTGACATATTTTTGTACCACTGGTGATAAACAAGGACAGGCTGATTTACAAAATCAATAAGAAGAGGGGGCAAGGGAGGGGGTCTTAATTGGTACACTGGTACAGAAAATAAAATTTACCAGACTGAGTACAGAGTACAGGAAATAGTTTTTCTCCAGTACACAGTACAGAAAATAAGACATTCGCGATATACATTTTCAAATTTGAGATGGTTATACAACTGTAAGAACAAAGATGCCACATACTTTTACATATTTTAACCTGAATTGTTCCAATTTTAGCTGAAACTTGTGCACCTCCTTGTCTTCCTCCTCAAATTTGAACTGCTTAGACAAAATGGATTTTTTTTTCAAGCAAAAAGCAAATTATCTGGATTAATGTCAAATCCTGAAGAGTAGCATCTCTGAAAGGATGAAACAGTACAAAATGGTCACTGATACGACATTTATTGAAAGTTCACACCTCTCTGATACTTTGTTCACTCTTACCCAAAACAATGGGTAGGTCCTGTTGTAACTATTTCAGTTTCATAGCTCCTGGTGTCCTGTAGAAACTGAATCAGAATGTCACTCTGAGGCAAACTAGTGGCTCATACTTCAAATATTCTAATTCAATTGTCTCACTCAACGAGAATATCATTCTCAGACCAAAAAAAAAACTTGAACTTCAAATTAATTCAATTATCTAAACTGAATGAGCATGTCACATGCAAGATACAAATTTTGAATATACAAGCAACTCTAGCCTACGCAATTATTTTCAACTGTCAAGTGTTGTGTCCTTAAAGCTAGCAAGCAAACTTATTGACAAAGGTTTACAGTTTCAATATTGATTGTGATCGGCCCTAGATTGAGTGTTCATCTTAACGGCAATTTGAAGCTGACGAGCCATAGGCTCACTTTTTTTTTTTACTTTCAAGATTCTTGAATTTGACAAAATCATAATATTGTCATGATATTTAGCTGACTACACAAATCATTGGTACATGTGAAGTCCATCAGAAAAGGCCAAATTCCTGTTGACTACATTGGTACAGGTCAAGTTCATCAGAAAATGCCCTATTTACAGCTGACTACATTGTTACACCTGAAGTTTATCACAAAATGTCATTTTTACAGTCGACAACATAAAACATTAAGCTCAAGTTCGACAAAACGAAAGTAGTTCGGTACAGCCAGTTAGGCAAACTGTGAATAATGTTGACTTTGCCGCGAGTTGATTTTTTAAAAATTGTTTTTAAATTTTTTTTTTCAGTACGGGTACGAATATCACATGTGTTGCTGGTACGCTTTACGCGTAATAAATTTTGATCAGTGCGGAGTACATGATTTGTTGCAGTACGCTATACGGTGACTAATTTGTTGTCTCTCTATGCTGCACGAAAACTAAAAAAAAAAACATTACGGAGTACGGGCAACCCCTTTCCGACCCTCTAAGAAATCTAGCACGCACACTTAATTCAGTTCTTCAAACATTTTCGAAATATATTTTTTACAGACTCAAGTAGTTCTCATGTTTGTTACAAAGAAATGAGCCAATAAGTACAATCAATGATAACATTCTGTAAATCAATAATGAACGTTGGAAAGACCGAATCTTTGTATCTGATTCACAGTTTCCACTTTATGCAATTATTTATGCAATTATTGTCATTTGGTTCAATAAATCTACTGCAAGCTATCGACGCTGGTTTTGTGTATAAACTAGTCTATTAGTATGTATCATTATAATCATAGGTACTATAGAAAAGCCTGACCACAGTGCAACCTGATTTTAGACTCCCGGCATGCCTTTCGTGACCTCTTTCTTGTGCAAAAACAACTTCCATTGATAATTTACGTCTTTGGATCTGGGTGACTCATGAGTATATCTAGCCTTAGACAATATATATATGCGCACCTTTGAGATTTCATTTCATGGCCTAGGCCTTCAGTGTATGCCTTGACTGTAGTGATGGCTTTTTTATTTTTTATTTTTTGAGGGTTGCGGATAAGGGGCCAAGACTGCAGCCCAAGAAGGGTAGAGGTGTAACACAACACTGTCAAGAGGCACCTAATTCGCATTTTGCCGAGCTCCAGCTATATAATGTCTGCCACGGGTGATTGAGATTTACGGAGTCCGTCTTGTGGCAATTTAAACGATCCACTATGCGAATGACTTGTGGCTGTGGTTGACAGCAAGCCGGGGCCAGTGGAACTGGGGCGCTGCTCTAATCAATCGAGGAGAGAGTTGCGATTGAGCCCGTGTTGTCATAGAATATGTGTAGCTGTATAGTAGGTTATCAGGGCACATCTGCAAGCAGGCTACAGGTAGCCTGTGTTGCAGTGCAATCGCGTTGGCTACCCGGGAACTTCGACTTAACAGGGCCAGGAAACTGGCCCATACTCGTATGAAAACCTGCAACTGACAGAGGGTTAACCAAATGTGAAGTATCACGAGGTTTTAATCACAATCTTCATTTGCATGTAGGAAAGTCACTGAAGACAGGAGACCACAGTAATGAATAACTCTATATTTCATTCATTTTTTTTTTTTTGGTTAAAATGCTTGTAACATGTCGTGGTGAATTGCAATCAAGTCCTTATGAAGGCCCAAAAGATTTGCAGAGATGTTTTCAAGCTTTGAACCAATAAATTAGTTAAAGAAATATCAAATACGAAACTACACCTGGATGCTAGCTTTTAACAGGTGAATTGTGCTCTGGTGTGTGTGTGTGTGTGTGTGTGTGTGTGTGTGTGTGTGTGTGTGTGTGTGTGTGTTGGGGTGGGGGTGGGCGGTATCCATCCCTGGAAACTAGTTTTCACCTGACCTGATAGACAATGCACCTACATGAATATTAATGGAGTAAATGTGTGTTTCAAGAAACCTGACATGGCCATGTCTACCCAGATATATGTTACAGTGTCTTGAAAAACACTGCATTTGGCAATTTACGGACCACCTCCGTTGGGATGCCCAATCAGCCAATCACAACTTTGGTCTGCTGCCTAATAGATTTATCATTATTTTTGAAAGTTATAAAACTTACTGCCCAACTTGTTTTGCATTAAATATTTCAATCATGGATTGGAGTTCTATAACACCAATAAAGAAAATACAGCCCCATGAACAAAGTTAGCAAAATAGAAGAAAATCAGTTTTAGTCTGACAAAATCTTCAATGTATTGAATTTGAAATAAATTGTAAGCATTGATATAACTTCAAAGATTTAACCCAGCATCAATACATAACTATATGGGCTATACGTCCATTACACTGTCTTAGATTACAAGTCCCACGTCTACAATGAGGGGTAAAATTACCAGGTCCCACCCCTTGATATTCACAGTGGTTTTTATTGTATACTAATATTTTTTTATATTAACTCAATGAAATTGGTGAACTTTTTCACACTAGAGAAAAGATCCATCACTTGTCTTCACGAAAACAGGATGCACATAATGCTGACCCATTGGAGGGGCAGCCAAAGGGGTATCAATTTCACCCTATGCTACTAAGGCTGGGTGATCCTGGAAGTACTTGCATTATAGAAGGGTGTGTTGTGATTCATCAAGACTGACCATTACTGGTATTTATTCGCCTTCATTAACAAACCTATACACAGGGCTCTTAATATATAGCACAAACCCCCTTTTCTCATGAATTCAGTTTGTATATGAAGTTTACAATATTCACAGCATATTGAAGACTGCGCAGCTGTTGGCCGAGTGGAGGGGATCATATCAGAAGGAAAGCTATATACAAGAAGGGACGTGCCCAATGTAACAACGGGAACAACAACATTGTCCAGGCCAGGGACACCAGCACTAACGAAGTACCTGTTAGACGGACACGGCTGCCCAGAGATGTGCAGGCAAGTTGTGAAAGTAACAAGTGACCACCAAGAGATGAGTGTGAGATTTTTGAGGCCAGGTCCAAGTAAACCAGCCATGAATACTTCAGCCGTGGATCAATGAGCCGGTATGAACTCCTACAGAATACTTCACCCAGTGTTGCTTTAAAAAATTATTGAATGATGCTGTGAAAAAAAAAAAACAAAAACAAAAAACAAAAACAAAAACAAAAAAAAAACAAACAAACCAAAAAAAAACAAACAAAAACAAACAACAAACAAACAAAAATTTAATCTACAAGCTAGGCTGTAATTAAACGACGGACAGCTGGTATTTGATGAGGAAAAAGAACAAAAGTTGGACTGGCTTGGATAGAAACTTTCTAATACATGGAGTGTGGATACACTTCAACACAAGCAAAACTGTACATTAAGTCATCAATATCAGCTGACCCGGTCCAAAAGCTGCCAACATTAATGTGGCTGCCTAGGTTCGTCTCATGACTACACGCATAGGCAACACTGGTTTGAGAAATATATTTCCACACATGAATATTCCTGCCCCTGCCAGGAACAGCATGCAGGTAACGGCTAAAAAAGTTCAGCTAAATAATCGCCAGGCTGGACGAAACAGATTTGGAGGAGCAACGGTCGCAGGTGACAAATGTGAACTGTATGATGGGACTCGGTAAGGACACATCTGTAATGATGGAGGGAGACTGTAGATATATAATAACACGCTCCGGTCTGGTGGGGGCAAGACACCTTTCCAGCCTGCCGCAGGCAGAACATCTTTTCTGGTGGTACGCTTTCTCAACGCTGGCAACAGTATGTGATTGTGAAACATATTCTTTGCTACTTCTTGTCTCTCTACTGACAATGGCTGGCGTACCAGTACAAGCTGTCGGGTTTTTTTTTTTAAAGTGTGTGTGTCAACGCACACTTTTCTGTTTTTCTAGGAATTCTTTATTTCTTTCTTTCTTCTTTCTTTCTTTCTTTCTTTCTTTCTTTCTTTCTTTCTTTCTTTCTTTCTTTCTTTCTTTCTTTCTTTCTTTCTTTCTTTCTTTCTTTACAGGCAAATTTGTCCGACATTTCATTTGAAAAGTATTACATGTAGAAACTCCAAACTTGGCACAATTATACTTCTATGGATAATGTCTGGCCTTTTTATAATGAAAGGTCATGCTTTTGAAAATTATGCAAATGAGGGCTAATTAAAGTTTTAAATCTTCAATATCTTATATACTATAGTAGATGTGGTCCCGAGTGTATAGGAGTTCGATCATAGCAAGGTAAAGGTCATCTCAAATGTCAAGGTCATGTCAAGGTCAAAGGTCATGTCAAGGTCAAAGGTCACTTTTAAGCCAAAATGTCATTTTTGAGGTCAAGGTTCACTTCAGGTAGAGGTCATCTCAAGGTCAAAGGTCATTTCAAGGTTAAAGGCCACTTTCCTTGGTGGCCTTCTTCCAGCCATAACTTGGTCAATTTTTATCTAATTTTGATCATGTTGGGCTCAAATTGTAGCTATTGTAACCCTGCATATTTTAAAATTGATGTGTGACCTCTAAAGGTCAACGGTCAAGGACATTTGAACCTTTGAATGTTTCATCCAGTCACAACTTGGCTATTTTCCATCCAATTCTAATCATGTTAGTCTCAAATTGTAGGTATTGCAACACTGCACATTTTTATAAGAACACATGACCTTGAAAGAGCAAAGGTCAAGGTCATTTGGCCCTTTAAAAGTTTCATCTTGCCATAACTTGGTAAATTGTCATCCGATTTGGTTCATGTTCATGTCAGTTTAACTTCTACTAGGGGGTTCCTGACCATTGCGCATGTAATGAATCTAGAACAAAAGTTGTAGCAATTTGAATTATGCTAAATAGCACCATTAGAAATTTTAAATCTTGAATAACTACAAAGCTGTAATAGATAGAGATGCCATTCCAACTTCTACTCCTGTGTGATGGAATAGTTGTACATTGCCATACCAATATGCTTTGAAGACACACACACTGATTTGCTATGCAGCAAATCATCTTTCCTAGTTTTTTTTTGTTTTTGTGTTAGATTTTGTTGTTGTTGTTGTTTTTTATTTCGTATTTTGTTTTGTTTTAAATTTCTTTTAAGTGTAAGACAGTAAAATTTACTAATGGGTACATTTACATTTGTGTATATTTTAATGAGTATTTTGTTTTTAAAGCTGGCGTTTATTCAACCAGATAATTTATACCTTGATAAAGATGTAAGCTACCAAGTGTTAAGGGTCTTCTGCAACACTGCACTCCTTAACTGCTTGGTAACATGAGTCAGGTCTATGGGGGGGATGCCCCCGCCCCCCTCAGCCCCAAAAGGTCTAAAAAATATTTTAAAAAGAGAGAGAGAGAAAGACAGAATGAAAGAATAAATGAAAGAACGAACGAAAGAGAAAGGTGCCATTTAAATTTAAAGCCAATTAGGTATTAAGTTTTAATGTAATGATAAATTATTTAAGGATTAACATGAACGTGCATGGAACCAATTTTTGCCAGGGATGAAACAATAGGCGACATTTATATTTAACTGTGATCCTGCTCACTTCTTGTGTTGCCAGGGCAACAGACTGATGCTTACACCATTATCAGGGCAGATTTGTATTGTATACTACATAAACACCCATAAATAACATCTTTTCACCCAATAGAGAGCTCATTTCTAATTAATTTAGGCATCCCTTATGTTTCAAATACATGTTAAAACATTTTCTTACGATAATTCTGTGTTCTTGTTGTTGATTTTATTAAGTAAGTACTTTTGACCGTGCTAAATACATGGATCTGCCCTGATGCAGGTGGCTCCCTCTTTTGCTCAATAGATGAATACATCCTATTGTGAGCTCAGATGCTCTTACCTAGTTTACAATTTCACTGAATCTGATCCCTCAAAGGGGGATGCTTGGGGAGGAAAATTGTGTGTGATACTACTTCCTGTTGAACCATAATACATGTGACACCACAGACCGGTGGACAACCAGTAGGCAATCATGAGGGGGAGCTTGTTTACCTACCAGGTGGCTCTACTTGTCAGAAGCTAGAAACCAACCCTAATTTACTAAAGGCACCATCTGCAACACACATCCTCCATTAACGAGATCCCAATTTTTGGCTGGAAGCGTGGTTTGATTGGTGGAATATTGCCTAATACGGAAGTTGCAGTAAAGGTTTTGGTTTCCTCATCGAGAGAAAAAATAAAGCAATAGTTAAAGTGGACCTATAATGACAATTGAATTTAGATGGGCCTGCTTCTATCTTATGATTTTGCCAACCAGTACCGCAAAAATACACTTCTCGTTTAAAACAGAATAATTATTAATATAACGGGAAAAAATATAAAACAAGACAGATATATTTCTCCTTTAAATCAGATAAAAAGTAATTATAAGTAAATCAGACAAAAATACAAAACAGGTATTTTTCATTTAAAAAAGAATACCCTAGATAAAACAAACAAAAAATAAACAAAACAGGTGGATTCCTCATTTAAAGCAGCATAATTATAAATAAAACGGACAAAAAGAAATACTACAAAGCAGATATTTTTCCTTTAAAATAGGATGATTGTAAATAATGCAGGCAAAAATATAACAAGACAGATTTTTCTCATTTAAAGCAGAATAATTATAAATAAAGCAAAAATAAAGACAAGCAGATATTTGTCATTTAAAACAGAATAATATAAAAAAACAGACAAAAAAATCATACAAAACAGGAACAAATGATGAATAAAACAAGCAATAAAATTGTCTACAAAAGGTGTCCCTGCTAAATGAAACAGGCGATCATCAAATAAAACACACAATTTAGAAGGAATCAACAGTTAGGCAAAATCAAATTCAGTTAGTGCATGGATAGGCAGCGGAAGGGTCTTAAAGCCGGGACAGAACAGAACTAAACATTTCCAAACATAATTAATGCATTTTTTGTCCATTTTATGAACAATCTACAATTCAATTTATGAATATTGTAAACCTACAAAAAAAGAACAATTTCACAGACGTAATTGTGACAATATGGCCTCCCAGAATTTCCACTCGGCTGATGACTGAGATACATTCTGGTTTATAGTTGCATGCCGAAATAATAGCCAAATTTGTATAAAGAGTATTCATTGTTTTCGAAACCACTTTAACTTGTATGTATTTGGCACATCCTTTTTTTGGATCGATATTATTTACAAATTAATTTATTGGATAATAATATATATCACATTCGAAACAGAGAGCAACATGTGCATGTGACAGTAAAGCGCTCCCTGGCGACAGAACGTTCAAATAAGATCTTCACGTATGATGACAAAACTTCTTTCATCCCAGTGCTTCTGGGATTGTAAATTTTTCATGAATTGAAAAAAGGGCAATGATTATGTTCGTTGATGTTTTGTTCCGGCTTTTAGGCCTTTCCTCTGCGCATGTGAATGGTTTTGCCTATCTGTAGCTTTTTCCAAACCCGTCTGTTTTATTTGACGATCGCCCGTTTTCATTTGCAGCGACAATTGTTAAAGCGTGTGTGTCAACACACACTTTTCTGCTTTTCTAGGAATTCTTTCTTTCTTTCTTTCTTTATTTCAAGTGTGTGTTTCAGCACACACTTTTCTGTTTTTCTAGGAATTCTTTCTTTCTTTCTTTCTTCTTTCTTTCTTTCTTTCTTTACAGGCAAATTTGTCCGACATTTCATTTGAAAAGTATAACACGTAGAAACTCCAAACTTGGCACAATTATACTTCTATAGATAAAGTCTGGCCTTTTTATAATGAGAGGTCATGCTTTTCAAAATCATGCAAATGAGGGCTAATTAAAGTTTTAAATCGTCAATATCTTGTATACAGTCCATTCCACCTTACTTGAGCTCTGGGGGCCGTCTCATTAGTTGTGACCACAATGCTGGTGGGCCAAACAGCCTATCACTGGCCTCTTTGCCCTGCCACTCAACCCGGCCGCTATAATTAGTGGTGTTTGTAAACAAGTCCACATGGGTGCTGCTGTAGACATTTATATGGGTTTTATTTTCACTTTTGTAGCGTCAAATAATTGGATTTTTTACAAAATAATCTGCCTAAAGGGACACCATTTTACTGTGGAGCTGGCTCTGCTATGTGTCTGCCACCCCACCAAACACACATGACCAGTGACAGTGAATGATTGGTATCAAATGACCAGCTTATTCCAAAGTCCTGGCAAGTGTAACCACATCAAAATAAACCCTACCCTTTCCTCATCAAGTTTATGTGTATTTTATTACCCTCAATAGATTTCACTCATAATCCAGAGCCTTTATCAACATCGTAAGACCTGTGGGACATTTTTACAGGGGTGTCACACCTCAATTAAACTGCAAACAAGCCATAATCCTGGTATATATTTTACAAGATGTGACATCAAAATGACCCTTTGAAAATGCGGCATCCCTGGACTCATTCAGGACAGAAGTCTTCATTTACTGCCAGTAAAATTTGTATCAAAAGGATATACTGAGTATTCTTATCTTTTAAATTAGGGGCTTCTGATTTAAAATTTCTGACAATCATAATAGAATATAATATGTGCTCATGATTTGTGATATTCTGACCTTTTTTATTTGTTTCACACATTGTATTAGCTATGCAAATTTGAAAGAATTAGCAAAGAGCATATCCTTTGGGTTCATCACTGAATGATTTAATTTTGTCATATAAACATTGGCTGCATTGATTGAATGGCTGTGTCTGTTTGGTAATTTAATCATAAGTAAATGTTTTCTTTCTGGACACCAGTCAGTTCAGTGGCTCTTAAAGAAAACATTTTGGGCTACATTATTTCTATACAATTACACAGTCCTGCTCATGCATTCTATCATTAAAGTGTGTGTGTCTTTCTTTCTTTCTTTCTTTCTTTCTTTCTTTCTTTCTTTCTTTCTTTCTTTCTTTCTTTCTTTCTTTCTTTCTTTCTGTCTGTCTGTCTGTCTCTCTGTCTCCCTCCCTCCCTCCCTTCCTTCCTTCTTTCCTTCTTTCTTTCTTTCTTTCTTTCTTTCTTTGTGAATTTGAAATTTTCAATCTTGAATATCTTCAACATTCTACCATTAAAGTGTGTGTGTGTCAACACAAACTTTTCTTTCTTTTTTTCTTTTTATGTCTGTGTGCCAACACAGACATACTGTTTTTCTAGGAATTCTTTCTTTCTTTCTTTCCTTCCTTCCTTCCTTCCTTCCTTCCTTCCTTCCTTTCTTTCTTTCTTTCTTCTATACCAGCAAATTTGTCCGACACTCTCCTCGGACACTATTATACATAGAAAGTCCAAACTTGGCATGATTGTACCTCCATACAAGGAGTTTGACTGTTTTATACAGAGGAAGGAAGATGTATAAAATTATGCAAATTAGGGGCATTTGAAATTTACAATCTTGAATATCTTCAACAGTATAATAGAGATGTCATTCCAACTTCTACTAGGGGTTGTTGACCATTGGCACCTAATCACCTAATGAATTAAAAATAAAAGTTGTAGCAACTTAAATTGCTAAATAGCACCATTAGAAATTCTAAATCTTGAATAACTTCAAAGCTATAATAGATAGAGATGCCATTCCAACTTCTACTCCTGTTTTATGGAATAGTTGTATTTTGCCATACCAATATGCTTTGAAGACACACACACTGATTTGCTATGCAGCAAATCATCTTTCCTAGTTCTTTCTTTCTTTCTTTCTTTCTTTCTTTACAGGCAAATTTGTCCGACATTTCATTTGAAAAGTATAACATGTAGAAACTCCAAACTTGGCACAATTATACTTCTCTGGATAAAATCTGGCCTTTTTATGATGAGAGCTCATGCTTTTCAAAATTATGCAAATGAGGACTTATTAAAGTTTTAAATCTTCAATATCTTATATACTATAGTAGATGTAGTTCCTGAGTGTATAGGAGTACGATCATAGCAAGGTAAAGGTCATCTCAAATGTCAAGGTCATGTCAGGGTCAAAGGCCATGTTAAGGTCAAAGATTTATTTTAGGTCAAAATGTCATTTTAAAGCCAAAATGTCACTTTAAAGGTCAGGGACCACTTCAGGCAGAAGTCATTTCAAGGTCAAAGGCCACTTTTGATGGTGGCTTCCTTCTAGCCATTACTTAGTCAATTTTCATCCAATTTTGATCATTATGGATTCAAATTGTAGCTATTGCAACACTGCACATTTTGAAAATTACATGTGACCCCTAAAGGTCAAAGGTTAATGTCATCTGGACCGTTGAAAGTTTCACTCAGCCATAACCCCGCCAATTTCCATCCAAATCTAATTATGTTGGACTTAAATTGTGGGTATGGTAACACTGTACATTTTTGCAATTTACGTGTAACCTGTATAGGTTAAGGGTCAAAGGTCAAGGTTATTTGGACTTGGGAAATTTTCATCTAGCCATAAGCTTAATGAAATGTGAAGTACCAAAGCACAAACGTTGTACCATTTGATATTTACAACTTTGGAAGGCACACAGACAGATTTGCTTTGAAGCAAATCTTCCTTTCTAGTATTGGTACTGCACCTATAGAATAAGAGGCAGGAGACTAAATTGCATGAGGTTCAGTTTGGAAGAATGTTCAGAGAATTAAACTGCCAACACTGTGTGTTGTGAAGATTATCTGTTGGTGAGACATACAAACAGGACGAAATGATGGAGAGATAGCGACACAATTTGCTCTTTACACTTCTTATTAAAGAGAATTTTGCACAAATATGGCAGTACAAACCAACTTCCTGAACAGCAAATGTGGGGGCAGAATTAAAATTATTTACAGCCAAGCACGTTCAAGAGGAGCTGCTTTCTACAAATGGGAGCAAGGTGGTGTCATGTTGGTGCCACAGTGTATTCTGGATTCTACATTTATAAATATCATTCTATTTGAAATACAAAATTAAACAAACATATTCTGACGTGCACTAATTGCATTTGCACAATAAATGTATAAACTGTCATGTAACTTGTGTCTCTCCAAGTGTGAGGACTAGATGTTCGCGAATTTCCTTTTACTGCAACTTAATAAATAATCGTGGACAGCCTCTGGTGTATGCCAAATGAAAGTTCTTTATTTTCCTTCGTAAATAAAATTTAAATTTTCGGATCAGCTTACTGGAGCTAACATATTTCGATACATTTTTCTGTCATATTTAGTATGCTACATTCCATGGTAAAGAATGAAATCTCAATTCATTAAATAATTGTAACTTCATTAAAACTATGTATATAATTTATGTGCAATGCTTGAGTTATGTTTCTGAAGAGTTTCCGCCTCTTTCATAGATATGGAAATTTTCCTTCATAATGAATGTTATCACAGATAACTTTGTTCTGACTTTATATTTGACGTATCAAGAATTTCTGGTCCATGTGCAATGGTCTTCAAAACCTTTTTTTTTTTTTTCGATTCGTCCAATTTGCACACAGGATTTAATTTGAGACAACGAGACAATAGTTTTTGATTCACCCTATCTGACCTTGTTCATACCAAGGAACACAAATACGAAGTAAACAAATGATACCATACGGGTTAAATAATAAATCTATATAATATGGGTCACGCAAAAAAGCCTGCCCGTCCAAAAAGCAGTGTCCTGAGATAGACGTCTCAAACAGCTTTTGGTTGACAGTATCTTAACTTACGCGGTACCTATCGGACCAAGTTTATAATAAACGTAGCCTTTGTACACACTTTACGTCAAGAGAGGAGGCCTGAGATATCCCCACGTACATTTAGTCAATTTGTCAATCACTGTCTCAAATAAACGCTAGGTTTAGATTTTTATAAGTCGGAGTTTTCATCCTTCTCCTTTTCCTGCTACTCCTAGTAATCACCTGCTGCTTCTCCTCCTCCTCCTCCACCTCCTCCTCCTCCTCCTGCTCCTCTTCTCCTTCTCCTTCCCCTTCCCGTTCTCCTTCTTCTTCTTCTTCTTCTTATTCTTCTTCTTCTTCTTCTTCTTCTTCTTCTTCATCTGCTTCCTCGTATTCTTTATCTGTTGTTACAATATCACAAGAGAATATCCATTCTTCTCAGAAAATATCATTAAGCGACGAAAGTTCGTTGATAAAATATAAAATTCAGAAATTACCCAGGATGTTTGGCGTTATGTGCTTGAAAATATAAATGTAAATTTATTATTTGATGATGGTGCCATTTACCCCTCATTTTTTTGGCGTATTGATTGAAATGCATCTGGATCAAATATCTCGAAATTGCAATACAAAACTATAAAAGGGAGATTTGCTTCAAAGCAAATCTGTGTGACGTTCAAAAGTGGTAAATATTAAATGCTACGCATTTTCATTCCCTTAAGTTTATGGCTGGATGAAAATTGCAAAATCCAAATGACCTTGACCTGGACCTTTAAAGGTCACATGTAGATTACAAAAATGTACACTGCTACAATACCCATAATTTAGGCCCAATATGAACCAAATTAAATAGGAATGGACCAAGTTATGGCTAGATGAAACTTTCAAAGAGCGAAATGACCCTGACCGTTTAGCTAGAGAGGTCACATGTACATAACAAAAATGTGAAGCGTGTTTCAATAGCTAAAATTTGGGCCCAACTTGGTCAAAATTAGATTAAAAAAAATTACCGAATTATGGCTAGATTAAAAGTTCAAAGTTCTAAATGACCTTGACCTTTGACTTTTATTTCAGATTACATGTAAATTACAAAAATTTGCAGGGCTGCTATACCTACAATTTGGGCCCAATATGGTAAAAAATGGGTGAAAATTGAAAGAGTTACGACTGCGTGAAAGTTTCTAAGGTCCAAATGGCCTTGACCTTTGACCCTTAGAGGTCACATGTTAATTTTTAAAATGTAAACTGTTACAATAGCTAGAATTTGAGGACACCATGATCAAAATTGGACAAAAAGTGATCGAATTAGGGGTAGATGAAAATTTCGAATTGCAAAATGACATTGACTCTCGACCTTCAAAGGTCACACGTAAATTACATAACTGGGCAGTTAAGTTTGACCTTCAAGATGATACTTTGATCTTTATATGAACTTTGACCTTCATCTGACGTAGCCTTGACATTTGAGATAACCTTTGCCCTGCTTTGATCAAACCCCTGTGCAATTGGAACCACATCTACTACAGTTATATAAGATATTGAAGATTTCAAATTTTAATTACCCTTCATTTGCATAATTTTGAAAATCATGAGCTCTCATTATACAAAAAGCAAAACTCCGTCTATAGAAGTATAAGTGGGCCAAGTTTGAAGTTTCTATGCATAATAGTCTCCAAGACAAAGGGCGTACAAATTTGCTGGTAAAGAAATAAAGAATTTCTGGGAAAACAGTATGTCCGCGTTGGCACACAAATGGATGTGAAGCTAATACATTGTATCATACATTTTAAATTGTCTACATTTTGTGATTGTCGAGGGACGGTAACAAGATAGCAACTAATTGGGTTGATGTTGACCAAGTTCATACAACCCATAATAATAAGGTAACGATTATCTATTTTGTAACTCTCTGCACTGCCTTTTAATAACTCATTTTTCCAATCACTGATACTCTTTTCCTGAATACCCGCCATATTAGATGAGTTTGCATTTGTTAATATTGCAAGTATTTTATCAAAGAATCTGCCTATAGGAAGATATACTCTGGGGTTATGATCGCTTTGTAAAATTGATATCATTTACCTTGTGTCTAGCATTCAGTTAATAATACGGTTACCAATAAGCCTGTCTGATCAATCGTTCTATTCCGAAAGCCCATGTAGCACTTCGAACCAGGTGTTGAATAATTCATTGCCCGACTGCCCAACTGACTTCAATTCTTTACTGTATTATAACCAAAAATATAAACATGTACAGACACAAACTGACCTTTAGCCGGGGGGGGGGGGGCTTTTTAAGTTCGCCATCTTTCAAAACTCCGGTGGTAACACTATGACTATATGTGATCGTATTACTTATTTTCAGTACACACACACACAAAAATGTCAGATACACGTGGGTTATATATTAACCCACAAAAATCCAGATGGGTAAAACAAAGCAAACAAAAAGAGAAGTCAAAATGGAAAAAAAGTAAAAAGAGAACAAAAACCCAACTAAAAACAAACACATTAAAAACAACGAAAACCAACAACAACAACAAAAAACAAAAACAAAAACAAAAAAAAAAACAAAAAAAAAACAAACAAACAAACAAAAAAAAAAAACACCCCCGCCCCCATATCATCGTGGTTTCCTTTGTTCATCAAAATGTCTGTCACGAGAGGGATTTATATAGGCAGCGCCTGTTTCCTGATCGCTTTTTTGAATAAAAATATGTTTAAACCAAAATGTCTTTTGGATTGAGATATACCGCTGCTTCCGTATTGAAACGTTTTTGTCTACCTGCTGCCCTTATTTTGTATTTCATACCCCCCTTCACACGAGTAGAATTGCCTTAATGCTATTGTTCGGTTCACTGTCATCAAGCCAGACACTTTCAGGTCTGCCAACGCCCATGTGGCGTCGTCCTCGGTCCACTTTGTCTCCGCTGAGACCAGTATAATGTATGCACGTTATGCACATAAGATTAGACAAGCAGTGCCTCTGAGTCCTTAAATACGCGTCACAGCTGTCCTTCCTTTATAAAGAAAACAGTCGACACTTGCAATATATACATGTATAACTATTCAAAGTCGTTAGATATAAATATGTTATAAGAGGACATACTTGTACAAAACAAAGCAAGTAACATGATGGAGGTCCATTATATTGTCCAGTAGCCTGATAGCGCTTAACGATTTATGGTGTGACCATATAAACTGTAACTGTCATATATATATATATATATATATATATATATATATATATATATATATATATATATATATATATATATATATATATATATATATATATATATATATATACATGCATACATATACATATAGATATACATATAATTCATATTTGCTAAAGCATACTTCAATATTTCTCAAACGCTGGAAGTTCCTCAAGCGGAATCGCGCGGGGCGACGCCACAGACGACGGCTTGTCATCAGTCTCGGTAAAGGTGACACAAGAACAACATTTTATGTGCTGGCGAATCTCTCGAAGAAAATAAAGCAGCAAAATACCGTACATAGTTGGAACAGCCAACTGGAAAGCCTGGAAAATCTCTAAGGCGGTTAGATGTGTGCGGGACCAGTTTTTGGAATAGTGAGCCACGATTAACAAAATATTATATGGCAGTCCAAGGGCAAAAAACATTAACAACAGCAACATCACAACGTTCAACTCTCGTCGAATCTCGAGGCGATCTGGGCAGCTCAGTGATTGGTAGATTTCGGATGTTTTGGAGTCGATTCGGTGAAATGCAATAGCGACTGCAATACAGATGATAATGAGGGGTAGAAGAAGCGATGCAACAAAGGACATGAAGAAATATACGTCCGCAGCCGCTCTTGACGTCAAGAAATTAATGTTATAACACTGGCTGTACTCTCTTCCCTGTCTATAATGTAATCCAGAGGCAAACCATGCATGCAGTAGGAGAAATAGAATCCACCCCGATGCACAAAATATCAAAGTTCTCCGGGGATGTTCCCAGGTTGGTTCTCTTTGTGGAAGTAGCACACGCCAACATTGAATCAGTGAAAAATATACCACGTTGTAACATTGCATATATTCCGCAACTAAATATATGTAAGGTAATGTTTTACACAATGCAGCGCCATAAATCCAACCAGTGTAAAGAAAGTGGTCCAAGAAAACTACAGGCCCTGACAAACTTTGTAAAAGTACACCAGAAGAAGCCAGATTGACTGCTATGATATTTCTTCCCGTATGAAGACTTTTGGTCTTAGCAACAGTGATAATAATCATCAAATTCACAACAACACCGCATAAACATACTATAATGACAATGGCAATAAGTATGATTGGATGGGCTTTGGACCAATATTGGTCCGCCGAAGCTGTTGCTATATTATGCTGGCCTTGATGAAGACCATGGTGGCCACGAGAAGGTCCTGATTGCACAAAACCACTGCAGTCTACATGTATGAAGTCCTCCCCGATAGTCCTCAATGCCGACATGTTGTAGTGCCACAGAGTCTGGCAAATACGACCTTTTACTGGCTCGGGCAACATAAGCCATGACGTCACATTGTAAAACTCAAACGTTTCCTCCAACAGAGATTCTATCTCTTCCATCCTATGCTTGGTGAGCATTTTTGTGATTTTGATTATTGGAGACGGACGGCAATGTTTGTCCTCACACTCTAGCTGGCGAGTTTGGTTGGCCGCTTGGTGACAGGTATTCGTGGAGTTGGTGTTGTCCACCGCTTTAATTGCGGTCTTTTCTCCGCAGGTTCAGACAATCGACTGTGTTTGTGCTTGCCGCCCCAGCCCTTAAGTCATTCTCCTGTGCGACACCCTGACAGAGGTGCTTTCCTCACTCTCTTGCAACTGGATTTCAGTGGCTGCCCGGGCCACGTTCTTTCCGTCGCAAGGTTTTCTTTACGCCAGTCACTGCTCCGCAAACAAACTGACTTTAACCTTCCTAAAGGTCCCGGGAGTGTTCGTTGGGTCGCCCAAGCTCTCTATTTTATGTGCTGCTTTCCACAATTTACTATTGTGGTATGAAGGATTCGATTCAGCGTGGTTCCAAAGTATGTTCATGTATGTAAACACAGGGCGCGGATCGCACAAGTTGACAAAGCCACGCATGTTTGTCTCATTTCAATGGAACTTCACTCACTGTTCGCACAAACGCCTGTTTACACTAAGGTATTCATTTTAATTGCAGATAGTAGTCTAATTAGTATGATACCTCAGGCCAGACAACCTAATGTAAACAATGTTTTCAAGTGAACAACTCAACCTGAAGGCCAAAGGCCAATTGGTTTCACACAATCCAGGTGCTTCGCGCTCTTTCTCAGAAAATTATGCAAATATACGAAAACGTAAATCCCCAATTAAATTTTACATGAATGTCTTGACCGCAAAATTGTAAACGAGCCGCTGCCCTGCAATAGCATACAAACATATTGCAACTCGACTACGTGCAAGACACAGTTGACGACGCCGTACCGTTCTTTGTCTATGTGTAACTTTATTCGACCATTGAACCATGTCATCACAATCGCAACACTTACAAATAAAATCTTGTACAACAACACACAAGCAGTTTCCCGATATGATCAAACAAACCTTATATGACAACTTGGGCCAGTACAACAACTATGTCCAATAGAGGCGACTCTAAGGATGAGACGATATAATAGTGAATAAAATGACAAAGAATGCGATGACACGTATAAGCAATGGCGCCGATATATATATATATATATATATATATATATATATATATATATATATATATATATATATCGTTGTATTAAGAATATATATATATATATATATATATATATTCTTAATACAACACATTGATATTAGATCCGGCGCTTCTCTAGCCTGTAAAGCTCAAAAACGAAATACCCGTATGTGCCGGCAGACAATCACATCAAGGCGGGCAAATAAGTTGTTCTTGTAGGTAAACGAAAAGTGATCAAAGATTGTCATTTAGTGTTATTTCATTTATGTTTTTACTTTGCGCTTTTAAGAACTAGAACACACTGATACGATTATATTCGCCTTTAGAAGTATCTTTCTGCACATACATTATAGCTTTTCGGAAAAAAACAATTGTTTTCAATAACACTTCATACAACTATTGTTTTCACAAGCTGTGCTTTTATGAGGATTGATTAGAAAATACGAATAGGACAAATCATGGAATCTATTGTACAATACAGGATCTGTCCTAATAATTATTTTGACCCTGTTGAATCCTTTGTCGCATAATCAAAATTAACACAAAAATATTGGACAAAAGTTGAACATTAACACAAAAAGTAGGGCAAACTCCATAAAAATCGATTGGATTACAAGACTGTCGTGTAAATTTTACATTTACTCTGAGACATAGACAAGAAATAAAAAGACTAATATGCTGAGTGGGAAGATGTTCCTGTGGATGCTTTTGTTGGTCGAAAAACAAATTCGTGCATTTGACATACATAATTGTGCAACAAATGTGGGTAGTCCTGCTGTTTGCCCCTGCCGTATATTTAAGCCCGTATTTACTTTTGAAACCGAAACCTTAATTTCAAATATACAGACAAATTAAACACAAACACAGAATCGTCGCATACCTTGATATGAACGCCCCCCTTCATAATAATGAATGATGTTTACATAATTAACCTTTCATCTCTTACTTGCGTTTGGTCAATATGTTTTGTTTCTACAAAGCACAGGTCGTCGTAGGGACTTAAAACATTTGTTACCTATCGCCTGGGGCGTTAATGAGCTGCGTGGGCTCTTCATATTATGTGTAAACAGCCATACAGTTTCAGATGACTTTGTGTTCGGAAACGGAAGACATGAGGCGAAGTGGCGTGCATTGTGCAAACATACACGGGGAACTACGCACAGTAATCTGTCACTTATATAAGTTAAATTATGATGACTCAAAATTGCCGTCAGACCCTAACAAGAACAAAAAAAGCTCCAAAATACCTGATCCTTCCCCCGTGAGCAACGAGCATCTTACATGTTGTTGTTAATATTTATTTTATTCGTTTCGAGAGGATTAATAAAATAGACTATGGCTAATACTTCTCCTCGAGTAAACACAAGTACATTAATTACTGATACTTCGAATTGCAAACATGAAAAAAAAAATAAATAAATAAATAAAAGGCATATCTTACATGTGACAGAGCGAATAAGCCAGAATCTAGGTCGACGTGAAAGACGTTTTCATAGTGGCTTAAGTGGAACCATAGATGAATGGATGAGGTTTTCATTAACAAATCAATTCTTAAAAATAAACCACATAGGTATGTGCAACTGCACTTGGTTGTTATTTAGGTAGATATTGCGTCGGAAGAAAGTAAATTGAGGAAGTCGTTTCTGCCATTTGAACTGTCTCGCAACATTCTGATGAAAAAATACGAGTAATGCTTTGTGAGTTATCGAAATGATACTAGCGTATGACTGCTCTAACATTTTCACTGTGTTTAAAGATCGAAAACAAGAGAAAATATTTACAGATGAAAACAAGTATTAAAAATATAAATATATGTTAAAAAGGAGTCAAAGGTTACAGACTCGTATTTAGCATTATTTCTGAATTTAAAGATATGATCATGCGTAAAGCCGTTTGTATTCTAAAAAAGCAGCAGGCAAGGCGCGCAAAAAAAACACAGACACACAGACACACAGACACACAGACACACAGACACACATATTATATATATATATATTATATATATATATATGTATATATGTATATATATAAATATATATATATATATATATATATATATATATATATATATATATATATATATATATATATATATATATATATATATATATATATATATATATATATATATATACAACAGTAATATTCAACTATTCACTGTGTGAGCGGGACAGATATAAAGTTTTCTATTTCAGTCCTGAATACCGTGGGCAAACTGACACATAAGTTAATTGTCTGATTCGAAATTTAATTGGTTATTTTTCATGTTGGATACAAATTACGAACAGGATGTAAAATAAATAGCAAACTAAAACTATAGGTTTCCGGCCATACGTATTCGATTTCACATACGAAAACAGTGTTTTAAGTACTAGGCTATTACCTTCACTTAACTTAAAAAAAAAAAAAACGGACGCTGCAAGGCATGAATCACCTGAACAGGAAGTTCAGAGTTGTGCTGCAAATCACTTGTTCACTCTTTCGAGCATAACTACAAAGGCTTGCACGATGTTTTGATGGAAAGATGTCGGTGCAGTTCTGTTCCAATAAACAAGGGTCTGTTGCTGTAGACATATAGGAGTACTTTGCCAACAGCATCAATAGAATGTCATAATGTGTTATTGTATATATATATATATATATATATATATATGTGTGTGTGTGTGTGTGTGTGTGTGTGTGTGTGTGTGTGTGTGTGTGTGTGTGTGTGTGTGTGTGTGTGTAATTTTTAATAACTGGGTTATTGGGGATGGATCGAGACAGCGCAAGTTTGAAACAGTTCAATGCGAGCCTGTGGCAAGCACTGAACCGCTTCAAACTGGCGCTGTCTCAATTAATTCGCCGTGACCCCGTAATGTCAAGTTTACACTTCTCTCCTTCAAACGGATAAATTACAATCGACATATTCTCGCCATTTTCGGAAATATGCCTTTTCGTCAGTCATATTATATTTTGATAAGTGTCATACAAATCCCTTGAGCTATTCTGGAGAAGTCGAAAATAGCCAAAAACACAACTTGAAAATTGCATGGAAAATTGGAGGAAATTGTAGCTACAGGATGCAGGATGTAAACTGAATTACCCCAGATGACCCTTGTATAGCAGAACATGGTTGTTGTATGCAATATCCAAGCAATTGACATGGTGGTCTTCAGATGAAATTTGGAAATCGAAAAAAGAAATGATACTGATAATGAAATTATTATAATAATGATAATAATAATGATAATAATTATGATAAAGATAATGACAATGATAATAATAATAATAATAATAATAATAATAATAATAATAATAATAATAATAATAATAATAATAATAATAATAATAATAATAATAATAATAATAATAATAATAATAATAATAATAATAATAATAACGATAACAAGACTCATAAAGGCAGGGAATAATAGCATCATCTTCTCTTTTACTGTTTATTGAGCTTTGTACAGAACCACATGGAAACATCAATGTGCAATAAAAAAAACACGAAACGGTTTTTGAGAAAGAAAACTCGAAAACATAGACAGTCTAACGGTCAGACGGACGACACTTTTGCCGGACAACACAATATGCTACAGCGTACAGATGCATATGGTGGATCCTTTGATGTGGCTATTCAAATAAACTTGCTGTGAATTAAAAAAAAAAACATATTCTTATAATGAAAGTCCTCCGAATAATTAGTTATACCATCTGATGTTTTAGCTTAGTAATTTTATGCCGACTTTAATTGTAGAGGAAAAACACGAGAGAAAAAAATATCTACTTTTGATTGCTAGCCATGATTTTGTCAATTTTTATCTTATTTTGTTCATGTTAGACTCAAATTGTATCTATTGTAACACTGCAATTTTTTGTATTTACACATGACCTCTAAACTTCAAGATCAAGTTCAATGTACCTCTCAAATTTTTATCAATCCATCACTTGGTCAATTTTCATTTAATTTAAATTACGTTGGACTCCAATTGTAGGTATCGGAACACTGCACATTTTTGTAATTCACATGCGACATCTAAAAGTAAATTGAATCAATGCACATATTGATTTGGTTCATGTTAGGTTTAAATTGTAGGTATTTTAACAACATTTTTGTAATTTATATGTGATCTTTTGAGGTCAAAGGTCAAGGTCATTTGGACTTTGAAATTTTCATCTTATTTCTTAAGTGTCCTTTATAAAATTTCCAACCGCCACTCCCTTTTATTGTGAAATGGGACTTTTTTTTGCACATTCTATAATTTCGACCTGTGATGAACTACTTTGTTTTGTTTTGCATTTTGGTTACTTTAACTATTTTGATTTTTGTATGCAGGGTACAAACCTGAAACATGTGTACAGCTTCTCTGTTAATTGGGTAACTTTGTTCTTGTTTTGTCCTGTGTGTTTTGTTATGTACATTTTGTGTGTCACTCCATGTTCTGGAGAACCCCCCTATTAGTGACATCTCGCTGTGCTATAGGCTCCATGTACCATAGGGCGATCCAGTTGAAACTAGAAAGGAAGATTTGCTTTAAAGCAAATCTGTCTGTGTGCCTTCAAAAGCCGTAAATATTAAATGGTACAACTTTTGTGCTTAGGTACTTCACATTCCATTAAGCTTATGGCTGGATGATATTTTCAAGTCCAAATAACCTTGACCTTTGACCTTTAACCTTTACAGGTCACATATAAATTGCAAAAATATACAGTGTTACAATACCCACAATTTAAGTCCAACATGATTAGAATTAGATGGAAATTGGCCACGTTATGGCTGGGTGAAACTTACAAAGGTCTAGATGACATTGACCTTTGACCTTTAGGGGTCACATGTAATTTTTAAAATGTGCAGTGTTGTAATCACTACAATTTGAGCCAAACATGATCAAAATTGGATAAAAATTGACCAAGTTATGGCTAGAAGAAAGCCACCATCGAAAGTGGCCTTTGACCTTGAAATGACCTTTGACCTTGAGATGTCCTCCACCTGAAGTGAACCTTAACCTCAAAAATGGCATCTTGGCCTAAAACTGACTTTTGACCTTGACATGACCTTGATATTTGAGATGCCTTTACCTGGATATGATCAAACTCCTATACACTTGGAGCCACATCTACTATAGTATATAAGATATTGAACATTTTAAAACTTAAAGTAGCCCTCATTTGCATAATTTTGAAAAGCATGACCTTCCATTACAAAAAGGCCAGACTTCATCTATAGAAGTATAATTGTGCCAAGTTTGGAGTATCTACGTGTAAGATTTTTTAAATAAAATGTCGGACAAATTTGTCTGGAAAGAAAGAAAGAAAGAAAGAAAGAAAGAAAGAAAGAGAAAGGAAGAAGGGAAGAAAGAAAGAAAGAAAGAATTCCTAGAAAAACAATATGTCTGTGTTGGGACACAGACATTAAGAAAGAAAGAAAGAAAAAGAAAGAAAGAAAGAAAGAAAGAAAGAAAGAAAGAAAGAAAGAAAGAAAGAAAGAAAGAGAGAAAGAAAGAATTCCTAGAAAAACAATATGTCTGTGTTGGCACACAGACATAAAAAAGGAAAGAGGAAAGAAAGAAAGAAAGAAAGAAAGAAAGAAAGAAAGAAAGAACGAAAGAAAGAAAGAAAGAAAGACAATATTTTTGATAGTATGTAATGATATATTAACTACTACAGACTACTTCCATTTCATTCTCATAAACCAAGTACTCTTCTAAGCATGATACAACTTGTAGACGTCAGTCTATTCATATTTGTGCATGCTTTGTTTACATTGAACACTGACCTGGCTGCCCGAAGCTCGTAACCTCACTGCAATGAAAACTACAGCTTCCTGTGGCTTTCAGTTGAATCTGTTATGTCTTACCCTATTAATTAATTATGTGTTGTACCAATTTTCTAAGTTACGCCTTGTCTGTCTTGTGTAAACATGGCAAAAGCAATCACACATGGCATTCTGTGTGCTACTCAGGGGCACACATACAGACAAGCATGGTGCCTGTAGCCTGATATCAAACCCAGGCTCTCTTATCTGGGTTAAAAGTATCAATTACCAAAGCGGGCCCGAGAATCTTTACTGATACAATCTTCAAAGCCTTTGGTACTTCACATTCCATTAAACTTATGGCTAGATTTAAAAAAGGCCTGAATGAGCTTGACCTTTGATCTTTAGGCATTGCAGGTAAATTACAAAAAATATGCAGTGTTGCAAAACCTACAGGTTGGGTCCAACATGGTTGAAATTGGATGAAAATTGACCAAGTTATGGCTAGATGAAAATTTCAAATGTGAAAATGACATTGACCTTTGACCTTTAGAGGTCACATGTAAATTACAAAAATGTGCAATGTTACCAACATATTAATCGAAGTTGGATTGATTACCTGTACCTATAATATTTTTGGAGATATTCAAGATTTAAATTTTCAAATGGCCCTAATTTGCATAATTTTCAAAACTGTTGAACGTCTTTACAAAAAGTCCAGGCTTCATGTATGGAAGTATAATCATGCCAAGTTTGGAATTTCTATGTACAATACTTTTCAAATGAAATGTCGAACAAATTTGCCTGTAAAGAAAGAAAGAAAGAAAGATAGAAAGATATAAAGAATTCCTGGAAAAACAGTATGTCTGTGTTGGCACACAGACATAATAAATATGTTTAAACTAACACCCCCCCGCCCCCCCTCCATAGCTGTGCTATTTTGTAACTCTAAAACTTTTATGCAGAATATCAAAGAGTAAACAATGTCACGTGGTTTGCACTAAGACAATCAGCGTAAATGGGCAAATAACAACAGAAATCCAATCGATTTTATGACCTAAACTCAGCAGCGGTCAATCACTTGACCTTGAAAGTTCATTCAGCATCGGCCAATTCCAAACAACAGGCCAGCAACCGCACACGTTTGTGGGCTCCGGAAAACTTCTGCCAAACTTAAGATTCGGGAGATCGCAAGTACAATTCAGGAAAATTGATGATTTGATATGAAATATAGAAGGGAAATATCGATGAAACTCAGGGGAGGTAGCTAAGTACTGTCAAAAATCAACACAGTTTCAAGAATTTTCTACATAAAATCCCGGGAACTCCCTGGATAACCCGGGAGAACCGGCAACTGTGTCAGTATTTTATGTAGAGTACAATGACATAAGCGTTTTTTGGCAAATGTTTGTGACTTACACACACACACACACACACACACACACACACACACACACACACACATATATATATATATATATATATATATATATATATATGTATATATGTATATATATGTATATCAAGTATTCAGCATATGCATAGCTTATTGTAACATGTTCTGCGCCATGCTGGGCATTGGTTGTATAAGCTTTTCACGCATCTTCGTGATCAGTATGATAAAGGGAGACGTTGCTGTGTCTAATGGGTGTGGCTGCAATATGCTGCACACGAATAAATTTAATATATTCCAGCAAATGTTCAGCGGTGGATGGAAGGGAAGCAATCTTTTTCACATTCCCCCTTCCCTAGGACACCACTGATAACTTGATCACCCCATCCCAGGAACAAAAGTTTCATATGGGCCCCAACCCCAAAGGCAAAATTACAAGGCTTGATACGAATACTGCAGCTGGACGACATTTCCCAGTATGTTTTCCCATATACAGCATTGTAATTTCAAACTACCATGACACAGCTTTTCTTCAATACAGCGCAGTTTACCATAGCTTCAAATCGAAATACACCCAGAAACAGCAAGTATTTCTCTTGCCATTTGATCCCATATAGCAATGCAGGATTTCAAATTTTAATTGAAAATTTGTATTTACAGGTCAGTCCGTAGCTGGGCTCAAGATACTGGCTCTCTGTTCTACTGAAGAGTCCCAAGAGGATTGTAGGGGACTCTAACCTACAAGGAACCAAGCATTGTTGATCATAGGCTTGGAGTTGAAATGACAGACATGAAATTTAAACCATTTACATGAAAGAAAAATGCGCACGTTTAAACTAGTTTTCATTAATCATACTATCTTACTGTCACGCTGTTATATAAACATTACCCTCCTCAATGATGTAAAGTTGCAGGACCACTGACGTATGCAGTTATTAAATCTCTGATTTTTGATCAACGTTTCGGATTTTAAGAATAACGTAAATGGAAACAACAGAACTCGGATTGCATTTCAAAGGCTTTATGATATATCAAATGAATAGGAACGGGATCATGGTGGTCCCATCTGATGTCCCTTACTGCAGGTTGGGCCAGCAAACCGTGTTAAAAATGTATCACATTTTGCCAATTTAGCTGCGACAGCCTGAAGACTAGACATGTATATGCAAATTGAGGCCACCTGCTGCTACAAACCCACTCAATTCCTTCCGTGCCAATCATGTCTTAAGTCGATCTACTATTGTCAAACTAGCCTCAATTATCCTTACGATCCCAGATTCGTATTCCTCATGAAAAGAACTTTCATTCAAGTACCAACATGCCTATAGCTCCAGAGAGAATACCCCAGGTCAACAGCTTTTCTCGGCGCGCATTGGGCGCATTGCGCCCAATTCGCGTGGCGAAAAGCTGTTGACTCAGTCCAAAATTTGTCCCTAAAAGAGTTGACGTACAACGCTGCAATTTACACCCAAATATTCTCCTAACTGTCAATAAACACTGAGATACCTGGAAAACCTGTGTAATGACATTCGCAAATATAAGATTCTCTTCTCGCCCCCATCCCGCCAACAGAAAATGTATATATATATATATATATATATATATATATATATATATATATATATATATATATATATGAGCTTATATGGCCATGCCATTCATACGTTTTAGAACTCTTCAATTCTTTTTGAGCATCGGATTTCTTTTATATTGTTAACTCAAATTCCAGCCATGGAACGGTGAATGCCTTAAGGGCGAATCGTGAGAGGGGTAATTACGTCTGTGTGCCAACACAGACATATTGTTTTCCCAGAAATACTTTCTCATTTCCTTCCTTCCTTCCTTCTTTCTTTATTTCTTTCTTCCTTTTTTTCTTCTTTTTCTTTTTTCTTTCCAGGCAAATTTGTCCGATATTTCATTTGAAAGGTATCACACGAAGAAACTCCAAACTTGGCATGATTATACTTCCATATTTGAAGGCCTGGGTTTTTGTAAAGACGTTCAACAGTTGAAATAACAATGCAAATTAGGGCCACTTGGAGATTTCAACATCGAATATCTCCAAAACTGTTATAGGCACAGGTCACCAATCCAACTTCAATTAATATGTTTGTAACACTGCACATTTTTGTGTTTTGTATGTGACCTCCAATGGTCAAAGGTCTAGGTCATTTGGACCGTTAAAATTTTCATCTAGCTATAACTCTGTCATTTTGCACCCAATTTTAACCATGTTGGGCCGAAATTGAAGCTATAGCAACACTGCAAATTTTTTGTAATTTAGATATGACCTCTAAAGGTCAAAGGTCAAAGTCATTTGGACCTTTGAAATTTTCATCTAACCATTACGCACTGGCAGTAAATTTTTATTTAGTTTTGTAAATTTTGAGCTCAAACTATAGCTGTTGTAACACCGCACGTTTTTGCAATGTACATGTGGCATCTTAAAGTCAAAAGTCAACGTCATTTGGACCTTTAAAATTTCCATCCAGTCATAACACACAAAATTTAGGTGCTGCGAAACGTAGTGAGTTGAGTCTGCTGTTGGAAAAAGAACGTTTCTCTATGTATGTAATGGTCGAAACCTTTCACAGAGACGACAGTCTAATTTCTAACATACATCCAGACTATTTATGGTACGGTAAAGTAAGATCAGACGCTTCAAAAAAGACAGGAGGTGGTCTTGGAATTTTGGTAAACAAGAAAAATATTGTGTCATGTGAGGATAATATTTTAAACTCAAAGACTGATGAATTTGAAAGGCTATGGATAAGTGTAAAATTAAATGGCGGTGATAAACCTATCATGGTTGGTGTGAAATATTTCCCAAACGATGGAGTCAATCGAGAAAAAAGTGAAAATCCTGTAAACGAATTATCTTCAAACATTTGTAGTTTTAAAGCTAAAGGTTATGAATGTGTCCTGATGGGCGACTTTAACGGAGTTATACCAAGTCTCCGCCCTAGAAATAAACATTGTTTTAATGGGGACTTGGTGCATTCTCTTGTGGAAACAACAAGCACTGTTGTATTAAATTGTGCAGGTCTGTGCGAAGGTAAATACATGTGGCAAAGAGGGCCCCATAAGTCTAATATTGATTACCGCCGTAGTTACTGAAGGCCTTTTTGTACATGATTGAAAGTGTAATCAAAGATGAACTAGGACTTTTTTTTCTAGGTTCGGACCACAACTCATTAATAATCAAGGGGCATTTCAACCTTGTGAACAAAGGTAATGTCCGACCACCACCGGTCAAATACACAAGGTGGAAAGCTAACAATAAGTCAGATTGGGTCTCCTTTAAAAATAAATTGTCTAAGTGCATGAAGAAATGGAACTGTGATTGTATTAGTACAGTCAGCGAAGCTTGGGCCTATTAGAAAAATATTGTGAATCACATCGCTCAAAATACTATAGGTCTTAAAACAATTGCAGTGGGCAAACAGAAAATATGGGATGCCGAAATAGGAAGGTTGATGAAGAGTAGAAAATTGGCGAGTAAATTTTATGGGTACTGGTCAAGGAAGGATAGTGCAGATCCTAATCTTGTTCAAAGTTTGTGGGACATGAAATCCAGGATAAAATCAAAGCCATGGTAGTGAATCGCAAAATTCGCGTTATAATGTTAAACTGTAAAAAAGGGTCCAAAATACACGAGCTTACTGGCGAATGCTGAAAAGACTAAATGATAACAATGATAATCCCATCCGTGTCATAGATCCAAAAGATAACACGAGAATTATTGATGATCCAAACGAAATTAGGAAAGAGATTCGGGACTACTGGAAAGAGTTAAGTGCTGGCCATATAAATTATAATGATAATTTGGGACACAGAGTTAGAGAGTTAAGGGCTAATATGGGAGAACCTGGAGTATTCAAGGACATACATATAGATTTTGGAAAACTGGAAAATGCGATTCGAAAACTTAAAAATGGAAAAGCATGCGGCATTGATAATATAGCGAATGAATTCCTGAAGTATGGTGGCCTTACCCTAATACGCTCACTGGTTGATCTATTTAATTATTGTAAGTTAGTTGAGTGCTTCCCTGACCAATGGCATCAAGGTTTGGTGAGGCCTCTTCATAAAGAAGGTAGCAAAGAAAATTTAAACAATTATCGGGGAATAAGCTTTACGTCTAATGTGTACAAGTTATTCACTTCTGTGATTGAAAGGCAAATGGTGTGTTTTATTGAGAGTAATGGGACACTTGGAGAGATGCATGGAGCTTACAGGAAACAGCGTCAGGTAGAGGATCAGTTTTTCGCTTTAAAGGGCTTATGCACTTTACGTAAACAGCAAAAGCTAAAAACATGGCTAGGATTCCTGGATATTTCGAAAGCCTTCGATACGATTAATAGAAATTTACTATATTTACAATTATGGAAAAAAGGAATACAGGGGAAGGCATGGAGACTAGTAACAAATTTATATATTAAAGTAACTAATAAAGTAATATTTGGTCCCTACGAAAGTTCATGGTATATTGTAAGCCAAGGTGTGAAGCAAGGTTGCATTCTGTCACCGACGCTCTTTTCACTAGCTATGTCAGATCTGGTGGACTCTCTCAATGAACAAAACTTGGGAATACCATTTAACTCATCGCGTATTCCGTCTCTCCTCTATGCAGACGATATATGCCTGGTTGCAGACAGCGAAGAGTGTCTGATAAAAATGTTAAATGTTGCGGACCAATTTGTCACAAAATGGGGAATGAATTTTAATTGCAACAAATCCAACGTAATGGTAATAGGTAAGCGGCTGAATGCAGAAAAACGATGGAGGTTAGGAGACTCTTTCTTGGTCGAGTGCAACTCCTATAAGTATCTTGGAATCGTTTTCTCACGGGACACTGTTTGTGTTTTTAAAGCTAAATGCCGAGCACCTCAAAGGGGGACATCTTATTGGCCTTATTGTTCAGAAGTGCATAATATGTTGAAAAATGTAGGCTTGGATCGGGCCTTTACTGGTGAAAATGGGTTTTGGCTGCAGCGGTATATGAAACTTAATATTGAAAGTTATATCATTTTGGCAAGACATTGACGCCTGTGTGTCCCTTTATTGGTACAGATATTTAAAAAGATCTACTTTTGGTGAAAATTACTTGTTTAATATGAAGGATTTTTATGCAACGCATCTAAAATTTAAAGCACGTACAGGTTGCTTAGGAATTAAGGACAATTTGGAAAGATGGGGATTTTCAGATGCAATTTTGGGATTTATGTCGAAGTGATAAGAATGTTTTAACCCATTTCCTGTTTCTTGGTCCGACCCTGAATGAGATAAGAAAAGCAAGTCACAAAAACTTAAAAAGTGCATTAAGACTCTTGGGACATGAAGAGGTATGGTTTATTTTTTGTGGATCCTCTGTTTTGGGCAAGCTATGTCTATTTTTAAATGATCATGGATATATGTATAGTAATGAAGTTGGAGCTGTGTTTGACAAAATGTGCAAAGAGTATTTAGTTAATGTGTGGAACCTTAGGAGCGAGTCCTGTGCGGACCAGCCAGATCCGACCTAAAACAGTAATTTTAGATGTGTGTGATTGTGACTTGTAAATACATTTTAAATATATTTGTATATATCTGTATTATGTTAAATTTTAACTGTGGACGCACCGAAGGTAAACCCCGAACGTTCGGTGCCCCCGATGTAAAGGGGTAGTTTCCTGATAAAATTATGATTATTATTAAGTCAGGCAATTTCCATCCACTTCTAATTATGTTCGCCTCAAATGGTAGGTATTGCAACACTGCACATTTTTGTAATTAATATGTAAAAGAGGAAATATTTCTGTTCCTCATGATATAATGCAAGTATTTTGGGGGCATAATATGTGTACTTATATGCGTAGTAAGAAAGCGCTGTTTATCGTTGAGGACAAAAAAACAAACAAACAAACAAACAAACAAAAGAAAACAAACAAAAAAACCCCAGCGATATTCACGCGAAACATGTTTTTTACTTCCATACAGATCGGATTATATTTTTGCGTCAACGGTGTCGCCAAAATTGAATTTCTTCATAATAAATCAGTGTATACTTAAATATCCGTGCCATGTTGATTTCGAACGCCATATGGGACATAATGTATGAGGCTGGCAATGCATGCTAACAGGTTTGTGTTATGTTATTTTAGTTTAGTTTAGTTTTTCTTTTTCTCTCTCTTTTTTTTACTCTCATACAAATGAAAGTATTGCAATTTTGCGTCTAAACGTCACCAAAAACCCTTTTCTTCAAAATATATATTCTATACTTAAATAGCTTTGGCATATTGTCGATTGATTTTTACTCCATTTGGTCCTCAATGTGTTGGACGGACGAGGCTTGCCGACAACAGTTAGAGAGTCCATGTATGGATACAATATTGCGCCCAATGAAGGGCAGGACAGTGCTTTAAGTAGTTCTATAAATTTTCCCCTTTGAAATTTGAACAGACACTTAACTGTAATTTTACTGTCATATGATCTCACAAAGTACATTAGCATGTAGGGTTGATAGTGTCAAGTCATCAAATATTTGCATTGACAATGGGAGTCAAGGTGGTGCCGGTGGTCATCGCTATCCTTGTGGCATGACGCACATAGTTGCCGCGTCACAGAGCACGTGTTCCTGGTAGATGGTATAATAAACACAGGTTCAACTTCAAATTAGGTTATTCATCCCACTTGATTTTAATTAAATGTTGCGAAAGGTTGCCTTATGACATAACATACAAACACTTGCAAATTTTTCATTCGAATATGAGAAACACACTATAATGCTAATATGAAAATATATAGCCATAATGTTTCCTTGGCATTGGATTTTTTGCACGTGCCACATGTCCCGGTATCTCTTATACTCCGACAGAAGTAAAGCTCTTGCAAGCCCTTTGACAACTGACCAAATCCCCAAGAGCCTTTAATTTTTCCACATATTGTTAATAGAATAATGAAAAATTCATTGGAATACTATGACAGTTGTGCAAGAACACACCACAGTATGATTTTCCATGTACCACAAAAACTCAAACTCAAAGCTGTGGATAATCCTGTAATGCTGCCAGAGCAAACAATTCCGACCTTTCCGCAATCGCCGTATGGTCCAAAATAGGGGCTAATAACTTTCAATGCCATAAACTGATATTTTGTTAAAATCACAGAAGTCTACCTCACCTGATCACCCCCTCCTCCCCCCCCCCACACACACACACCCTTTATATTCCATGGCCATACGTTGCAAACCGTTGACAGTCATAAAAATCTAAGCATTATTCTGCGGTCTGCGATGAGATAAACCGATCAAATCAAAGACACTTTTGTTAAAGCAGAAAAAATATTAAACATAATGCATGTAATGAAAAACTTGACTTCTCGTTTGGACCGACAAACCCTTGAAAGTATTTCAATATCTTTCATTAGACCAATTTAGAGTATGGAAGTCCTGTTTGGGACGGATGCACAGCAACTGATGCTGAGAAACTCGAGAGAGTTCAGTTGGCGGCTGCTTAATAGTTACCGGGGCATTTGTGTCAGCATCCAACTGAACTTTCATTTATTCAAGCTTGGATTCAAATTGTCCTAATGCTGTTAATACAGTGCATCCAATGAAGACGTGTGATAAATATGATTATCTTGTAGACGAATATACAAATATACAACATATTTTCATGCTGGCAAAATTGTGTTACCTAGGCACATTATATATATATATATATATATATATATATATATATATATATGGAGAGAGAGAGAGAGAGAGAGAGAGAGAGATGACGCCCCACTATCTGTCCTGCTTGAGGGTCTGCGTCTTTCTTAGCTGCGTTTCGATGCATCATAGGTCAGTACAGACACAATAAAGGAGTGACCGATTGTTTCTCGCTGAAATGCGTTTTGTTATGTCCTGTATTCATGTTTTCTCTTTTCTTGCCGAGAGGAATTAATATAGGACTCGGCACTTTTCCCAATTGGATCATACTAATTTCCTCAACTTTATCATATTGTTATGAATAAAGATATGTTTATAACAACTCCAAGGTGCGCCTATGATATGGGAGTCCCAGGTGGAAAAGGTGTTGGTTGCCTCTACCAATGATAAAACCTCCCTTTTATTTTTTTGGCTTTTTTCTTTAATCAAGGGAACACATGGGTTTTAATCGTATGTGCTATAGGGGAATAAAGGATTTTTTTTTTTACCGATGGCGCCAGTTTCTTCATACCACAAATAGTATAAATAGTAACCGGGGGAGCCATGCAGGGACGGATGATCGAATGAGGTCATGGTTCATGACAGTATGGTATAATATTACTCACATTTCACATCCCAATACCTCGGACAAGTTTAGAGAAAGATACCCCTATCTCCCTGACACAAATGTATGGTTCTTGCCCCAATCCTCTGGGCACAAAATTCGCTCCCCCAACACACACACACACACACACACACACACACACACACACACACACACACACACACACAGGGCACTTTCGGGTACGGCCCTTACGTGATATAAAAATATGGTGACCGTGTTACCATTTATCCTAGCGGTTTATGACATGTGACTCGTAATATTTTTTTTCTGTTTGAAAATTTCAAAATTTCTGCATTTCAACTAACATTCCAACTTTTTAATATGAAAAATGGCATCCAATCAGCTGTATTTTTAATACTCGTGTATCATTTCTCATACATTCACTGGATACGGTCTGGCTGTTTGTACTGGCATTCACTATGAAGCTGAGGAATAGTGCTATACAGTATTCCGATGCTCCATACAAAAATATATTCCTAAGGAACCTTTTATGAAAAGATAAATCTTGAGTATAATCAAATAGTATATGTTCCATACAACATGTACAACAATGGTTTAGTTCAGGTCGGTTTTCTCCTATGAGACAGTGGTTGCATGTGCTCTCTACTTCTGTCCACAATTGGTTAAGGTGCGTAAGGACTTGCTGCCTCTCTTAGGAAAATACATTGCAGGCAATTTAATACGGAAGAATGGTCAGGAAAAATACTGCACATGAATTGGTCGGACCTGTGTTAATTAACTGGACAAAGTGAAAGTCTATGGCAAATAAAAGTCAATTTGAAAAGCATATCTGAACAAAACCCACGCAAGTGACCCATCAAAATGCCGTCAGGTTGCTCACAAAAGTTTGGCTGGTTGTTTCTTCTTTTGTCAAGGGAAAGTAACGGACCTGAGTCTCATTTAACTCTACCGGCCCCAAACATCTCCCAACCCGTTTCACAATTTGGATCATATCTATTTTTAATTTTTTTTTTTTTTTTATATTTATGGGGCCATAATTCTCTTGAGAATGTTACGTCATTTCTGCCATAGAACCCATACTTACTACCCTCGATTTTTACGGATGCAGCAGGTCATCAGAGAGGAGCAAGTCAAATTGTGTATTTGTTTAATAAACGTAGACATACAGACCGCATCACTTTCAAACGGATCACGTGTTATATTATAATTGGTTAAACTCAGTTTAAGCTGGAATTTTTTTGTTTACAGATAAATTATAAACATCCCAGAAAGTACAAAAGGTGAAGAGGAGTCCCCTGTATTTTCCTAACTAGAGCAGGTCGGCCGTTTCGTATAAACGTTAATTATCACTGCCACGTGACTAATATATTCTATTTAAAATATAGGTCATACCATTCCAGATGAATCACGGATGTTTGGTATAACAATTACCCGACTGTCAAATATGATGAGCATATTTTGGAATGAAGTGCGCTTTCCGTCACTACCAATGTACCTTGCTAAATGTGCCAAATAACATACACATGTAAACACAACAAATAAAGAGTATATATATATTATTTGTGTCTCTTCGTCCATAATGACTTCTGGTAGTCATCACCCCATTCCGTATTCGGAACTCTCTACACTCCATAAGCTAACCTGCCACTATCTAACCTGTACACGCATAGAAGTACTACTTTCACGTTCTTCTGTAGAATTTTCACATAGGCTGTACTAGCCCAAACATATATAAGGGTCTTCAGCGGGTAACTACTCAGAATATGTTTCGGAGCGTGTACCCGGATATGTCTCTCTGAGGAGCGGCTCCTTGTCTAAGCTAAATATTCAGCAAAGACAACATACATAATATTGGATAAATATGAACGTGTCAAATGATGATTTAGCTAAACAAGGGAAGTTCTGTTCATAAATGCAAAGCTTTAATATGAATACAGAATACCTATCAAACCAGACATAATTACTAAATAACATAGAACAAGTTCAGATAAGAATAATTTGACTTACCCCTGAACTAGTATGTGCCCTTTCTAGCTGGATAGGACAAATAAGTTTAAGCACCTGCTAGTGTATAAATGAAGTAGGAACAAATTAGGGCTATATATTAAATCTCAGTAATTATAAAGTAAACAGTTACAGCCAGTCACCTGTGTAAACCTGGGGAATTCCTAACAACTACTGTAATCATGGACCTCATCTGCCAGAAATGTAAAACAAACTCCATAATGACACCTATTCATATGAAAATCTCCAAAAAATAAAGTTTTATTTAGTTGTCAACTCTTAGTCTATCTTTCAAATGAATGAATCAAGCTTGTAATAATTGAATAAATCCTGCCAATTTCAGGCTAAATGTTTGGGAGAGCCTATATATGACTCCCGGCTCTGAAGTTAATGTTTCGAGAGACGGAATTAAGTTTATGACAATTGAGTAAAAACTGGCAATTTCTGGCAAAGTTCTCAGGACGGCTTATGAATGACTCCGGTCGTGATGTGGGACAGCCGAATTACAGTAATCTTTTTACATTTAGTAAATGTACACTTACATATTAGTCTAAATTGTCAGAAAGAAAATTATTAAAACAGAATGGTGCAAAAAAGTAAGGATAAGTTGCAAAACAATCAACTTTGAAATCTCTAAAATTATTGAAACCAAATTTTCTAACAATCTCTGGATATTTACAGCAAAATTTCTACAAGTATTTGATCCAAAATATATGCTTGAATCCTCTTAACTCAAGTTTATTGTAAATAAATTTGGTTCTGGATGCGAAGTCATGAAATTTAGAACAAATGCGACCAAATCTCTCCCTTTTTTTCTTAGAAAAATGTATTATTACATCCAATAGTTTTTTGTAATATTACTGTCCGGGAAAGAACAATTGACTACTCCAAAGTTAAACTCATCAATTTTATGATAGATTGAAATGCCATATCTCTCATTTGAGACCCGCGTATCCAAGTCGAGGAACACATCTGTGAAATCATCTGAATTGTTACTTTCGTTATATATATGTTTATGTTTATATGTATATATATATATATATATATATATATATATATATATATATATATATATATATATATATATATTATAGATCTTAATACCACAAATGCACTGTATGCAAAGCAAGTAAGTAGTCCACACACCTTACTTTTGTCCACTTTTGTTAAAACACACAGGTTTCCGAACTTTATAAGGTAAGAACCTTGTTGCTGTGACCCATTGTCCTTTTTTACACACACAACATAATATATATATATATATATATATATATATATATATATATATATATATATATATATATATATATATATATATATATATATATATATATATATATCACACCACGCAAACTGTGTTGCAATTGCATTTAAATAACTGTAGAAGTCTGGCAATGAATATGTACATATGCTAGAAGAGTGCTAACAATTATGATGCTGTGATGCTGACGTCCGTTAAAAAATTGGAATAACTGCGTTTTTCGTTTGTTAGGTTATATTCCCAGTGAGACCCTCATGTCTTATTGGCAAACAGTTATCTTATATGTAATAGATTATAAATATTTAAACTAACCAGACTTTAAAATGCAAAAGTATGACCGGAGACTGCATGTTGATTGTGTTCCAGATGTGTCGCAATATAGTACAGAGTGCTCCAACTGGATAATAGCTATCAGAAAAAGATTAGCCAGTATATTGAATAGCTAGTCTGTGAAGAACTCCGTATTACATGTATACAACTGTTAGGCATGCTGAAATCCATCGTGACGGATAAAATGTTTGGTACAAGTTACAGAAGAGATATCTCTTGGTGCTCCACACGCCCCAGCAAAAATACTATTTTGCATGCCTTTTGTTACCGGATCTCAAACGATAAGGTTACAATGTCAAGGGGAAAGGTCATATTAAATGTCCCAATTACAAAAACCAGGGCTGTTGGTCCACAAGATTCATGTGCTGCTGGTAGCTTAAAGACTCAGTACACCCACAACGTTTCCCACTGGGATTAGGAAGCAGAGAGTCCCCGTCACGTTAGTATCAGTGTAATTAGTAAAGTTTGAGCGACTGAGACACAACCGCAGACAGAAGCAACCAACATGGATTACTTGGAGAGCCTGCTACAACGCCAAAACGTGTCCTCATTTGAAGAGTTGTCATATGATGCAAAGAAAGCATTTTGCTATGCTTACATGCGTCAGAAAGATTCACTGCAGAATGAGACGTTTTATTTCAAGATAAACTGCACTGGGATTGAAATAGAAGGCCACAGAGTACATCCGTACTGGAGGGACACGCATCCGATTATTCTGTGGGCTTTTATATTACTCCTTTGTCTGACAGGCGTTCTAATGAATACATTCTTTATCATAGTCGTGGCCAGGAACAAAAAGCTTCAAACGGCACTGAATATCCTGGTGGTAAACCTCTCGGCTGCGGGTATCCTTCTGCAAACATTTACCATCCCTCTACCAATGTCCGCTAGCATAGAGACGAAATGGTCAAAGGAACGCTGGCTTTGTGTTTTAATGCCATACATTTACCTTGTGTGTGATTTCGTTATTTGTTACAGTGTGGTATACATTTGTTTAATTCTTGCTTTGCGATTGTTTTCCCCTCGAAATGCCGTGAAGATTGAACAAGGCCGGACCGCTGTGGCTGCATGTGGCGCCATCTGGGTGGGGTGTTTCCTTGCTAATGCATGGTACGCGTCTGGACAAAAGTATGTAAACGAAGATGGATATCAGTACTGCTACAATGTCAATTTCACTGCATCGGTGGCCAGCTATTACGGTATAATCTTGCTGTGGTTAATATGTGTATGGCTTGTACCACTGTGTATCATGGGTACTGTAATTGGTATCGCAATTTACAAGCTTAACAACAAATCATCCAGCCTGTACCAAAGACTTGGCCCCGAAGACTGCGGGGATAAACGCCGGGACTTATTCATGGCGTTGGCTCTATTGGTTGTATTCATTGGCCTGAGATTGCCCTACAAAGCCATTGTGATACAGACCAGCCTTTTCAAGTACTTTACGTTTAGGGATGGTTCAACATTTTCATCATTTTTGAATTAGTACTTACAGTACGCAAGGGGGGAGGGGGTTAAATGGGTCTGTACACTTTCACAGGATATGGAAAATGATGGTCAATTTTTGGCCTGTTTTGTGCAATTTTGCTATGATTTGGGGGGAAAATCATCATTTTTAAAGTACTAATTTGGAGGGAGGGAGGGGGTCATGAAATTTAGTACCCTAAGTACTAATTCAAAAATGATGATAATGTTGAACCATCCCTTACACATTCCGTTTTATTTGAAGTCTTTTTGGGGTTTCAGCTGACAAGTCCTACCCTCTGTGCATTTGTTTTTCTTTACTTCATACCGGACTTGCGACCAGGTTTTGTTCAGTCGCTGTGCTCTCGGATCCAGCGTCGCGTCACCTCATCAAATAACACAAAACTGTCAGGCATGCATGAAACACCAACAACCGGCTGATTGCAAGCATAAGCATAAGTACCATGTACACTGCAGTTTCAAGCTGCATGGGTTGAAAATTACTAATTCTATCTTTTAAAAGTGACGACAGTGTGACTCTCCTTTTCGTCTCATATAATACAGCCTTTGAACCATGATTGATTATGGAGGCGTCGTCACTGTACAGGATGTCGGGGATTGACGGTCAGGCTGTTAGGGTGGTCGGCCCCAAAGCAGAGCAAGTATTACATCAACTTCACTGGTGCCCGGACATTGATCCATTTATCATACAACCAATGTGGCCACTGAAAAAGAAAACTCAAAATTTGCATGCATGTTCATTCTATTTGGAGCAAGTCACGAAGAGGCACGTATATTTGACTTTATCTGCAAACAGTTAAACTGAATACGTGCATATCTGAATACAGTGTGCCTCAGTTACGTGCATACCGAGCTGATTGATGAAAGTTGAAAGTCTCTGGAAATGATCAACAATAACAACAAAAAACAAAAACAAAAACGAAAAAACAAACACAAAAAAAAAACAAAAAACAAAAAACAAAAAACAAAAAAAAAAAAAAAAAACAAACAAACATGTTTTTAAATACACATGACACAAATGAAGAATTAGGTGTTCAAAAGTTTATGTGACACACATATTTGTGTAGTGGAGTGCACAATGTACTTATCCCGCGCACATGAAATTATAAAGGATTGACATTGCTAGCAGATATTGCAGGAATTGGCTGCAGTTGCAGTCTTTTCGTGCGTCCTTACGCTACCAAAGTTTGCAGACAATTGGGTGGGAGACATTGATATCACATGTAAGAATAGCATTGTCATGTCAATGATGTTTATCAAGGTTTCATAGCAAAGGAGTCATGATTTATAAACTGCTATTTTACAACAAAATTTGAAACATTTTAAAATCATATAATATATGTAAAGTATGTATTGTATCACATTTGTTTAATGTATCTGTTCAGATGTGAGGGTACCCACAGCGGTTACTTTCATGTGGTTTAAGTTTGAATAATAAACAGATACCCCTCCATATCTCTGTTATTTTGTTACTCTAAAGCCCTTATGTATAAGATCAAATAGTCAACAATGTTGCAGGCTTTTCACCAAGACAATCAACGCAAATGGGCAAACAACAATAGATATCCAATCGGTTTCCTGTCCTAAACTCAGCAGCGGCCAATCACCTGACCTTCATTCAGCAGGAGCTAGTTCCAAACAACAGGCCAGAAACAGCACACTTTTGTGGGCTACAGAAAACTTCAGCCAAAATTAAAATTTGGGAGATGGAAATTACAATTCAGGGAGATTTATAATTTAAATGAAATATGGAAAAATATCGATGAAATTCAGGTAGGTGGCTAAAACCTGTCAAAAAGCTACAACTCTTCAAGCATTTTCAACATAAAATCCCGGAAATTGACTTTTGAAATTAGGTGATATTCCAATTGGGGTGAAAAAAAAATTAAAAAGAGAGAAAGGGATTGTTTTCTTTTTACTTTTTTCCCCTACCTATGACGCGATTGTATGTCCTTTTTTTTTGCAACAACGCTTAGACATCGGGTGTGAACAGACTTGGCTTAAACGGACGCCTAAATGCGACAACGGCTTCGCTCATTAAAAAAAAATAGAATGAGGGATTACAACAGCTGGGTGATCACCATTTTACAAATATAGTCTTCAATGTCGGGTTTACAGCTCAAATGTCATCTATTTGTGGATTTGAGTGCGGCTTACAGAATTTTCACCAGACTTTTTGCGGAATGAGTAAAACAAAAACAGCTGACCTGATTGCACGTGGGCCACAATAGCATAGTCAATCGCTACCATCAAACAATAGCTGAAAACGTGTCTCTGCTCCTTTGATTCAAGTTCCCTGCTTAATTTCGCACGCATTATGGAGTGCTGAATCCCAAACAGACGACGTGAGACGGTGTGTATATGTGTGTGTGTGTTTGTGTGTATTTTGCACTTGATGTTGCCCACGGTCAAGCATTGTAGCGTCGACAGTATGGTACCAATTCTTTTAATGAATTAATGAATTATTTTACTTTATATGCATGTACAAAAGGCATTTAAAGTATAAGATATATGTATCACTCAATGTATATACCTTTTTTTCGTGGGAAACATAGCATATGCAGTTAACTCATTCCATACTATGACTTGCCAGGCAGTGCCAGGACCACTGACTTAAGACTATAGGCATGTTGGTACTTGAACGAGAGCTCTTTTCATGAAGAATTTAAATGTCCAATTGTCGTCTTAAATCAAGGGAAACATACGAAAAAATCAGGGACTGGTATGGAATGAGTTGAAAGCGTACATTTAGCAGGCATCAGGTGCACAAGTACCACCGTGACGCTTCATATGAGCATCGGCGTATTGGTTATGGGGTTTATTGCTACGGACATACCCATTTTAGACGCAAGAGAGAAAACTTTAAAGGTGCAAAATATAGAAAGTGCCGTAAAGAATAAAGGCTGCGGAAGAGACCACAATATCTATTTTGATTTGCTCATTTCTTTTAAAAAAAGTCCCATTATTCTGAACATTTAAATAATTACATTTCCCATACAAATGTCGGGCCAATTTGTTTGTTTGAATTTTCTTCTTAAGATCCTTCATTTTGGAACTTTTTTGTGTGTTTCTGAAAAAGTTGTAGCTGTAGCAAAACTATAAACACTGTGTTATATAAGTACCGTAATGGACAGTGACGTTTGAAATTGTCATACACTACACAACTGTTTATACCAGATTTAAAGTCAGGTAATCATTCGTGTTTAATTATTTCATTTACTAGCTCTCACAAGCATGTGTCTCAAGTTTCCAGCGGTTGGTGTACGTTATAGTATACGTAGTTTAAAATCCTAAATGTGCTGTTTTCATGAGGTTCTCAGTACATCAACTAACTGCATTTGTTATTATAATGGAAAGTATAAAGATATGGTTTAATGAAGGACTATGTGTGATAGATATAAAGTCAAAACCAACTTTAACAAAATATATTATATAAGCACGTGTAAGCAGAATTAGTTATCATAAGCCTTTTGGACATTTAAGCCACGGCTAAAGCAATAGGCATTTGACTCACAACTCACAATCTTAAGCATAGAATAAATATGAATAACAATTGGCAAGATATACAGAGAAGTAGCTGTTAGATACTTTGAGGTTATAATGAGAATTCGAGTTTTGCAACTGGACACGCGACTTATAAATAGATTCCCTATTGCTATTGGAAATCCATTTTCCCACTGGTACGCCGTTCATCTTTTGAAACCAAATAATTTGTTTGTGGCTTGTTTACGGCCACGATTTGTCATACATTCTATGAAGTAGAATATCGTGTCATTATGGTTGGCCGAATATACCATTCCCAAGCTTTTAAAATATTTAAAATCCAAATAAACTTAGACCTTTGTGGATTCAGGCTTTCAAATAAAAAAAAAATCGACAAGAAAAAATGTAATTCTGGTGCATGAATACGTTCGAAATCCCTTCACGCAACATTCCACAAGCAATTTATAATTAATTGTTGATACATTCGCAAGTTGACGTCGCTTGATTATATCAATATATCTGCAATCCATGGTAACGGTTAAATTCACTGCCATCGCTCCGTTCATGGCTCCATTACACCCGTCTGAGGAAGTCATAAGGAAAACGCATTTACTTCCCATCTCACGGTGCTTAAATGTGACAAGACAGCTACGAAGCATAATGGGGGGACTTTTCTAAAACACTATGGCAATTATAAGATGTTATCTTGAGTTTTGAAAAAAATGTACCATGACAAATATTGGAACAAACATCTTGGTCCCAACCTATCGTTACAAATTTCACCCGGTTTCGAATGTATCTTTTGCTGTGAGGAGTTCCATAAAGAGGCAAATAAGTATGTGATTTCAACAAAAGCCGTTCATATGCAGATGAAATTGACACACAAATCAATATATTAGTACATAATTCTTTACGTATAAAAAGACGCAATTCCGGCCAACTTATCTTGTGATGACCCTCGTCGAGTCCCAAGACATGGACAAATTGTCGTTTGTGGTCATATACTAGAAAAGCCGTGATCCACATCAACGTCAGATTTCCGTTATGTTAGCTAAAGTATTTGGGGGAAAAATGCAGATTTGTTTTTTTTTTAATAGAAGCACGTAAGCAGAGATGAAAGCGTGTTTGTTTACAATGTGGTTTTCTTGGCGTCGTTTTCAAGATCTGACTGTTAGTGAAAGGCAGCTTCAAGGCATTACGTAAAGTCGCCAAGCTTTTACATGCACTCATTGTACTATGTTGACATTATTGCAAAGTGGTTATGGAGGCTCGAATTGGACAGTACGCGATAGTTTTACTGTAAATATTATTATCGGAAGTGTAGGCACTCACATGTGGCATTTTTCTCAGCGCTGAAAGTTTACATCTACCACACATTTATTATCAAATAAATTTGCTTTTTAACTAGAACCAAAGAGAAAGAAACATGAAAGATGCATGGATAGCAAACCCTAGGTGTAATCCCCACGAAGTTTTACACAGGACCGATTGTCTTCTGTCATATGCACGTTCCGTATGATCCCATGCTAAGGGTGGTTTTCCACTAGGTCCGATCCGATCCGACTCCATCCGTTGCGGTAATGGTTGCCTTTGCGCTAATGATGAAATAGTAGAAGTCCAACCATCAAAATTTATTGCGTTTTTGTCTCCGTTTCCGCATGCATTTCCGGATGCGATGACATCCGTTTGTTTTGAGTTTCAACACTTCGGATCCTTCTTTTGTCAAGGGAGGGTAACGTACCTAAGTCTGATTTAACTCTACCGGCCCCAAACAAGTCCCATCACATTTCACATTTATATCATATCTATTTTAAATCTTTTTTTTTAGATATGTATGGGGCCAAATCCTCTTGCGAATGTTACGTCGTTTCTGCCATAGAACCCACACTTTCTACTCTTGATTTTTTACAGATGCCGGAGGTCATCAGAAAGGAATAAGTCAAATTGTGTATTTGCTTAGTAAACGTAGACATACAGACCGCATCACTTTCAAACGGATCACGTGTTATATTATAATTGGTTAAACTCAGTTTAAGCTGGAATATTTTTTGTTTACAGATAAATTATAAACATTCCAGAAAGTACAAAATGTGAAAAGGAGTCCCCTCTTTTTTCCTTACTAGAGAAAGTCGGCCGTTTGGTATAAACCTTAATTATCACTGCCTCGTGACTACCATCTTTTATTTTATATATAGGTCATACCATTCCAGGTGTATTACGGAAGTTTGGTATAAAAAATTAGCCGACTGTCAAATATGATGAGTATATTTCGGAATGGAGTGTGTTTTCCGTCACTACGAATGTAACATGCTCAATGTGCTAAATAACATACACATGTAAACACAACAAATAAAGAGTATAAATATATATATATATATATATATATATATATATATATATATATATATATTTATATTTATATTTATATATATTATAGTTGTGTTTTTTCGTCCGTAACGACTTCTGGTGGTCATTACCCCATTCCGTATTCGGAACTCTCTTCACTCCATAAGCTAACCTGCCACTATCTCATCTGTATAGGCAATTTCTGCCCAAGTGCTCAGGACAGCTTATGAATGACCCCCGGCCGTGATGTTGGACAGCCGAATTAGAGTAATCTTTTTACATTTAGTAAATGTACACTTACATATTAGTCTAAATTGTCAGAAAGAGGAATATTAAAACGAAATGATGCAAAAAAGTACGGATGAGTTGCAAAACGATCAACTTTGAAATCTCTAAAATTATGGAAACCAAATTTTCTAACAGTCTCTGGATATTTACAGTAATATGTGTACAAGTGTTTGATAAAAAATATATGCTTGAATCCTCTTAACTCAAGTTTATTGTACAAAATTTGGTTGTGGATGCGATGTCCTGAAATGTTGAACAAATACGATCAAATCGCTTTTTTTAAGAAAAATATATTACATCCAATAGTTTTTTTAAATATTACTGTCAGGAAAAGGACAATCGACTACTCCAAAGTTAAGCTCATCAATTTTGCGATAGATTTAAACGGCAGATATCTCATTTGAGACCCGAGTATCAAAGTCTAGGAACACATCTCTGAAATCCTCTGAACTGTTACCTTAGTTATATATATGTTTACACATATATTATTATAGATCTAAATTCCACAAATGTACTGTATGCAAAGCGAGTAAGTAGTCCCCCACACCCTACTTTTGTCCACCTTTGTTAAAACACACAGGTTTCTGAATTTTATAAGGTAAGAACCTTATTGCTGTCCCCCATTGTCATAATACACACACACAACATATATATATATATATATATATATATATATATATATATATATATATATATATATATATATATATATATATATATATGTATGTATGTATGTATTTATTTATTTATTTATTTATTTATTTATTTATTTATTTATTTATTTATTTATTTAATGAACCTCATAAAAAGGAGAATAAAACCATATACATCTTAATAACAGAAAAAAACATATACATCAAAATGAATACAAAAAGTGACACACAGAACTCATAAGATGAAGGCATTATAAATATTAACTAAATGACATTCAAACCAAATCACAATCTGCATACAGCACAGAATGATCACAATAAATATCACACAGAGCACATAAGAACCAAATTATAATTTACATACAACACAGAGTTATCACAATAGAACATAAGAAAGATGAAATCAAACAATAATGATACTAACGCACGTCGACAATACATAAAACAAAGCAATGCCTGGAGGCCCAACCCCCACCAGATGGGTGGGCAGGTGAAGCCTCTCTGGCTCCGGAATCGGGTCGATCATATACCTTCTGCCTTGCCTTGCGATATATATATATATATATATATATATATACATATATATATCACACGACGCAAACTGTGTTGCAATTGCATTTAAATAACTGTAGAAGTCTGGCAATGAATATGTACATATGCTAGGAGAGTGCTTACAGTTATGATGTTGTGATGCTGACGTCCGTTTCAAATTGGAATAATTGTGTTTCAAGCCATGTTCTCATTGTGAATTAAGAGACACCTGGTGGCCAACCTTGGCAGGTGACTAATGCTATTCGCATCAGTCGTCATAGTAACCACTGAATGTTACATATTTTCCATTATATTTGAAAACAAACAGCCACAAGAAAGAGCACTACCACTAAAATTGTCTAATATTTACAGAATTAAACCTGAATCTCTTTTAAGCAAGGATATCAAAATTCACTGAAAAACGGATTCATAGAGTCTTACCTTTTTCTCAATTACATACCAAAACGAACGGCCACGCAACAGATAGGATCGGACGAAGTGAAAAAAACCCTAACCAAATCTGCAGATATATATGTATAGTTGAACCAACAAAAATTTGAATTCGACTATGCCTCATTGTGTTAAAGAATTATCAGACTAGGAGCCGATGTTCTTTGCTGGCCCAGTGAACCTAATTTGCCACTGCAAAAACAGCAATATAAATTTATTTTCTTTTACTGTAAGGCCAGAGAAATACACGCCAACATTGGTTAACACTTTAACACTCAAATCGCTTATCAACGACCTGTATTTCTAATTTCGTCTGCTCCATTCTGTTTGCTCTTCTTCTGTACTTTGTGAAGAAAATGAAACCAGTCTGAAAAGAAAGCAGCACAAAGCATATTGACCCTAGTTAACAGCTTTCCTCAGCGCGCTCTGAGCACGTGGTGCACAAAGAGCAAAAAGTAAATGACCATTCAAGGGTTAAATTAATAAGACTCACGTTTTACAAAAGTTCTGTGATGCTCTAAGTATGCTTCAACTTTCCATGAAAGTACTGTTGCCTAAACTGTTTGGATAATAGAATTCTTTTTGTGTAATTATTTCTCTTAAATTTTCGCCTTAACTTGCCAGAACACAGGAAATGCCATTTCTGAGGGTGCTGGGTTTAGACATTTTATTAGTGCAATTAAGAAACAGGGTTAGGCCCTATATGAACCTGACTGTAAAAAAAAAAAAGTAAAAGCAACTAAATAGAGCACAAAGGTAGAGATTGTGAAACAGAAGTGACATACTTGTACACCCACGGTGCTGCATAAGGGAGTTACGATACAAAACACCACAGATAGTGGGCTTCATGTATCAACCAAGCAGGGAAGTTCCTAGATTACTTGCATTGGAACCTCCCTGTCCCTCGAATACACTTATGAACCAATCAAGCTATGTTTTGGTTTAAGTCAAATGTACCTGTTTTGGAGTGATAAAAATGGTGGCCAATGAAAAGGGAGCATATTTTAAAAGATTATAATGTAATTCATAATACTTTAAAACATACGTATCACAAAGCATGAAAAATGAAAAATATATTCGTAACCTTTTCCGCGAGAACAGGCAATATATTATACAAATATTCAGGCGTTAATCTTTTATATATTTTGTACATTAATACCAACTTTTGATGCTCCCGTCTCTTTGCGAGAGTTTCCCATCCAGTTTCTTTGTATAATTTATCTCAGAGTGTACTTTTCATTCGTCCGGTAACAAAATGGGTTACCTCCAACTGTACTGTCTCTAATGCTAACTCTTTGGTTTTAGTACATCGATCCCACGCAATACTTCGATACTCCAATTATGGTCTTATATAGGAAAAACGAAATAGTTTCTAACGTTGCCTGCTGCAGAGACTACTGTAAACGTTTGAGAATATTAGTCATTCTGTTGCCCTTTACAATAAGGTTTTGTATATAGGTGTTCTAAGTAAGATCATTTGTAAAGGTACTTCCAAGATGTTTATGAAAATGTACAATTCTTCAGATGTATATTGTCAACATAAAGCAGAGGGCGAACACTCTTCCTCTTCCCAGATATAATCATTGTTTCTGTTTTATTGGGATTGAATGTAACAAGCCATATATTGGAGCACTCATTCATAGACACCACTTTCTGGGGGTATTGCTGTCGAAACGTTTCTTGGGGGCGGGGGATGCCCACGGACACGGACACTAGCAGGGACTCTGGCGTCAAAGCTAACAAATTCAACGTCATATAAATTATATGTTCAATATGTCAAATACAGTGTAACCTCATTATAGCGACACTCAGATATCCGACAGATTCAATATAATGACACAAATTTTCATGGGAAAAGGTTTATTTTCTTTGTTATTTGACTCATTTATCTGACATATTCAGTTATCTGACACATTTGTTTGGGGACAGGTGGTGTCATTTTAATGAGTTTTCACTGTATTGTTCACGCATGGTTATTTGGTGCTATAAGGCAGGGTGCATGGCGCTACAGTAAATTCATCAATTTACACTTCATGACCTGCCAAAGTTGCGACTTGGCCAAAGAGAAAGTTTGTGCACTTTTTGCGCTTGAAGTTACAATATGCCGCGATGTGGTGGGCAAACTGCGAAACTACCGCTAAGTTTGCGATGCAGGGTTGAAGTGAACCACCCGACTTTGACGGATTAAAGCAAAGGAACTATTGGCATTATGTTGCTGATTACCCATGACATGTTCAAAAAGAGCATAAGGAAAGTAGGTATGCAAGTCTTTTAAATAGTGAGTCAGGCAGCCAGGTGGAAATACCTTGGCCTGACGGATTAAGCTTTTCTTTTACTTGATTCTGCGGCCAAATACGTCCCATAAACTAAAACTGATGGGTAAATTGAATTTGCCTTGAGCATTTTTTCAGAATTCAAGATTGTGGCCAATATGGCTACCAGATTTACGGGTTTTTTTGATAAATTGAGTTTTCCAGTGAGCTCTTACCCGACTTTGATTATCTACAGTTCCTTTTTAGGGTTTGTGATAATGACCGACTCAACTAGTATAGTTGCGAGACTCTCAGAAATCAAGGTCAAGGCCATTTGGTATGGTCACAGGAATTTGTGTCCACGGAAAGGAAAAATAATGCTACATATTTCAGGGAAAATATTTTATTAAGATCATTCGTTTATTGTTTTGTATATAACAAGGCCATTTTATAAATCAAGATGCATGGTTTGCAATAGACATGAATGGCGAAGATCAAAACTTCAGTGGAAACACCCCAAGCAGAATGTTTTGGTACATGCAGATGGTACTGATTAGGAAGATTTATGTGTCTGAGCTTCCATCATGATCAAGTCATGTTTTTACCTACACTTAAATGTGATTATTTGAGTTATTTAGATGATTAAGTCTTATTGTCAGTCCAGGAGGGGAGCCTATGTGGAGGGTCGGACGGCATTGGGCCTTTGGTCCCTGCAGTCCAAATCCCATCACATGAATTGGTTGGAACTGAGGTGATACACTTAACACTCCTCCACTTCCAGGACCTAGTGGGAAACTCATTCTCGTTATATGCAGCAACAGTGCCACGATCAGCTACCTCAACAGGGCAGGTCAGGTTGTGCTGTCAAAGGCTGATGGAATTAGCAGGACATATGGCTTAATGGTGCTGCAACTATGAGGTTTCCATACATGCTAGCAATATCCCGGGACTACAAATTGTCCTGGCTAAGTCGTTCTTAGGAAGAGGTGAGCCACTAGGCATGAAATGGTAACCCTACCCACAGGCCATTCAGGCCATGTGGGCCAGCTGGGGTACCTCACATGTGGAAATGTTTGCAACAAATGCAAACTCAAAACTTCCAGTTTGTGTGTCCCTTGTTCAGGATCCTCTGGCCTTGGCCATGGGTGTTGTGGCCATGGACTGGAGCATCCTTTGGGATTAAACTTTTTCACCGAGGCAGACCCTCCGAAGGGTCCTGTGGAAGGTTTTGTCCCATGGCAGCATCCCGATCTTGGTTTACCCCTGGTGACTGAGGACAGATTGGTCCCTGGATCTTCTGGAATTAAGTGCTGAGTCAACTGTTACTTTTATTGGCATGGCCAAAAGTTCTGGTGTAACCATGGATAACTGTGTTCCACAATAAACCTCGAGTACTGAACCTGCATACTTCACAGTTGTAGCCTAGGACATCTGCAACAGAGGTGTCACGGAACTGGCCACAGATAGAACAGTCGGGGGGGGGGGATCAGACTCTTCTCCAGCAGTTCATTTGGCTTGATGGTTTTTTTTTTGTTTACATCATTGCATTCGTTAGTAAATACATCAGGTCCTACCGCAGTGGGATCTCCTGGTGGTCTCAGTCATGTTGAAGAGGTGGCCCTTTGAGTGCCTAGAGGACCCACATCAGGTGGACCTCAAGTTTTTAATGTGGAAAAGTTGTTTTTTATTAACACTTGTTTTGGGGGCTAGAAGAAGGCTAGAAGAAGCAAATCTATGCTCTGATACTTGACCAAATCCAAGTCACCTCACCATTCCAAGGTCACACTGAAATCTCACTTGGGCTTAACTGCAAATAACCAAGTGGCTCAAGATACGCCTATGGCCTTTAGAGGTTTAACACGCTCTGATAGTGCCAGGGGTCATAGGTCCACCCTTCTTTTACCCCTAGATAACTCCCCCCAAAATAAGACTGGCAAAACATTATCTCATCACATATTAAGCAGGCCACCGTGAAGGCTTCATAATGCTTTCCATAGGCCTTTGGCCCTGAAGCAGGTCCTGGTTAGAGCTCGGGAGGTGAGTAGGTCGGCATACGTAGAGTATGCCTAGACCTTGTTTCAGGCTTATCCAGGAAATGTCCCTAGCATCCACAAGGCCGAGTGTCAGCAGACCCATTTTAATGGACACTGCCTTGTGGAGCCATGTGACCCCTTCCCCCCATGCCCATCATGTTTCCCACAATTCAGTGGTCTTTGTAGGTATTCAGGACCAGAAGAGTAGAATTAAACAAAATCTCCCATTTGACAGACTGCTCTCAGTTTGGCAGGCAATTTCCCAGAGAGCCCATTAATGGTCCCAGGCTGGTTGGTAAGGAGTTTTTTCACCCTTCGGCCATGACTCCGCAGCCTAACGGTCAGGTACCTCTGAGGTTTTGTGAACAGACGTGGCCTCCTCACTGGGATGGATTGCCCCCCCCCCCCCCCCAGGTTATCAGTCTTGGTGGTTCCTGGTCAGTGTGCCTGTAGCGTTTCACCCTGCAACAATGCGACTGTATATCGGCAATGGTGGTCGAGAGGTTACGTTACGTAGCTAATAAGCAACTTTTTTGGTAATTCTATTGTTAGTAAACTTGACTCTTGACCACCAGAGAAGCTCACCCAGCCACCCCGCTTTCTTCACATGGGTGATGTCCACTGACCAATAATGAGGGGGAAGGAAGAATAGACTTAGGAGCATGTGCACCAGAAGTCACACCCACACCCACACACACAAACACACATACATACACAGATAGAGTAACCCAGCAGAGGGGCAGCTGGCACCATCAGGTTTTCAAAACAATCGAAAAGCACCCATCATAATCGTGTCAGGCTATGTGGGCAAACAGACGTTTTGTATAGGCTACTGTTACTTCTACACTCTACTGCTGCTGTTAGATACATCTACTGCTTCTCCTATTTGCATCCCTACATCTGAAATGGTAATACAGGGAAATGATTGACAAGGGAACCCTTACGCAATTTTTTGTTGCACTTCATTTTTATCTCGTGGTCTTCCATCCTCCCTCATTCCTCCATCCTCCATTTACATTTCATATTTTCAACTTGGTTTTGGTCTAGCTTGGATGGGTCTCTGCCAACGTTCTTCTAATGGCCATGCTCCGCTGATTTTGGATTTTTCAACATTTTAAGCTTCGTGGGGATCTACCTAAGGTAGGTCTCTAGTACGTTTTTACAAAAAATCATGGAGCCAAGGAAAGCTGTTGACCATGGGCATATAATTTGGAATGATCTTCCATGCAAGTTTCATCCAAAATATTGAAAAATAATCCCTAAATTAGTAAAATACAATTAGCAGACGACATTTAGATATTAGCGGGAAAAAGCGTCATCAGGGTGGAATGAGTTAAGTTTAAACATTTATTAGTATGAAATACACATAATCGGCATTACAGCGAGTAAATATCTGATGACGATGAACTTGGTATACCCTGACTGGCCAGCACTTACTTGACACTACAGCATTTGGCTTCCGTGAACCCAACACGAATGGAACCACACCCACAAACGGCGTGGTCACGATCCGCACAAATACAGTACCAGGTGCTGCTACACTCAATGCCCAACTCCACATGTGTCCTCCTGAACTGCTCAATTCGTATTCTACAACAGAAATACGAGGTACCATTCTTTTACAACTATATTTTTACAGTCCTCGCGTTTTCCTCAAACCAGAACGTTTACAATTCACATGGATTCGGATACACAGTAATTGTGACTTCATATTCAGGTAATGATTGTATATTGTTTGCTTCATATAAACCTATATTCGCACATAAATTTTGAATAATGCATTTTAATTTACAAATTCAAGGTGTGTCAACACTCAGGCGTTTTTCAGGTATAAAGCCTTTATTTCACTCTATTTAAAATTTCACGTCTAAACAGATCCCCCCCCAAAAAAAATAAAAATCATATTTATTGATTCTAAATTAGTTGGTTCTGAGTTCACATTTTGCGAGTTATCATGTACACATCTCAAAAGTATCTACATGTATTCATCACACCTTCATACTTTACATAATATGCATTGATATGGGGTATGCAATTATAAAAATATACAGAGTCATTGCATAATAATTTCATATATTCAAATTGACAATCCAAACAATACACCTACTTCTTGTTGCAACTAAAACACTTTATGATATACCCAGGTAAACATTTCATAAGATCAAATTAATTCCATGGTACCAGCATTTATCAATTAGTCAAGTACATATTTGCAAGTTCTAATTCATTTCATAGTACCAGTATATATTGCCTAATCAGGTATGGCTAAATATTTACAAGTAAATGCGTTTCATACTGGCAGGAAATATCATATCCAGTGAGTAATCACATGACCAAGTGTAGGCTTTTATTCGTATCAATATCCCATCCTTATGCAGTAATGTATACAGCAAGGGGCAGGCTTACAAAAAGTGTACCTGCATTTGAGTTATATTCTTGTCAATGCAGTGGAGCATTGCAGGCAACTAGGTCTACAAAAATATTGAAATTGTGGTTTGAAGAATAATGTACACATATAACATTCAGCAGTGCAGTTAGTAGGCATATCAAGCCTAAACGTGTGTCTATGAATTCAGATGAGGAATACTGACCGCAGTACAGCATGCATGCAAGCCTATACTGTTTAGGCAACTATATCTTTTAAGTAGTAATTGGCTACGAGGGATAGCCCATTAAGTACTTAGGTCCAGAAGACCTATACAAGCAGCAATTGGTTTAAATATCAACTACTATATTTTGTATCTGCAACTACAGTAAGCCTTCAGCAGGTACGTAGGCGAACACAGCTATGCATTGCTTTAATAATAATCTGACAGGCAACTAGGCCTGAATGACCTACACATGTAATTTTTAGCATGATGTATTGTGCTAGATGACAGATCAACACGTGGCACAACACTGAGGTAAACACACATATGCGGATGTAAAGCCTTTGATGGCCGCGCCATCTAGTGTTAGTCGGACTGGAAATCCAGTTTACAGTGTAGAGTCAACCTTTCCATGAGAATTGATGGAAGTTTTAATTAATTCACAAGTTTATCAATTTTGGTAAATTTAGTTTTGAAAATTCCAGCCTAGTATTCAACATGTTTTGACTTTCACAACCGCGTGTTTGCAAAAATGTCGACTAAATGCATCATAAAATGTTCCACAAAAAATTTCAAGAGATGTGCCCTTGCATGGATGTTGTACTGCGCCCGTCCATTTGGTTCGCAGAAAGTAACATGGCAAAGATTCCTCTACCTGTGTTAGATCTACTGTTTTCCTTTACAGGGCATTTTTTGATCAGATTCCTATACACTTAAACGAAGCATCATGGTTTGGAATGTAAACCCCCCAAAAATACACCGGAAGTACAACTTGCTGCCACCGCAAATGCGCAGTGGGTCTCTGACAACCGCTTCGACATCGTGCAATTATTACATACTAGGTCATCAGATACATATGGCATTTTGAAATGGAAGCCTAATGCATGATATTTCAGGTTTAAAAGAAAAATTGACAAAAAGAAGAATTAATTTTGATTTCGATTGCCAATAAGGAGTTGCCATATTGGCATTTATACCGAAATTGCTATGATAAAACAATACACAAGCCATCCATGAACATTTCTGAGAATCAACAAAACCGAACTTCTAAATTTTGTCACTGGTGCTCAACGGCACAAGCGGAAGGTATGCATCAATATATCGCCAGATAGATGGAAGTTTGAGACGTCACGACCTGAGGTTTTTGTGAAGATACAACAGCAAGGGTTTTGCACCATCAGAAAACTCCGAAATTTGTAAGGATGCATGAGCTTGTGACGTTATTAAACTCGGGGTTTTGTGAATAAATGCAAAACCTAGGATTTTGCCAGAAAACCCTGGGTATTGTGAAGATACAATACCCCGGGAGGTTTGTAAAGATACAAGGCTCAGAAATTTATGATGTCACAAAATCCATGGTTTTGTTAAAATCCAATCAGCACACGCGGACGCGAGACTACTAATTGTGTCACAAAACTAGAGTTTGTTAGGAAAAATGGGGGTTTTGTAGTGAAAGTCAAGAGTTTTTAAATGAAATCACTTCAAGTCAATGGCCAGGATATGCACAAAGAATCAAATGGTATCTGTGATGGGATGCTGTATACACATTTACATCATTATGAGATGTAATGTTAAATTTGCAAAATCCCTCAGTTTTGAGCATAATTGAACATCCGAAGCACAAAGCCCTGAGATATCACTATGAAAACAAAGGTTTCCAAACAAACACTGGATATGGTTAAGAAATGAAATTCCAGAAACATAATGAAATTTTTGATGCAATATTTGGCAAAACCCACACCTTTTTTATTACTTAGCATTGCAGCACAAAACCCAGATTTATACATAGAAATCCCTGGGTTTTGTTACGATTCCCTGAGTTCCGGTAGAATGCTAAGTAGGAAAGGAAAAGTCTGTAAACAAAGTCATTTTTTGTAACGACCGCCAGAGTTTCAGCTTTAAAACTTAGTTTTTCATAACAAAGCTCAGCTGGCTTGTCATCCAGCAGAGCTTATATCATTGCTCTTTGTCTGTCATCCATTCACGATTTACATTTTCGACTTCCTCCCCCAAACCGTTAGCCAGATTCACTTCAAACTTGGAGGCAATGTACCTTGGGTAGGAGTCTCTACCAGGTTTGTTCGAATGCTGACGCTCGAGTGATTTTGTAATGCTTTATGACTTTTAAATGTTTGTTTTTCGGGGCGGGGGGGGGCAATCTTTAAAAAAATATTCTCCGAAAGCGGTCAACCAATTGGAAATCACACAGGAACGTTCCTAGGGGCTCCTAGTTCTTTATTTGTTCACTGGGTGACTGAACAATCTGGCTAACGGTTTGGGGGAGGAAGTCGAAAATGTAAATCACACACAAATAAAAAGTAGAAAAAAAAATGCACAGATTTTTTTTTCTACTTTTTATTTGTGTGTGTGTGTGTGTGTGTGTGTGTGTGTGTGTGTGTGTGTGTGTGATTGCTTTTTCTTACTTCTATAGAACTCTCCAGTGAATTCATTTCAAACTTCGTAGCAATGTTCCTCTAGTTGGTCTGCACCAAGTTTGTTCAAATGGTCACGTTTCAGTGATGTTTGTATTTTTTATGTATTTTTTGCGCAAAGTCTGAAAAAATCTCTTCAGAAACCGCTTGTCCAATTGCTGCGAAATCTCAGAGGAACACTCTTAGGGACTCGTAGTTGTTAACTTGTTCACCAGGCTGCACTGCATTGTTTGGCATCAAACAAACAAAAATAATAATAGCTTTTTTCCCCTTTTAATCCCTGCCTTCACGGACGAAGCTGTATGTCCACTTTTGCGTCCGCGCTAGGACTTTGAATATAAACAGCCTTGGGCGTGACGGATGCCAGATGCGAAGAAGGTGAGAGGGAAGAGCTAAAAACAGCGCTTAGACAGATCATTGTATGGCAGATATGGGGTTCAATAGTGGTCACACAGATATCATATTTGTGTGAACTTTTTTACCTTTTGCACAATATTTACCAGATTCTGTGTAGTATGAGTGTGTCTTGATAACTTCTTAATTCAAGTACATGGGCCACGTGCACAACATAGTCAAAATCAAGTCGCTCAGTCTGCACCATCATACAATAACTGAAAAAGTATATGTGGTATTTTGACGCAAGACGTCTGCTTAAACACACTACGGGTGCTGCACAGCGGCAATAGTTACCGTTTAGTCCAGGGCAGACACATATAGGTAAATGGAATGTTGAATCCCAGTCAGAAAATGAGTTTGTGTGTGTGTGTGTGTGTGTGTGTGCGCGCGCGCGCGTTTTCACAATTTGTGCATGTTCGTGTAGGAACATGTCGGACAAACAAATCCAAATGAAAGACTTGTGTAATCACACAGACAATGATAGCCATCACAGAGGGATTATGAGGGTCAGAAAGCAAAACACAGCTCTACCAGGGACAGAGCACAGGGGCTTTTTTCGTGACTACAAACACCGAGCGGAGAGAGCTGGCCCCCAGTCTATGTTTAAGGATTGAAGGGAGGCAACTAGCATAATGTACACAACAGAGTTTATCATAATTCAAGGTCTCTACAAAGTTAAATAATGCACTCACCTCAATAAAACGTACTGAATCTCTGCAAAAATAATTTTTCTACGGATCGACTAGCCCTGTGTTGTACATACATTGGATGCTCATGCAATAAAGCGCTTGAACTTTATCAAGAATCCACAGTTCCATTTCTCCCTCCACAGCAATAGTGCCATTCCGTGGCATAGATCCCTTGTTGAAGTTCGTGATTCCACTTTGTGAACACATACAACGTCACCGATCCGTGTTCCATGCACAGGTTTAACGTTCGAATACACAAAACTGTTCTCTGGAACTTCTGAGCACTTAAGCCATGCCTCATTTGTCACTGCCAGGGATTTCTTCTGCAGTTTTTCCATTTTAATCCCTGTGGATGTCTCTTGTATGAGAACTACTTTCGGTGATCAGAATGCTGGATTTCGAATTTTGCCATGGAGAACTAGTGTTCTCTCTGCTCTATTTCAGGAAAAAAATATACGTATTAGTAAGCCGGCAGGATTCGAACCCGCACCAATTTCCACCGGTTAGAGCGACTACTGTAACTTCTACACCATTCAGTGTGACCTGGTCGTTGAGGCACGTTTTGTATCTCTTATCGTGCTCAGAAGATCGTGCCAAGGGAGATCTAGCATGAGGGTGCACAGGCAGATCAAAAATTAGTTATATACTGTTTCTTGGATTAAGGCGGAGAAAAGGGTCTCCAACTATAAAAGCATGGCAGTGACATAAGAATAATGGTTTACATGAGGGATACCACTTGTTATTGGGATGTATTCTGAAACCCTGTATTATAAATCCCTCCCACTACTTGGTCGGGATTTATAATGCAGGCTTTCAGAATAAATCCCGATAGCGCCTGGTATCTCCTATTCTGATAATCCCTAATTTTTCTCACGACCTGACGGATCAAAATATCAAAATGTTTACGGGGGCATTACAGTCCCAGGGCAGTAGGCTAGTCTATGGAAAAGACCTTGACAGCTGTTGGTCTTGAGTTGAGTGGTAAAGGGGGATATAAATCTGAAAAACAGTTGATGTAGGGAAACCTCTGCCCAAACTTGATTTTAACGATGAAAACATTGAGAAGTTCTCCCAAAAAGTCGTGTTTAGGTGCTATTTTCTAATTATTCTTCTTCTTCTTCTTCTTCTTCTTCTTCTTCTTCTTCTTCTTCTTCTTCTTCTTCTCCTTCTTCTTCTCCTTCTTCTCCTTCTCCTCCTTCTTTTTCTCCTCCTCCTCCTCCTCCTGCTGCTGCTGCTGCTGCTGCTTCTTCTTCTTCTTCTTCTTCTTCTTCTTCTCCTTCTTCTTCTTCTTCTTCTTCTTCTTCTTCTTCTTCTTCTTCTTCTTCTTCTTCTTCTTCTTCTTCTCTTGTTTTGTTTTCTTGTTTTTGTTTTTTGCACATTTATGGGTGTAAACATTTCAGTAACAGAAAAGCCTGCCTCACTCGTTCCCATAATTCAAAGACTGCATTGATTGGTGTGATTTGATATGAAAAGATTCGGTACTTACCAACAATTATGGATTCATAAAAGGGACTATGATGGGTACTATTTCTCTCCCCTGTATCTTTCTTCATTATGTATTATTTTCTTGTAATTTTTACTACTACCCTCATCTCGGGGTATGCACTGTCAGTATCTTTGACCTCATCCATATTTACGCATCCCGCGTAGGTCGGGAGGCATGTAATGTTTAGTCCCGTCGTCCACCGTCTCCGCCGTTGCCGCCGCACATCTTATTAAAGTGTGTGTGTCGACACACACTTTTCTGTTTTTCTAGGAATTCTTTCTTTCTTTCTTTCTTTCTTTCTTTCTTTCTTTCTTTACAGGCAAATTTGTCCGACATTTCATTTGAAAAGTATTACATGTAGAAACTCCTAACTTGGCACAATTATACTTCTATAGATAAAGTCTGGCCTTTTTATAATGACAGGTCATGCTTTTCAAAATTATGCAAATGAGGGCTAATTAAAGTTTTAAATCTTCAATATCTTAAAGTATACTATAGTAGATGTGGTTCCGAGTGTATAGGAGTTTGATCATAGCAAGGTAAAACATCACAAATGTCAAAGTCATGTCAAAGTCATAGGTCATGTCAAGGTCAAAGTTCAATTTTAAGCCAAAATGTCATTTTTGAGGTCAAGGTTCACTTCAGGTAGAGGTAATCCTAAGGTAAAAGGTCATTTCAAGGTCAAAAGCCACTTTCCATGGTAACATTCTTCTACCCATAACTTGGTCAATTTTTATCCAATTTTGATCATGTTGGGCTCAAATGGTAGCTATGGTAACACTTCATATTTTGAAAATTACATGTGACCTCTCAAGGTCAAAGGTCAAGGTCATTTGGATGTTTGAAAGTTTTATTCAGTCATAACTTGGCCATTTTCCATCCAATTCTAATCAAGTTGGACTCAAATTGTAGATATCGCAACACTGCACATTTTCATAAGAACATGTTACCTCGAAAGGGCAAAGGTCAAGGGCATTTGGCCGTTTGAAAGTTTCATCTTGCCATAACTTGGTCAATTTTCATCCGATTTTGTTCATGTTGGGTTTAAATTTTGGGTATTGTAACACTGCGCAATCTACATGTGACCAACTTCTACTAAGGGGCTGTTGACCATTGCGTAGGTAATGAATTAAAACTAAAAGTTGTAGCAATTCAAATTATGCTAAATAGCACCATTAGAAATTTTAAATCTTGAATAACTTCAAAGCTATAGTAGATAGAGATGCCATTCCAACTTGTACTCCTGTGTTATGGAATAGTTGTACATTGCCACACCAACATGCTTTGAAGACACACACACTGATTTGCTATGCAGCAAATCATCTTTTCGAGTGTTCCATATATTTCTGTCCCCTCTTGACCTATTGCCTTTTAATTTGGTACAGATAATCAATGTGTCTCGGACACTTTTCCAATATAATGATATATAACCTTGAGGTAAGAGGTGAAAGTTATGTCCGTGTTGCATTTTTCTGCTTACTCAGCAATTTTCACATATTGGCTTATACCTTGTAGGCCCAAAGTTACTAATAAACATTAATAACGACCGGAGGGAGCCTTCTACCATAACAAATGCGTATATGTTAAAAATATAAATATTTCTTCGGTAAATCAATATACTCAGTACCATACCGTCGAACTTGAAAATAGGGAAGTTAAAGTCTACGGCAGCGGGAAATCTTCCAATACTATGTGTTACATACTACAATTTTGTACTGAATTTTCCCCTTTGTGTTGGCAAGTAAAGGAATCATATTTACCGTGTTTGAAATAATAGACCAGTGTGAGTCAACACTAGTGACACAAACACATTTAATACACCTTTCATGTTATCTTAACATTCGAGAACCTCCTTTCCATTGTTCATCAAAAAAGTCCGAAACAAATAGGAAATTTTAACATAAGTTTTGTGCAGAAAAATCATCCCCACCCCCATCCTTGTTTTAAACGATGGCCAAAATGCGTAACCTATCTGGTTTACCCATATCCCAACACTCAGTAAATGGGCTGCATAATTTCCGCAATAGAAGAACCATGGACCTATCACAAAGAACACACATAAGTTTTTTTTATATAAATCTTAGAATTTTATATCCCGCATAAACTAAATAGTAAGAGTCTTGATGTTATACTTTGCGCACACACACACACACACACACACACACACACACACACACACACACACACACACACACACACACACACACATATATATATATATATATATATATATATATATATATATATATATATATATATATATATATATATATAATATGAAGGCTTATTTTTCAGGATCAATGTAATCAATGAATGAGAACTAACCGTATTTTTATTATTGCATTGATCCTGAAAAATAAGCCTTCATATTATATATATATATATATATACATATATATATATATATATATATATATATATATATATATATATATATATATATATATATATATATATATAATATGAAGGCTTATTTTTCAGGATCAATGTAATCAATGAATGAGAACTAACCATATTTTTATTAATCGTAGTAATACACTTGGAAAAGATTTTTAATTGCGTCAAATGCTTTCAGCATGTTAACATACATATGCCTACATGTTCATGCAACTGATAATATATATAATCTGAAGGCTTATTTTTCAGGATCAATATAATCAATAAATGAGCAATCACGGTGTTTTTATTAGCGCAGTAATGCACTTGGTAAAGATTTTTAATTGCGTCAAATGCTTTTAGCATGTTTACATACACATGCCAACATGTTCATGTAACTGAATATATATATATATAAAAACATCGCTATGATAAGTATTGTATTCAAAAGTACATATTCTAGGTCAGCCGGTATCCATAATTATAGAATATGCGACTTTCCGTCAATTTTGTAAAAGTTGATTTAAATTCACGAATAGTATTAATAGTTGATCAGGTTTCTTACTTCAGTTTGGTTTTAAAATATTTTATTTCACATATTTTCATGGTACAATAAATCATATGCCATGTATGAACGATGATCGGGAAAAAGGTTACACCCTATAGTAATCCCTCTGGTGAAAACTGGACGGTTAATATAAGACGATACAAGACACACATTCTTTGCACAAAAGCGTTAAGAAACGAAGTAGATGAGAAGACGCAGGAACAAGAAAGCGAGGAAGTACTACAAAAATAAGGCTACAGGCACAAAGACAAGACAGACAGAGCGGCTGTACCTAATACTAATAACGACAACAGTTGTTGGGTCAAGCATTTTATATAGGATTTAAAAAAGAGATTCATTTAGCCGGGTACCAGTTTGTTTAAAACTACCAATGGAGGGTATGTCATTTGGATACAGATATCCACACTCCGTGGAAAAATATTAATTGGGAATGACCATCGTCTACCTGGCCAGCCTGCCAAAGTACGGGATGTCTTTCTGGAATTTTTGGCCACTTCTGTCGCCACAGTGATTGAATCCAATCTGTTTATTGTGTATATATGTATTATTTTGTTTTTCCAAAAATTCTTTTTTCCTTTCTTTCTTTCTTTCTTTCTTTCTTTCTTTCTTTCTTTCTTTCTTTCTTTCTTTCTTTCTTTCTTTCTTTCTTTCTTTCTTTCTTTCTTTTCTTTCTTTCTTTCTTACTTTCTTTCTTCTTTACGACCTGATTTGTCCAGAGTTTTTCTCGGACCCTACTTTTCTGAAAACCACGGAACTTGCCATGGTGACTGACCTACCAGTGGAAATTAGGCGCCTGACTTGGAATAGTCATGATGTTTTAAATTATGCAAATAGGGGCACTTAAAATTTTAAAAGCTCCATATCTTCCAAACTATTGCACATAGACACAAAGTTCTAACTTACACATATGGGTTTGCGACAACTGGCAAATCTAATAGCACAGAAACAAAACTTGGGGAATTTTAATGCATGCTAAATTCACCAAATTTCTCCCCAATCCACATGCAGGCTTTCAACTGCCTGCTGTATGACCTATTGCCTGACCTCTATGGTGCCAGGCAACCATTTTGCATTCATAATTAATTAGCTTGAACCTTTCTCACAACTTTCTGTCCATGCATGCTGGGTATACGCTTTGGAAGGTTTGGGTCTTGTCAGCAAATTTTTGGGTGGGGTGGGGTGGGGGACTCCCAACAACTGTGTAATGAGGCTGTCAATAAAAATACAGAGTATTTCTTTCTGTTCAAGGAGGAATAGATTGACCTCCATGCTGCCCTATGTACCTGGCAGGCTTTTACTTCCACTGGTGTCCTAGCTGGCCTGTTTTTGCCTGAGGCAATGTCAGTCTATTGAGCTCAGTCAAAAGGGAACTCACGGCTCTGGACTTCTGGGCAGAACAAGCCTGAGTGTACCCTCTGTTAAAAAAGACAACATACAGAGCTGAGTCAGCCAGACCAGGGAAGTGCAAATATTTGTGTCATCTCAGTGGACACTTTCCTGTCTTTGTTTTCTTGTAACCAGTGAGATGAAGCCTGTTCTTCATAGCCAATGCTGAGAAAGTATAGTTTTGTCTTGGTTCACAGGTACATGTTTATGTAGTTTCTTGACAGCTTCTGTTAAAATTTGTTTATGTACTAAAGGAAATAAGACAGTTTTGTATTGCATGTATACACATCCCTCTAAATTATAATATGTGTACACTGTACATGCACATATACTCATCAGTACTACCCTAAAGGGCTGATCCTCTCAGGAGTGGGGCACTATTCTCTGGTCGCGAGGGTGCTCACTGTAGAGAGGTTTCACTGTACAGTGGTATTTGCAATTTAAGACCACCCCTAATCAATGAATGCCAGACAAAAGTGGTTACATAGGACAGGTGGTTTTCATATCAGATAAATTAACAAGAAATAAAGGCCAATATCTTTCTTTCTTTCGTTCTTTCTTTCCTTCTTTCCTTCATTCTTTCTTCTTTCTGTATGACCAAGTTGGTCCAGATTTTTTTTTTCAGACACTGTTTTTCCAAAAACCACCAAACTTGCCATGGTGATTGACATAACCAGTGAAATTGTGCATCTCATTTGGAACAGTCATGATGTTTAAAATGATGCAAATTTTTAGAGGCAACAAAAATTTTAAAAGCGCCATATCTTCCAAACTATTGTAGATGGACTCACATTTCAATGTGCATATATACCTTTCTCCACTATAATGAACAGTATAGTTGTAGAATTCCGAATTATGCCAATAAGGGGCATTGGAAAATCTAAAAGTTTAATATCTCCAAAACTATTGTACATAGAGATGCCATTCCAACTTCAATTTTCAGGTTTGTGGCAAAGCCGCATGCAATGAACCGTGAACCAAAGTTGTAGAATTTTAATTTAAGCAAATTAGGTGAATATGTAAAATGTAAATCTTTAATAGCTTCAAAACTATTATAGAGGTGCCATTCCTACTTCAATTTATGGGTTTGTGGCATAGCCCCATTCAATGAACAATAAATCAAAGTTCTAGGCTTATAATTCATGAAAATTGGCAAATACACAATACTAAAATGTTGAAAAGCTTCAAAACTACTATAAATAGTAGTTTCATTGAAACATCATTATGTAAGTTTGGGACACGGCCACATCCCTTGAACGAAAAACTGAAGCTGAACATTTTAATTTATAAAAATTAGGCTAATACACAAAATTTATATTATGTAGAAAGTGTATCATTTCAAACTGTTTTCATTTTGAAGGCACCCAGACAGATTTGTTTTGAAGCAAATCTTCTTTTCTAGTTCTTATTGTGACTGGTGACTTTGATTATAGGTGTGTGGACTGGAACTCAGCACATTCCGAGAGCGAACTTGGTTTATCTCTTGTTATGTCTGTGTGCCAACACAGACATACTGTTTTTCTAGGAATTTTTTATTTCTTTCTTTCCTTTCTTTCTTTCTTTCTTTCTTTCTTTCTTTCTTTCTTTCTTTCTTTCTTTCTTACTTTCTTTCTTTCTTTCTTTCTTTCTTTCTTTACAGGCAAATTTGCCCGACATTTCATTTGAAGAGTATTACACATAGAAACTCCAAACTTGGCACAATTATACTTCTATGGATGAAGACTGGCCTTTTTATAATGAGAGGTCATGCTTCTCAAAATTATGCAAATGAGGGCTAATTAAAGTTTTAAATCTTCAATATCTTATGTACTAAAGTAGATGTGGTTCCGAGTGTACAGGAATTCGATCATAGCCAGGTAAAGGTCATCTCAAAGGTCAAGGTCATGGTAAGGTCAAAGGTCATGTCAAGGTCAATTTTAAGCCAAAATGTCATTTTTGAGATCAAGGTTCACTTCAGATATAGGTCATCTTAAGGTCAAAGATCATTTCCAAGGCAGAGGCCACTTTCGACGGTTGGTTTCTTCTCGCCACAACTTGGTCAATTTTTATCCAATTTTGATCATGGGCTCAAACTGGAGCTATTGTACACTGCACATTTTTGAAACTTACATGTGGCCTCTCAAGGTCAAAGGTCAAGGTCATTTCAACCTTTAAAAGTTTCATTCAGCAATAACTTGGCCAATTTCCATCCAATTCTAATCACGATAGACTCAAATTGTAGGTATTGCAACACTGTACGTTTTTATAAGAGCATGTAACCTCAAAAGGATAAAGGTCAAGGTCATTTGGCCCTTTGAAAGTTTCATCTTGTCAAAACTTGGTCAATTTTTATCCGATTTGGTTCACGTTTGGCTTAAAATTGTGGGTATTGTAACACTATACAATTTACATTTGACCTGTAAACGTCAATGGTCAAGGTCTTTTGGACTTTGAAATTTGCATCCAGGCATAGGCTTAAAGTGATGTGAAGTACCAAAGGATAAAAGTTGTAGCATTTAATATTTACAACTTTTGAAGGCACATAGACAGATTTGCTTTGAAGCAAATCTTCTTTTCTAGTTTACTTTGTATCCCGACACAATCTTTTCCAAGTTATTGACAAACCCTCCAGAACCGATGTATTTTCAAATAGCCTTCTATAGATTATTACTACTAACTGTCCTTCTTGCTCCTGATCTTTCCCCACTGAAAATATTTACAGACACACTGTTTTTCGAGGAATTCTCTTTCTTTCTTTCTTTCTTTCTTTCTTTCTTTCTTTCTTTCTTTCTTTCTTTCTTTCTTTCTTTCTTTCTTTCTTTCTTTCTTTCTTTCTTTCTTTCTTTCTTTCTTTTCTTTCTTTCTTTCTTTCTTTCTTTCTTTCTTTCTTTCTTTCTTTCTTTCTTTTTCTTTCCAGGCAAATAGTCCGACATTTCATTTGAAGAGTGTTACATGTAGAAACTCCAAACTTGGCATAATTATACCTGAATGGATGAGGTCTGGCCTTTTTGTAATGAGAGGTGATGCTTTTCAAAATTATGCAAATAAGGGCTAATTAGAATTTTAAATCTTCAATATCTATAGTAGATGTGGTTCCGAGTGTATAGGAGTTTGATGATAGCAAGGTAAAGGTCATCTCAAAGGTCAAGCTCATATCAAGCTCATATCAAGGTCAGAGGTCGTGTCAAGGTCAAATGTCAATTTTAGGCCAAAATGTCATTTTTGAGGTCAAGGTTCACTTCAGATGGAGGTCATCTCAAGGTCAAAGGTCATTTCAAGGTCAGATGCCACTTTCGGTGATGGCTTTCTTCTAGCCATAACTCAGTAAATTTTTATCCAATTTTGATCATGTTGGGCTCAAACTGTAGCTATTGCAACACTGCACATTTGAAAACTACATGTGACCCCAGAAGGTCAAAGGTCAATGTCATCTGGATCTTTGAAAGTTTCACCCAGCCATAACTCGGCCAATTTCCTTCCAATTCTACTCATGTTGGACTTAAATTGTGGGTATTGTAACACTGTACATTTAGCAATTTACATGTGATCTGTAAAGGTTAAAAGTCAAAGGTCAAGGTCATTTGGACTTGGATGTTTTCATCCAGCCATATGCTTAATGGAATGTGAAGTACCAAAGCACAAAAGTTGTATCATTTAATATTTACAACTTTTGAAGGCACACAGGCAGATTTGCTTCCAAGCAAATCTTCCTTTCTAGTTATTATTTCATCTTTTGTCCAAAATATTTTCCTTTCAGAAAAATACAACCTTCTTGATACTACTATACCGCTCATAATTGCTCCAGGTGTTCATCGTAACTTGATCATTCATATCACTAATGAAAGACTGCTTCGTATTATCCTTTTGGCAACAACGAATTACCAGATATCCTGGACATACAAACATTTGACGCAGTACAAAATTATATTGCAGAAAGTAGACATTTCGTTTTCTAACTTTAATACCACCTACTGGTTTAACGGGAAAAGAACTGTCTTTTTTGTTGTACATTGTATACTGTTTAGCCTCCTGTTGACGAAATTATCTGTGTACTTATCTATTTATTTACCTGCTTCAACCACTGTTTTTGTTTTTGTTTTCCAATTTGCCCTATCAACAGTAAATAGCCGTGTGCCTAGTGTCACAACCTCTACAATATATTCTCCAATTGGGTTTTTCTTCTCCGATTTACTTGTACATGGAGACAATTATATTTTGCATGCATTCAAAAGCTCTGGTAACATAGTTTGTAATGTCCTGTATGTATTGTTTGTATTGTGTGTTTTCTGTATGGCTAGAGAACCCATTATATTAGTCATTTCATGTACTATAGCGTAATCCAACATGAATAAATATGTTTAAGCTAACCATACCACGCATGCCGCAGCACACATATAAACCGTAAAATTATGCACTCCAACCATGTGTAATTTTTCAGCAATATGTATTAAAACTATTGCCTGTTTTTTAAAGAGTATTTTATATGACGCCCTTATATCAGTGTGTGTGTGCGGGGGGGGGGCTTGATATTTGATATGCGAAAGCAGTGATGTCATCCAAAATCATACCCATGATATGTTAAATTCAAATATATTGGTATATAAAATATATAAGACCTTGATATATGATATTAACAATGCATATTTTCGCCCGGTGCATCATTGTTTAAACTTGCACATAATTATACAACTTTTAGTAATAAAGTTAAACGTGTCTTCGAAACCCATCCTTAAAGAACTTTGATATCCCGATATTTTACCCTTCATATTAGGTGGAAATGAACTTTTTTTCAATTTAATGGCAAGAGGTGCTTATTTGTTACGTGTTAGGCAGAATGTTATACATGATAAATGGTATTTTAGATATGAATATGGGACATAATAAATTGGTGACTGCGATATGTACCGAAAAAGGGGAAGTGATATGTGATATTCAAATGTAAATACCCTCAGATATGTGATACAGAGATACCCCATAAAGGCCTCTTTTGTGCTGTCAGTCCTTATAAACACCAGCATATATTGACAATATTGACATAGACACCTGGAAAAAGGGAACAAAATGCGGTTCGTTCACTGAGGCATGTGTGTGTGCGTAATAAATGCGACACAGAGGCTATGTCGACATGCCATGGCGCCTACATACTAAGAGGATGGAAACTTAAGGTAAGACAGACGCACATGTCACCAAAGGTACCAATAAGTACCACTGGCTTGAATTATTGTGCCGTGAAAACATGATGCCAGGGAGTACAGCATTGACCTTTAGTGAAACGGATGCAACGGGTAATTCAGGAATATTGATGTGGTGGTGTAGTTTTAGGTCACTATTATCTGGGGCGTGTGAACTTGTCGAATAACTTCTTGACCAGCGCACAATAGGAATTGACAACACCAGACGCTGATACTTTACAACCCTCCTCCTCCACTCCGTGTTAACAGCGAATAAAATGCTTGATATAAAATATAAAGGAAACAGAGAAATACCAACGAAGAAAAATGACTCTTGCTGCAAGCATTTGTAGTATAAATCAACAGACAAATTAAAGTGATCTGCCATAATAGCAAAAATATGTTCATATCGTAAAGGCTATCAAATTTTAAGATATCATGATGTAGGGTGATCACAAAGTCAGCAGCTCCAACTGGTACCTAATGAAGGTTGATAGGCGAGACTGCATATATATTTTTAGAAGTGAAATGTATGTCAGCACGCTCCGCGCAGACAGACATTGTAGTTCCAAGGTTCACTGCCACTGATCTTGTACCACATAACCTATATCTAGTAGAACCTCCCTATGACCTCACCTCTGCTAAAGGACCAGTCTCAACATCCCCATTAGCATAGTTCAGTTTATTTTTACCTGCCTTAACGGACCGCCTGACAGAAAGGACCATTTCTCGTAGGTCCTGTGGGTTGTGCCTTCAGACAGGTTCCCCAATATATATATATATATATATATATATATATATATATATATATATATATATATATATATATATATATATATATATATATATATATTGTTTTTTTTAAATCTCTTATCATCATAACACTGATAATTTTATGGTTAATTTTTACAGCCCCTATCACGATACTCATCGTCATTATGATTATTGTGTTTTGCCAATGTAAAGTCTGTTCTACACGGGTATGATTTTCCCATGCATGCTTACTAGAAGATCATCGTATGGTGCTGCCACCTTGTGTCAGAATATGTACATGTCTTGGTCTTGCATTAAAGTTTTTGGTAGTTTGACCACGTGTCTCGTGTTCCTCCGTACTAGAACACTATAATTTGGCAATGACGATGGCTGATCTTCACCTACCACCCCTTCCACCGTTTTTACCAGTGCCAATGGATCCGTCAGTGCCACGGACAGACTGGTATGCCACTTTTCAGACGTATCTGGTGGCTATACACAAATTTAAAGGGCGCCTCCCAGGACCGACGCTTCGTCAATTTGCTCATATGTGCAGATCTACAGCTACTATACAGGGGCTAAACACACGTCAGGGGCAAGTACAAGGTCAAGGCCCAGGGTCGCGGAAATGTGCAACATGTACAAGAAGAACCAAAGATGCCGACAAAAGTATATGCAATTACCACACCTGTCGAAGGCAAGCTCAAATCAGTTGAACTTTTACTTGATACAATACCTATTGACCTTCCAATTGATGTAGGTGCTAATGTGTCAATACTAAATGAAGCCACCAACACAAAATACTTCACGGCTTATCATTTGTGTGCTCCAACCAAAACATTGTATACATTCAATGACATCCATGTTTAGGTCCTTGTTGTTATTAACATTCATTCAGTGGCATATGCACACACGCAAGTACAGAACTGTCTATTTTACATCGCAACAGAAGAAATTACCCTACCGGGCATAGAGCTGTGCGATAAGATGAGGTTTGAAATATCTCATGAGGGAGAAGAAATACAGACTATTGTACAGTTACAGCCGCAGGATGCTGTGAAACACAGTCACAGGATGTTTAAAAAACTCTCGTACAAAAAATATATCCTGAAATGTTTAATGGATTTTGTAAAGGTACTAACTTTGAGCAGGCACCATGTGTTGACATGACAGTTAGACCTGTTTCTCAGGGTTTACGCTGTTTGCAATTTTCCTTTCGGGAACAGGTGTCAGCTGAACTAAAACACCTAGAAAGTAAAAATATTATTGGAGAGATAGATTCGTCGCCATGGATCTCAGATCTTGTCATGGTTCGGAGAAAATCAATGAACTAAGATTATGCATTGATATTCGTGAAGTAAATAAAGCCATAATTCCAGAAAAGTAACCATTGCCAAGAATGGATGAGCTAGCATCTGAATTCCATGGAACTATGGTATATACAAAATCAGATCTACGGCGCAGTTATTTACAAGTCCCGCTCGCCGAAGAAGCTCGACACTTGACCGCTTTCATCACTCAGGATGGTGTATACCAGTATTGCCGCGTTCGATATGGCTTGTCATCGGCACCTAATGCGTTCCAAAAAAATAATGTCAAAGTAACTGGAGGATACTGGCGGAGTTTTACCAAAAATAGACGATATTTTGATTCATGTTATTTCACAAAAGTCAAATGACCAGAGACTTGACCACGTTATAAAACGCCTCAGTGATCATGGTCTTACACTCAAATGTAACTGTGCACAACCGGAAACAGAATTTCTGGGATACCGTATCTCAGCCGCTGGTATATATTCAAAAGCTTCAAATGTGGGTGCCATTTTGAAACTGCAACTGCCGGCTAATGCGAAAGGATTGGCCTCATTTTTTGGTATTTTAAATTTTAAGCCAGATTTGTGGCAGATTATGCTGATATTGTAGAACCACTTCGCGAATTGCTGCGCAAAGGTGCGCTAAAGAAATGGTCTCCACATCACACTGAAGCCTATGAAACATTGAAACAAAAAATTGTGACGCCACCAGTGCTCTGTCACTTTAACCCCTCGGCAGAAACGTATGTCACAGCAGGTAGTCCAGGGGTAGCCCTTACAGTGTTGCCAACCCTCCCGTATCTTTTTCCCGGGAGACTCCCGGAATTTATGCTGAATATTCTTGAAAAATTGTTGATTTTTGACAATTGTGAGTCACCTCCCGGAATTTCATCAGTATTTCCCTTCTATATTTCATATTAATGTATCCATCTCCCTTAATTATGTCTGTGTGCCAACACAGACATATTGTTTTTCTAGGAATTCTTTCTTTATTTCTTTACAGTCAAATTTGTCTTCCATTTCATTTGAAAAGTATAACACGTAGAAACTCCAAACTTGGCACAATTATACTTCTATGGATGAAATCTGGCCTTTTTATAATGAGAGGTTATGCTTTTCAAAATTATGCATATGAGGGGTAATTAAGGTTTTAAATCTTCAATATCTTATCTACTGTAGTAGATGTGGTTCCGAATGTATAGGAGTTCGATCATAGCAACGTAAAGGTCATCTGAAATGTCAAGGTCATGTCAAGGTCAAAGGTCAATTTTAAGCCAAAATGTCATTTTTGAGGTCAAGGTTTACTTCAGGTAGAGGTCATCCCATGGTCAAATGTCATTTCAAGGTCAAAGGCCACTTTCGGTGGTGGCTTTCTACTAGGCATTACTTGGTCAATTTTTATCCAATTTTGATCATGGGGAGCTCAAACTATAGCTATTGTACACTGCACATTTTTGAAACTTACATGTGACCTCTACAGGTCAAAGGTCAAGGTCATTTGGACCTTTGAAAGTTTCATCCAGTCATAACCTGGCCAATTTCCATCCAATTTTAATCATGTTGGACTCAAATTGTAGGTATTACAACACTGAACGTTTTTATAAGAACATGTACCCTCAAAGGGCAAAGGCCAAGGTCATTTGGCCCTTTGAAAGTTTCATCTTGCCATAACTTGGTCAATTTTCATCTGATTTGGTTCATTCTGGGCTTGAATTGTGGGTATTGTAACACTCTGCAATTTACATGTGACCTCTGAAGGTCAAAGGTCAAGGTCATTTGGACTCTGCAATTTGCATGCAACCATAAGCTTAATGTAATGTGAAGTACCAAAGGATAAAAGTTGTAGCATTTCATATTTACAACTTTTAGAGGCACGCAGATTTGTTTGAAGCAAATCTTCTTTTCTAGTTTTACTTTTTATCTCCCGGATTTTAAGTTTGGCAGATTGGCAACACTGCCCTTGGCGGGGTCATGATGCAGGTCATTGAAGGTGTGAGCGGCCAGTAGCCTTTACCTCCAAAACTTTGTCTGAGACTGAACAGAAATACTCCTCAGGTGAGCACAAAACACTGGCATACTTACTTAATATATGGTGGAACATTTACCCTTTGCAGAGACCATCAGAGTTTGACAACACTGCTAGAAACTACAGGTTCTGCCCACAAACCGTTGCGCGTATACCGATGGTCAGATCGGCTACACCAGTACAACTTAAGGGTCCAGTATACTTCTAAAGATGACAATGGTTTTGAGAGTTGCTGATATGCTATCTCGGTTTGGCCATACAAATGTTACAGGAAATAGTACATTGCTGATCAATGCTGAGAATCAGATCTTACACGTAATGGCAGAACCTTTAAACTTTGTATGCCTGACCATGGATAAACTAACACATTAATCCAATAATTATCCAATTTTACAGCAAATACGTACCCATGTACAAAATGGTTGGCCTTCAAAAGTGCCCACTGAACTTGAAACCTATGCGCAGTTCAAGAAGGAGTTTTCTGTGTACAATACTTACTGTGTATCCCGTGGACAAAGAAGTGTGATCCCCAAATCGTTACGAGCGGATGTCGCACATGAAGGTCACCCTGAAATGAGTATGGACCAGCACATTGAGCGATGTGTTAAAAACTGTGAATCCTGTGTGTTAAGTGAGAAAGGCACCAAACCTAATCCAACACCTCTGCCCCCCCCCCCCCCCCCCCCATCTCTTGGCCTACTAAACCTTGGCAACACATTCAAATATATATTTTTTTGTGAAGTCCATATTGCTCCTCTCACAAAAAGCATCTAATTGTCATCCATGATTTACACTTTAAATGGCCAGAAATTACTACAACAGGTTCATTCATCTACATGCAGTAAAATCATTGAAGTACTGCAAAATTTGTTCACCAGGTGGAGTTTGTGCCCAAACTATCCAAACATACAATGGAACTGCTTTTTGCTCCCATGAGTTCAAATCCTTTCTGAAATAGCAATATAGGGAATCCGCGCTCTGCCGTGTATGCCACCACAATGCCATGGAGCTGTTGAATGCTTCAACTGGGTGATAAAACAAGGTCTCAAAGCTCACTTGGCTGAAAACAAAACCTTTGATGAATCCATACAAAAAAAAACTATAGGTCCAGCAAGCATGCCATGACTCATAAAACGCCTGAAGAACTGATGATGGGAAGAGACCTAGTTACTCCACTAGACATGCGTAGGCCTAAAAATCAACCTCAATGGTGCCTTAATGGAATTGACTTCACTGTCGGAAGAAATCAAAGAGAAACAAATACAGGCTAAACAATACACTGATGCAAAAGAAAAAGCAACGGTGCCTCCTTTCAAAGTAGGAGATTTTGTTCGAGTTAAAAAAATCCTTTTTGCATTATAATACTCATCGTTATTATGATTAATGCGTTTTGACAACTTTTATAATCACGATACTCATCGTTATTATGGTTATTGTCTTTCAGCAATTTTGATCATGGTGATTATGATTATTGTGTTTTTGACAATTCTTATAATCTTGATGCTCAATATTAGTAATGTTATTATGGTAAACACTCCCTATAATATTGATACTCATCATAATCATTAAAGTGTGTGTGTCAGCACACACTTTTCTGTTTTTCTACGAATTAAAGTGTGTGTGTCAGCACACACTTTTCTGTTTTTCTAGGAATTCTTTATTTCTTTCTTTCTTTCTTTCTTTCTTTCTTCTTTCTTTCTTTCTTTACAGGGAAATTTGTCCGACATTTCATTTGAAAAGTATAACACGTAGAAACTCCAAACTTGGCACAATTATACTTCTATATATAAAGTCTGGCCTTTTTATAATGAGAGGTCATGCTTTTCAAAATTATGCAAATGAGGACTAATTAAAGTTTTTAAATCTTAAATATGTTATATACTATACAGTATGTGTCTGCCACCCCACCAAACACACACGACCAGTGACAGTGAATGATTGGTATCAAATGGCCAGCTTATTCCAAAGTCCTGGAAAGTGTAACCACATCAAAATAAACCCTACCCTTTCCTCTTAAGTTTATGTGTATTTTGTTACCCCCAATAGAATTCACTCATAATCCACAGCCTTTATCAACACCGTAAGACCTGTGGGACATTTTTACAGGGGTGTCAGATCTCAATTAAACTGCAAACAAGCCATAATCCTGGAATATATTTTACAAGATGTGACATCAAAATGACCCTTTGAAAATGCGGCATCCCTTGACTCATTCAGGACAGAAGTCTTCATTTACTGTTAGTAAAATTTGTATCAAAGGGATATACTGAGTATTCTTATCTTTTAAATGAGGGGGTTCTGATTTAAAATTTCTGACAATCATAATAGAATATAATATCTGCTCATGATTTGTGATATTCTGACCTTTTTATTTGTTTCACACATTGTATTAGCAATGCAAATTTGAAAGAATTACAAAGAGCATATCCTTTGGGTTCATCCCTGAATGAGTTAATTTTGTCATATAAACATTGGCTGCGTTGATTGAATGGCTATGTCTGTTTGGTAATTTAATTATAAGTTAATGTTTTCTTTCTGGACACCAGTCAGTTCGATGGCTCTTAAAGAAAACATTTTGGGCTACATTATTTATATACAATTACACAGTCCAGGGAATGCTCAAGATCCCTGCTCATACATTCTATCATTTAAGTGTGTGTGTGTCAACACACACTTTTCTTTCTTTCTCTCTCTCTTTCTTTCTTTCTTTCTTTCTTTCTTTCTTTCTGTCTGTCTGTCTTTTTCTTCCTCCCTCCCTTCCTTCCTTGCTCCTTTCTTTCTTTCTTTCTTTCTTTCTTTCTTTCTTTCTTTCTTTCTGTCTTTCTTTTTCTTTCTCCCTCCCTCCCTCCCTTCCTTCCTTCCTTCTTTCTTTCCTTCTTTCTTTCTTTCTTTCTTTCTTTTTTTCTGAATTTGAAATTTTCAATCTTGAATATCTTCAACAGTATAATAGAGATGTCATTCCAACTTCTACTAGGGGGTTGTTGACCATTGGCACCCAATCACCTAATGAATTAAAAATAAAAGTTGTAGCAATTTAAATTATGTAAAAAAAGCACCATTAGAAATTTTAAATCTTGAATAACTTCAAAGCTATAATAGACAGATATGCCATTCCAACTTCTACTCCTGTTTTATGGAATAGTTGTACATTGCCATACCAATATGCTTTGAAGACACACACACTGATTTGCTAGCAAATCATCTTTCCTAGTTCTTTATTTCTTTCTTTCTTTCTTTCTTTTTTCTTTCTTTCTTTCTTTACAGGCAAATTTGTCCGACATTTCATTTGAAAAGTAGAACACATAGAAACTCCAAACTTGGCACAATTATACTTCTATAGATAAAGTCTGGCCTTTTTATAATGAGAGGTCATGCTTTTCAAAATTATGCAAATGAGGGCTAATTAAAGTTTTAAATCTTCAATATGTTATATAGTATACAGTCCATTCCACCTAACTTGAGCTCTGGGGGCCGTCTCATTTGTTGTGACTACAGTGCCGGTGGGCCAAACAGCCTATCACTGACCTCTTTGCCCTGCCACTCAACCCGGCTGCTATAATTAGTGGTGTTTGTCAACAGGTACACATGGGTGCAGCTGTAGACATTTATATGGGTTTTATTTTCACTTTTGTAGCATCAAATAATTGGATTTTTTACAGAATTATCCGGCTAAAGGGACACCATTTTACTGTGGAGCTGGCCCTGCTATGTGTCTGCCACCCCACCAAACACACATGACCAGTGACAGTGAATGATTGGTATCAAATGGCCAGCTTATTCCCAAGTCCTGGCAAGTGTAACCACATCAAAATAAACCCTACCCTTTCCTCTTAAGTTTATGTGTATTTAATTACCCCCAATAGAATTCACTCATAATCTAGAGCCTTTATCAACATTGTAAGACCTTTGGGATATTTTTACATGGGTGTCACATCTCAATTAAACTGCAAACAAGCCATAATCCTGGTATATATTTTACAAGATGTGACATCAAAATGACCCTTTGAAAATGCTGCATCCCTTGACTCATTCAGGATAGAAGTCTTCATTTACTGTCAGTAAAATTTGTATCAAAGGGATATACTGAGTATTCATATCTTTTAAATGAGGGGGTTCTGATTGAAAATTTCTGACAATCATAATAGAATAGAATATCTGCTCATAATTTGTGATATTCTGACCTTTTTTATTTGTTTCACACATTGTATTAGCAATGCAAATTTGAAAGAATTAGCAAAGAGCACATCCTTTGGGTTCATCACTGAATTAATTAATTTTGTCATATAAACATTGGCTGCATTGATTTAATAGCTATGTCTGTTTGGTAATTTAATTATAAGTTAGTGTTTTCTTTCTGGACACCAGTCAGTTCAGTGGCTCTTAGAAAAAACATTTTGGGCTACATTATTTATATACAATTACACAGTCCAGGAAATGCTCAAGATCCCTGCTCATGCATTCTATCATGTCTGTGTGCCAACACAGACATACTGTTCTTTCTTTCTTTCTTTCTTTCTTTCTTTCTTTCTTTCTTTCTTTCTCTCTCTCTCTCTCTCTCTCTCTCTCTCTCTCTCTCTCTCTTTCTTTCTTTCTTTCTTCTATACCAGCAAATTTGTCCGACACTTTTCTCGGACACTATTATACATAGAAAGTCCAAACTTGGCATGATTGTACCTCCATACGAGGAGTTTGACTGTTTTATACAGAGAAATGAAGATGTTTAAAATTATGCAAATTAGGGGCATTTGAAATTTTCAATCTTGAATATCTTCAACAGTATAAAAGAGATGTCATTCCAACTTCTACTGGGGGGTTGTTGACCATTGGCACCTAATCACCTAATGAATTAAAAATAAAAGTTGTAGCAATTTAAATTGCTAAATAGCACCATTAGAAATTTTAAATCTTGAATGCCTTCAAAGCTATAATAGATAGAGATGTCATTCCAACTTCTACTCCTGTTTTATGGAATAGTTGTACTTTGCCATACCAATATGCTTTGAAGACACACACACTGATTTGCTATGCAGCAAATCATCTTTTCTAGTTGTTATTGTGTTCTTGGCACTACTGACACATGTGCCAAGCCCAATAACAAGTGCATTTTACTTGGATCTTTGTCAAACTTCCACAAACAAAAACGTTAAAATAACACCCAATATTTGTTTGCAGGCTGAGGTACTCCATGTGTTCAACCAGGAGAATCTGTATACATAACAGCGTAAAAATTATCACCTTGCACAGATGGACAAGATAGAGAAATTGGAGATAGCCTATGAAGGCACGCGTCCCGTGTTTGTGGCGGGAGGCAGAGTAAAAGGTGCCGTCATTGTTAAGGTCACAGAACCAACTGATGTGCGAAGTAAGTAGTTTTGTTATAAAACCACAGAAATGTCACCAAATGCAGAGAAGGGTCGTTCGAAATACTGTGGGATGATGAGACTATAATAATATGGTAGTAAAGCGAAGTATTTAAAAGTCTGTAAAACCCGAACCGATATAGCGATGGACATGGTTTGGTGGTGTATAATTCTTAGATACTATGTCTTTTTAGATTCGCAATGGATGTATAAGTGTATACAAATTGAAATGTTCCAAAATTGTAAACCTAACAGCTGCATTTTGAAGCCCTGAAATCTTAAACGCGCATGTGTATGCCTGATTACAACTGTTTGTTGAATCAAAGATGTGTGTTGCACATGGCGCCATTGGTAACTGTGGCTTGGTATCTAGCTGGTCACAAGGAGAGCCACCCCCGCGGAGCCATCTCACCAACAAATCCATCGTAACTGATTGGCTAATGGTTTTGTATCAGAATTGGTGTCACATGAATTTTACCACCCCCCCCCCGCCTCCATTTTATTGAGTGATAGGTTGTGCGTCAGCATTGATCTGCAATGCTTCCTTGCTAGTCCTTGCCCTCATTCCACAATAGCAAACATTTTATATTAAAAATTATAATGTATTCATATTGCCATCCTATCATGTCATAGGTATATCAATTACAATAACGGGTCACTGTCAAGTCGGCTGGTATTTCAGAAGAAGAAAAAGAAACATTCCAGCCAGCAGAGATGAGTTCTATATGAACACCACTATCTACCTTTGTGGATCCCCAATGAGTAAGTTCAGTTTCGCATAAGGATGATAAATGAACCAGTATGGTTATATCTCGGCCCTACATCTAGATTGTCGTCACTCTCATTTTAACGACAATTTAAGACCTTTGTCAAATATTTTATTAAGAGATAGCACACGATTAAAACATTCACGTAAATCATAGAAGACATATGTATCATGTATGTAACAGTGACATTTGCAAAGCCTGCGTTATAAGTACATAACTGGTTAAAATATCAAGTGTTGGTTGTACATGTAGAATAGAATGTGGATAAAATTTGCTATTATTCAGGAAACAAAATGAACCCAACAGGTTAATACAAAGCACCATATGAACATTTATAGGATAAAGCCGAATAAAAACAGGGTTTTTTTTGTCTTTTTTTGTTTTTGCTTTTGCTTGTATTTTTTCCCCTTTTCTTGTTTTGTTTTTGTTTTGTATTTTGTTTGTTTGTGTTTTTTTATTTATTCATTTTTGAGTCTCAAAAAGCCAGTTATATGTTGCAAACAAAGGATTGCAATGTGACATGTGTGCATGGTGACAGATATATACTTGCAACCAGTATACCCAGTTGTCGTTCTGTAAAAGAGATGGGAGTGTATTTGGTAACTGGTATCTTTAGATGTCCATAGTTAGAAACGTAGTACACAGAAAATGTGATAATGGCTTGTTTCCTGAGTGACTAAACACCGCACACTTTTGATTCCATTCGATAATATAAGTCTGAAAAAATAATAAAATCCAATTTCAGAATTCTCATTTCTGGCTCCAACGGTTATTTTCTAAAAAAAAGTTAAGGACTTTACTTTCTGACCTCCGTTGCATGACATGGAAGCAAAAGATTAGCGGCAGCATTTGCTATCCCATCAAGTGTTTCAATAGAATATGGATTAAATATTTTTGTGACCACAGCGTTAATGCATTTTTCATTTCACGTTTTATCAGATATGATTGTGTTATTCGACTTTTCTTGTTGCGTTATGGATAGTTAAACCTTTAGTGTAACTCGTCCGTTACATACCGCTTTTTCAGTGTGTAGTCATCAAAACTGACACCATACACTGAGAAAAATGTGTTTTTTATTTACCAACAGATAGTGGACTGATACTGCCAAAGGGGGTCCACACTTACCCTTTTGATTTCCAAATCCCTCCAACTCTACCTTGTTCTTTTGAACACGGAATTGGTAATGTGAGGTACTTTTGTCGGGCGATGGTCACACGACAGGGGAAACCAAAAAGTGTCGTTGCTTATTTCACTATACTACGTCATCTGGATTTAAACTACGTACCCGGAAACATGAGGGTATTATATTTTTTGTATGTAGTTTCAAACTGATGACAGATCTCTTACTGACAGAACATACCGCAAACATTGTTGTATGCAAGATTGTGATAAACATGATAGACTTTGTTGCACCTGCATACTGTTCAGATACTGTATCTAACGTGAATGTTTGTTAATTAAATTGATCCAATTAAATATTTATCCTGAAAGAAAGAAAGAAAGAAAGAAAGAAAGAAAGAAAGAAAGAAAGAAAGAAAGAAAGAAAGAAAGAAAGAAAGAAAGAAAGAAAGAAAGAAAGAAAAAGGTTTTGTTCCAATAGAATACTTTGCATAAAATAAGGGAAGTTCTTGATTGTAAATTTAGTTTATTGTGTGCAAAAGACATTTTTTGATTGACACATTTTTGAAAGAGCTAGGTATCATAGAGAATGGTATGGCTTGGTTGTCAACTTAACCAACATGTATTTTTGAAATCCCAAACCGGCTCAGGATCACCAGAACCCCGCTCATCTGTAGCTCTGTAGCAAAAACTCCATATAGAATAGTCCGATAGGTCGGGGTAGCAGGTCGGACTAAAATTTTGGAAAGGACATTTACTTCTTGGCCGAAATGGTCAACATCATCTGGTACAAAATTACTTGCTAAGCTTTTTTCAGATGACTGGACACAGAGGTATATCGATCTTTTAACACGTAATTTTTGAAAATGCAATAAATGATTTCATCTTATATCATAACATTTTGACATTAACGTTACTTTACCTTTAGTGTCAATGATATCAAGACACAGAATATAATTGCTGTCAATAATATCAAAACACACAATACAATAGCGCTGGTGTTCAATTCAGGTGAGTTTTTCACTTATTTTTGCATCTTTGGGAAGCAGCTAGGTGTTGGCTAGATCTGAGTCATGCCTTCTCACATTTGCACTGAGCCGGCTGTAAAATATAATATATAACAGTTGGGCTTGTGACCTTCATTTGTTTTTCAGTCCCTTTACCGCTTATTTAGTACCATATCTTAGGTATTTTCAAATGATTTTAGTTTATCTTAGTTTCATCGTATAAACAGGTTGCATGGACATGCATTACATTTTAATGGAGCAAAATACTCATTTGGCTAGGCGTTCCTTCAGGATTTGTAATTATCTTTCCCAGTAACATTTCCATGCTCTGCATCATTCTATCTCATGGTTAACATATTTATTGTTCCTTGTGGTAGCTTCCAGGGGAAGGACAAGGAACGGCTCCCTCAGGTTGCATCTGTTGCTGCCTGGGAGACGTGCAAGCCAAATTCCGCATCCCTTGCAAATGTTTTGTACCAGGGCAAAAACTCCATATAGAAGCGGAAGTTCACAATAACAGCGCCTTCAAATTGCCATCGGCGAAGGCCGTTCTTTGCCAAGTAAGGTTGCATTTTGTTTTAACATGCTCTTATTCCACTCCCATTATACATCCTGTGCCATATGGGTTGGGTGTTGTACTTTAATATACCAAGTCATATTTGTATGCCTCTATACAAGTATGCAACGCACAGATTTCTACCGTAGAACAAATCGAAGTAGATGTTTAATTCATAGTGTTAATCCTGATGATTTCTGTACATCAGATGCAAATTATATACCCTGTTTACTATACTGTTAGGTTGTCGTTAAATACGTAAGGTCAAAATCAACTGGTTCATGTGGGTTCTCAGTAGAGGGCTTTGTAGGCCGGCAGGCTAGGTATGAGTATTTCCATTAGTTTCCACTCAAATCTGCACCTACATAACTTTAAAACCGCTCTACCTAGAGACCCTTAATTTCTTGTGCTAAATGGTTGTATATAGTTGCAATAACCTCATAAATGTTAATAACCTTTACTGTTAAAGTCTTCAAACTATTGAAAATTACTTTAACATAGAATCTTATAAGAATTCACACCTCTTGCCCACAGTGTTTTGGGATATTGGGTTGTGTATTCAGCCAAACACACATACAATTGTTAACTGCGACCTGTCATATTGCCGGCAACTTTAATTGATATAATTGTCTTCAAACTCTTCCAATAAGTGATTATATCCAGCAAATTTCAATATACTTTCTGAAACACGTCAAAATGCAATTTCCTTATAATATTATATACTATAGCTTTTTGGCAAATATCTTGCCTGGCATGGCATGAACATAATTACAGTAATTTACCGTTAATATGCTGCCGGTTTATCACTATACCAGTGACTGTCCAACATACTGCCAGCAGATCTACCTTATTTTATAGCTTACTGGTGGTAACCTTGAGACAAACATATTTTAAGTCTAGTTTAGCATAACTTGTTGGCATTAACATATTGATAAATATTTTATATATATATATATATATATATATATATATATATATATATATATATATATATATATATATATATATATATATATATATATATATATATATATATATATAAGAAGTTTACTACAGTAGAGCCTCTCTATGAGCCTACCTCTCCTAAGGGACCACCTGTGCTAAAGAACCAGTCTCAACATCCGAATCAGCATATTGTTGTTTAATTTTACCTGCCTGGAGGGACCACCTCCCAGAAAGGACCATTTCACAGGTCCCTGTGGGTAGTCCCCTAAGACAGGATCCACCGTGCATATGTCAAGTAATACACCACACTGACAATTACATGCTGACAAGTATAGTGTCATTTAGGTACTGCATGTCATTGGCAATGTGTTTTTAATTTAAAAAGTACCATCTAGTTTGTTTACAATAACTGGTTAATCAGCCTGTTGCGTGTAGTGCACTGAACAGACCACTCAAACTGTATAATCCATGTGTAGATCATTGTATAGTGACTACACTGCTCAATGATTTCGAGTGAGAAAAATAACATGGCAACATAAAAGACAGTATTTAGTCCATATCTGTATCCATAATATAAAATTCAGTTTATTATCTACGATGCAAAATGTTTTTTTCAGTGTCAGTGATATACACAGTAATATACTGATATTCATTATCTTTGCACTCAGGTAAGACATACCTCTGGTGTAAAAGTTTATAAATTCTCATTCAATGCTCATTACATTCGTACTTGTACAACAGCGAAATTCTGGGGGGGGGGTGTTTTTGTTTGTTTTTGTTTTTTTTGTTTTTGTTTTTGTTTTTGTTTTGTTTTGACATGAATTAACTTCAAACATGTAAGGATAACCCAAGGCAAGTATGTACAAGGTTGTCATACCAGATAGCACTGAGATAGACTCTAAAGGCATTCCTATTTTGGCACTGACTTTGGGGTTTTCCAACATCCGGTTCCTTGGGTACCGTACCTGCTCACAATCCATGCCTGCACAATGTACCTTTTTTTGATTTTGTATTTTTTAATCAAACAGGTGCTACAGTTCAGTGCTTCCGCGCCAACAGATATGTTCTTCCCTGACCCGGATGTCTTCAAAGGACATATGAGGGAAGTTGCGGTGAAATCCCATGGTCCCATTGAAATCAACCAGTCGGATATCTGGACAAACGAATCACTAATAGTGCCACCCCTTCCTCCGTCGGGACTCGAGGGATGCTTAAGTATTGGCATATCGTATCATATTGAGGTAAATTTATTCAAGTGGGGTGTAGTCATTCGATCAGTCCCCCCTCCCGCCACTGTTAACTTCTCCATTCAAAATACCCACACATACACACATAAATAAACGTATATATATATATATATATATATATATACGTTTATATACATATATATGTATATGTATACATATATATACATATATACATATATATATGTATATGTATATATACATATATATATATATATATATATATATATATATATATATATGTATATATATATATAAACTCTATAATCTACAGGAATTAGAACAGTTATTATTCTATGAAGACAAAAATTCCTATTCAGTGATTCTGTATTAGTTTCGATGCGCAGTAGCTTGAAGTGCCACAAAAGAAGTACCTCTTATATCTAGCCAGTGCCGAGGGCCATATGTGATTTTGCGCTTTTGTGGCTATTTCCTTAAAGCCCAGGGGATCATTTAGCTTCGAGATTTATATATATATATATATATAGAGAGAGAGAGATAGATAGATAGATAGATAGATAGATAGATAGATAGATAGATAGATAGATAGATAGATAGATAGATAGAACCATGGGAAAATAGCTGAGGCAAGATAAGATGATGATGATGATGATGATGATGATGATGATGATGATGATGATGATGATGATGATGATGATGATGATGATGATGATGATGATGATGATTATGAAAGCAAATTCAGTTATCTTGATTTGAAGCTGAACTCCATGTGCTAAAACACAGGAACAACTGTCGTAAATACGACACACACATTCTAATCCATCGCCTAAACAGCTTTTTTCTGTGGCTATGCAACAGGTATGAACGTCCAATGTGATGCGGCCGTAAAAATTATTTTCGCATTGATGCTAACATTTCTCAAAATGAAGAATATCAGTTAAAGCATAATATTAAAAATTATTAAAAGCTAATGGATACTTAAGAGAAAATGTATCACTTTTCCGAAAAAAGTCGTTATGCTTCTAAAAGCAATTTATTTTATCCTTTTTCATATTGATTGGTTGTTCCCGCACAAGTGGGCACTTCCTTGCTGAGCCCTATGAGCTAGCGCAGCCCCGCAGGCTATATGGATGTGCAGCACAGAACAGACCTTTTGCGTCGCAGAATAAGGCGGCATGACCTTAGCCTTGCCTCCTAAAACACAGTGTGTGTGCTTGCAGAAAGCGTTACCCTTTAAGCACTATCGGAATTAGCGAAAGCGCAGAGGAAGTCTGTTTAGCTGGCAACCATTGGGCAGTGGCAGAGCAATATTTCCGGCTAGCATGGTTCCCTGATCTGCCACTGAACAGATTGTATGGTGCTGGCCCCGAGAAAGGATACCTTTCATAGTATATATCTTCAAGCGCGACATATTGCAGCTGAGAGACAAAGCAACACACGAACAACTGTTTTAGAATTTATGGTCAGAGTGCCTGCTAAACCACCGAACGAATGAATGAATGAATGAATGAATGAATGAATGAATGAGTCAAAAAGGATATATGCCTGCCTTCTGGATTTTCATTTCAATGTGTCAAACCTAGAAACATGTGGTCTGAGAAATTTATGTTGCGCACGATGGTTGTTTTCTAGTTATGCCTGCATATGGATAAGCTTGTTCGATTTCCAGGGTCACAGGGAAATTGCATTGAAATAATTCTTCACCTCTTAACTTTTGAGCGGCTTAAGCTTCAACTTTTGGCATTGTACCTGATGACATTGTCCCACCAAGGGCTAGTTTGACACATAAAGGACCTCAATGCAATTACCAGTGACAGTTTGAAAAGAGATCGAAATGCTTTCCATTCCTAGCATCTAACATGACGTGGCCGTTGTACTAAAACGTGTAGTGACCCAGATGCGGAAGAACTGTGCATTGTTACGTTCAGAGTGCCGTCAATTACACGATACAGATATATTTATAGTCAATTGTCGTGACGCAAATGCACGTGGATACTTTTGTTGGTATCAGGAAGTGGTTGAGTAATCAGAGCTACAATATATTTTGTTTTTATTTAATTTATTTTTATTCTTTTTTAATCACAGGATCAATTAATTTATGCTATACTTAAATGTCCACGTTTCTTGAGTAAGAGTGCGACGATACCTCTATGGTACTGACTTTCCATCTTGAACAACGCCATTGTAATAAAATTATGATAAATCTTAACAAACTGAGCCATCAAACCCGTAATACGTTGGTTTGCAGGAACTTTCAATTTTATTCCCTTCATGTCATGCAGACAAATTATGCTTTTTATTCAGTTCAGAGTGAATGTACCCCGTGGACAGAACATCATCCTTACTTGCCCTATTGTGATAGGAACCTTACCTCTGAGAACGCTGGGTAGGCAAGGATACGCACCCGTTGTCCAACAACCTCGTGCTCTATTGCCTCCCAATCTACAACCCAGTGCGCCACCTATCCGGCATGTAAATCCGCCGAGCTGTCTGGAGCCATCGGCCCCACTTTCATTCCCAGCTCAAGCTTCAGAAGCATCTGCGACAATGGACGAAGGTACCTACCTCACACACACACACACACACACACACACACACACACACACACACACACACACACACACAGATTAGCAAATGATTGTTTCTATCTGCTTTATTTACATAAGTGCATAACTACAAAACTCTCTTTCCAGCAACTATGTACATGGTGTTTCGGGGCATGATAACCTTTATTTTCCGTCACTAACTGGACGAATACATCAACATCAGCTAGGACAATTTCACTTGCCACGTTATACTATGTTGCCATAACCGAACAGAAGTATGAGGTTGTTGTGCATATAGTCGACAACCACACCAAGTAGAAAATCGTCAAAAGTGTGACAAGTCCATCAGGATAAACATCAGCTGATATGACTGCAAGACTTGAATATCAACCAAGCAGTACATTATTCCTTTGATATCTAAAGAGGATAAGATGTCTTATTTACAACATAAACCTACCAGCTGTCATTAAAAATAGAAGACGACAACAGTTGTCAGCAATGCTAGAGAAACTGCGCCAAAATTCCGAGCAAACTAGAACCATCCAATGATCAAGCCTGTCAGCCAATAAACAAGCAAGGTTGAAATAAAAAAGTTCAAGGCAGACATACCAACAACTTTACATCTCAGCATACCAATATGAAGTGCAGTATGAAAGAAACCATCTCTCTCCTGATTTGAGACAGGTACTGACAGAAGTTATTAGTATTTTGAATCGATTTATTGTATCAACTCTCATCTTTAAGGAATATCTTGCTGCATGTGGGCATTGTATCAATGCGAGTTACTACTGTCAGGTTTACAAACTACATCATTTTTGTAACATCGCAAGTCCACCTGATATCTGTATAATAATTTTCATTTCTACCCCGAAACATCAAGAATGGTCACCTTAACTTGGTTTTCGAAAACCCTTATTCAAAACGATTTTGAAAAAAGATAAAGAAAAAACGGGGCGGGGGAGGGTCAGAGTTTGCAAAATTGGTGTATGCTCTAGAAAAAGTAATTAACACAAAGACATTGCAAGCTTACCCACATGGGATATTACTGTCCATGTGACGGTAGTTTACTATGTTAAATTCAAAATCATCACGTTTACTACATAATTCAAACTTTAATTCAGTGTTTTAATTATTCATCAATATATATTTAGAAATGATCACTTAGTGTTATTTTCTGTTGGCTGTTTTCTTACCAAATCATCAAGGTATAGTTGTCAAATATATTCTCGAAAGTGTTTACTGTCGATGCTTAATAGGTCATCAATATATCTAAATGTCAACTCAAAACTTTTATCTTTAAAGCTCTTCTGTTTTGACAGCTTTTCCTGAAACTTATGCTCATAGTAGCAAAAAAAACAACAGTCCAAACGAGGTGCACAGTTGTTACCCATTTGGAACAACGATTGTCTGTTCATAGATGGAACCTCCAAAATTGACATTTATGTTATCAATCAAAAAGTTCAACAACCAAACACACTTATCATATTCAAACAGGGACTGGTCATCATTACCATGTGCACCTTTATAGTATATGATCATTCTTTGATAGTTATTTTTGTCATATGTTTGATAATTGAGAGGCAAATGAGTATTCGTACCATTTAACTGCTCCAACAAGATCTTCGAATTAGATCAAATCCAAAACTTGTTAGTAACAGAAGACGCTTCTTTCTCACCACAATAGTTAAACCTAAATTCCCTCAGCCTTTTTAAGCCTATACACAAGAAAGTTAACAATTCTTTAGCACAGCACAATTTCACTTGCTATGAAAACAGACTTGTGAGGGGTTTTATTCAGTTTCGGAAGTGGACGAATGTTGAGTGAATGGGCATGAACATCAGACTATCTCACGCCAAATGGAGTTATATATTATTGACGTTTCTTCAAATTATTTATTTATTTATTTATCTATTTATTTATTTATTTACTTATTTATTTATTTATTTATTTATTTATTTATTTATTTATCTATCTATTTATTTATTTATTTTATTTTATTTTTTTTTTGGGGGGGGGTCATTTAATTTTTCACATGTGAGAGAAATTGAGTTAGTCAACAGGCCCAATTCATCAATGAGAACATTGAAATAAAAATGTTTGCATATGGCAATGATATTATTAGATGCTTTATCCCCAGGTACAAATACATATTAACCATCCAACTCTTGCAGGCACCTAACAACTTCTGGAATTTGCAAAACAAGATCTGGTGGTTGTTTGGTTATAGTCTGTAATTTTCTTATTCTGTTTCTAACGATATGCTTATTTCAGTTATCCATTCATCTCAAACAGAAATATTCCACTTATCATTCTTTGTCCATTTGTTGGCATATCCTTCAACAGCTTTTGTGACCATTTTCTTGGCTGCACCCCAGCAATTTTTTGCTGCTCACGGTATTTATATGCTGAACTGATGGTGATATAAAAATGAAATACAGATCTAACTACTGTATTTGGAGACCGCTTGGATTATTTAATTTTCTGATAAAAAGGTATGGCTTCATAGTAGAGTGATAAGACTTATTAGAATGTTTTTGGATGTCTATATGTACGTCTGTGTTATGCCATTTGAATAGCCTCTTTTTTACTTATTTAAGATTGCTGCAATATGTACAATTTTTGCTACATTTTGTATTGCTTTTATATAGTTTCACTGGTCTCACCAAGTTTGTCTTCAGAATGACCTTATATGCTTTGTCATGGAAGGGCCATCAGCCAGTATTTACACTTCTTAATTTTACGAACCCAGAGTGTTAGGCATGAACCTGTGACATGCTTCCATTACGCTTCGTATTTATAAGATAATCACGTTTGTTACGTGACTCGTAGATCCCAAATATTTTGCATGGTAGAGCGTTTACATCTTATAAATGGCACACTTAATTGACATCAAGGTTTCCGGTTTTATTCTTTGCTGTAGCAGTGCCATTGACGAACAAAATATCTATGACGCCAGTGTTTTATTTCAAACTTTCAAAATAAAATACGCACAGTTTTTTGTTGTTGTACGTGGTTGTTGTTTTGCAAACAGCTCCACCACCTGCCTATGAAGAATGTGTCTTTGGAAAAAGAAAAGTTAGCATAGATGGTGAACACGGCCAGGAAGGTTCAGAACCACAGGACTATGCCCCGGTGTACCCATGTTACCGCGAGAACGAAAATTAGGCCTACTTTGTCACGATGCAATCGGAATAGGTAAGGTCGACAAATATCTGGTTGTTTTAATCAAGGAACAAGACTGAAGAAATAATTAGATCATGGATACAATAAAAAAATCAAATAGAGCTTGATAGTTTGAGAGACTAATCTATTCAATTGATGGGTCTCTGAGGACATTAATCAGGTATTGATTTGTGGTTTGTAGTACGCAGTAGGTACATAGAATCAGGTGAGGGTACCTGTTGCCTGAGAATTAGGTCATGGTCACGGGTGTTCAGTCTCAACGGTGTCCTTATGAATGACTTTCATCATGTATCGCCTTAAATATTTTTCATTTATATTCCTTAAAGTGAAATTGACGAAAATAACCTTTGACCTACATGATTGTCTCAAGGTGCCCCAAATGAAATCTTACCTAGCCGGTCGTGAGGACCACCTTTCCAAATTTCAAACGCCTAGCTCAAATTATTTGAGGCATGATGAAACATATTTGCCTCTTACCCTCGCCCCCCCCCCCCCCCCACACACACACACCTCCCGCCCCCTGAATGAGCAAAATCATTAATCATTCACAAATCACCATTGTGCGCCAAAGGTGAAATTAACACAAACACCGTACATTTGCATCAAGTTCGAAGAAGATCCAGTCAGTGATTTTAGAGAAAATTACGGATGTACTTACAACAGCATCCATATACTTACTATGCTGACACATACTTTGATTGTATCGTCCAACGTTTGTTACAAGTAGGGAAACACACTGGGCGCCTCTGAGTGAAAACGTTTTACGGACTTAGTCGAGAAACAAGTTCGAGGATTATCGGGCAAGTTTGTTCAGAGAAGAATTTTAAGATGTGAAATGTAAATTGTTTTGCAATTTCGCAACACCTATTTTCATGGACGATGACAGCCTTTTATAATAAAGAGATTCGGGCATCCCAGATGTTTCCCCAGGAAAGATGATGATGATGATGATGATGATGATGATGATGATGATGATGATGATGATGATGATGATGATGATCATCATCATCATCATCATCATCATCATCATCATCATCATTCGGAATCGAAACGAAAAAGAGTCAGGAAAGTTGCCTAAAATAATACATGTCATCTACAGTTTGTTGGGTTTTCTTAGTAATTCTAGTTTTGATATTTGCACTGAAGTTTTAGAAAAAGCCTCGTGGCATGAACAGTTTTTGAAAGACATATTTCCAATGTCAAAGCAAGTCATACATGCTTTGTAGGTGTCTCGGGGTACATGATTTAATGCAGATGCCAAGCAGTGGAGAGTTGAGACACCAAGAGAAGACTAAATAACAGATGATTCAATGTCAGCCAGCTGGGCCCGTATGCATAAAGGAGGTGTAACTGAACTATGGTGTAACTTAAAACAGTTTATATTGGTCAAAATGAAATTAAGTGTATGCACAGTGCTCAATAATGGAAATATTACTGATTTTATATCTGTGCATGATAAACAATAATCTTATATATGTGTATTTCATTCTCAAAATGTGTCTGTGTTTTGGATAATATTATGATGTAAGTGATCATTGGGATTTCAATAGAACATTAAAATTTCTATCTACCCCATATAGCCCTCTTTTACGAAGTCCAGACACAACAGCCATGGCTCTACAAGACGTGGACACCAAAGCCAAAAAGAGGACGAAGGGAATTGGCAAAGTGACATATTCTGCGATATTATTCGGTCACTTGTGACATTAATTTACTGATATTGTGTCAAAGAATGTTGTATATCATATGAATATTTATACTTTTAGTTACATTTATTATGTTAAGCAAAACATGGCGCTGAAAAGTTGAAAAGTTCACTTGCGTTCTTTGCAGTGAATTGAACTGTTGGTAAAACATGTGAGTGGTCAGTCATTTTACCAGTTAGATGAAATTAATAAAGACTTTCATTTGTTAAATCAGGCTAAGTTAAAATCTAAGTTTGATTTTTCTTTTCATTCAAAGCATTTTTTCAATGACAGTAAAAGAATAGTGCCTTCATGTATGCCTTGATGAGCTCAAAAACAGTTTTGCAATGAAATATTTAGTATCAAACAAACTGTCATTGTGTTTCATACTAGTAATGGATACAGTGTGGATTTCTGTAATTACAGAATTTTCATGTGTAGATTTGCAGTAAAGCAAACACTTTGAATATTCAGATAGTGCGTACATTTGGCATGTTTGACTAATGTAGACACAGAACAATTTTGTTTAATAATGGTAACAACACAAAGTATGTGAAATGGAGCTAATCGTTTGTACTGGTGGTACTACTATTTGACAATTTACCATACAGTGTATATGAACATTCACTTAATGTACAGTGGTATGATTATTTACTTTACATGTCATAACAGGTCCCTCGTACATAAAAAATTGACTTCCACTGGGACTTACACCTCCGTTAAACTATCTTCTCTGGCAGGTTTAGAAATCTAGGGCAGTTTAAGACCATTTACACCATGGATTAAGCTGTAGTTTTTTCTTGCATACGGATTCTTAAATCCGGGGTAACTTTAAACCAGGGTAACTTTGCAACACCTGTACGCATACGGATTAGACTTTACACCATGGCTGTTCCCTGGAATAAGATAAACCACAGATGAACCATCTCTATGCATACGGGCTCTGGTGTCACTAGACCTGTGGCCAAACAGATCGCGACTACCTGCACGTACAGCGTAAGGAACGTGGTTAGCACCACACAGTGAAAGAGTCACAGAGCACAGACGTCAAGAGTGGTGGAAGATCACGATGACGTCATAGCGAATGGAGGACAGCATGTCTGAGGCCGCTCAGTTTGCTCTCTCGGGTGCACAAAAATTATATCGCTGACAGGACATATCTTAGTTTATATCGTGAAATCTGGAAACTATGCACTGAATGTTACCAAGGACTTCGTATGGGAAAGGAGCTTGCACAATCCAATGATTCCTCTCTGTCCTATTAATTGTATGCATTAGTGCCTAAAATATGTACAGTACACATTTCAAATGTGGAATAAAGTGGTACCCGCTGTAGGTGGAGACCCATTCCCCACCAAAAAGTGGCACACGCAGCAGGTGACCTGTCACGACGGGTAAATTAACAAAGGCAGTTCTTTTTGTAGTGAGGAAGAGAGTGAAAACAAACAGCAGGTTACCTGTCAAGGCAGTGGCTGCTTACAGCAGGTACTACTGTGCATATGAAATGCATCATCAGATGCACAAGTTCATTTTATTGTAATACATTTGATGACATGAGAATTTTTCGTGGATAGTGACCTTAATAAAGTTCTGTAGTCATACATAATATTTCATAAATCCATGGTTAGGACACGTAGCCTAGAGCAATTGACACTTAGCTATTTGCATTCATTTTCACACCAAATACAATGGACACTTTCCAGTGCATAAATTTATCAAAGGCATACTTACTAAGTTTAATATCCATGCTGTAAGATACAAACTTTGGCATGTAAAGGCCATCCATAGTTACAAGTGTAAACGTCTCCACTGTGGGACACACCACAAATTTACAAAACTATGAGTCTTCAGCCAAACCGTGTTTGGAAATTATGCAGTAAGCCTTTTCTGGCTTACCGATATCACGTCACAAATAAAGTTTCACCTCTCATCGTCATCTGGTCTTGGTTAAACATTGATATCAGACACCATTTCATGAATTTTGTTTTCAGCCATGATGATGGATGTCATAATGAGCATGATAATGGAGAAGATATTGCTGACTTATATTCACGAACATCTACATTCTGGGTTATTTAGTGTATTTGTTAACATCACAAGTGTAGGAATCTCCCTGTTTATGCCTGGTGCTTTTGGTGCACGCAAAGCGCATGCGCAAGACCAGTCGCAATTTTCAGTAATAGTACCTAAAAGTGGTTCAGGAGCATTTGCAATGCCATGCACATCGCAAAGCCATATCACTCATTTGTACTATATACACGTTAGTCCTGCATTAACTTATTTCATTATAATAACTTTGTAGGCCAAAAATGATGTAGTGTTATGTGCAATTTCAATTTGTTAAGTTCAAGCATTTCATCTTATTTACGTCGTACGTTGGCAGTTATGATAAAAAAATCAATAAAGTATTCGTTCTGGTTAAGAACTATTTGTTGTGTTCATTATATTTTATAATTAATATGTACAGATATAAATAGTAGTATTGAACGTCAAAAATTGTGAGTTTATGGGAAGAGAAGAGAATGGCAGGTTTTTTTTCATATCCGCCATAATAAGCTTATTATAACATACACGGAGAACCGCTATCCCTTCATTAAGAACATGAACTCCCAAATCACAACGTTTAATTCTAAATAAAAACCGTTGGTTTTATTATTTAAGTAAATTCGTTTTCATAGATCTGAAATCGCTGAGTCGGGGTGCAGCTTCATACACGCAAAACGCACTTTACGGACAACCAGGCAGGGATACAAATGCACCAGTTTGACAAACGAAAATATATTTCACCACCTGGTGGTAGAGTGTACTCCCATGCAGTGAAGTAGTAGCATTTGGTAATATATGCGAAACGGCGTGACATTATAGCTTGTATAATATGCGTTTTTGTCCGTTCTATCATTTTTTTAGATAATTATCACGGAAATCAAAATGCGCAGACATGTATGTATGTATGTATGTATGTATTTATGTATGTATGTATGTAAAAGAGGGAGAGGGATAAGGAGGAACAAGAGAGATAAAAATGATGAGAAGAAGAAGAACAACAACAACAACATAAACCTTTACTCTGTTTTTCAATATACAACTAATTCACTATGGGATTCCCGGAACTTGTATGACAGGTATTTGCACAAATTTATTACTCGAGTTGTGCATATTTGACATCAATGCAAGTTAAGTGCCTTGCATACTTGCCTTGAACAGTCGTCTCAACTTGTACTCTGGAATGAAAGCAAAAAAGAAAAAACAAAACAAAAATAAACAAACTTGATTGTCGTCGGTCGTGTTAACATAAAGTGCGGCAAACCAGGCTCTGCCTTAAGGACTAATAGTTTCAGAGCCTATTATTAAAACATCTATCTTATTGTTTGCCCTCAACAAATATAGAAGAAAAACAGGTATACTGCAAGCTCGTTACCTGGCAACGTATGTTTATCACCACTGCATCGATCACCTTGTTCTTGACCCAGGTAAGTGAGATAAAAGGAAGACGCATGGTGCGTGTAGTTTACTGATGATAATTTGAAGTCTCATTGGGGAATGGGAAGGATGGTAAAGAGGTTTTTTTGTGCCCAGCGGACTGAAATGTTTTTAGTTTGCGCAATTTGTACAGAACAAAATTTCTCGGTCGCTGAAAGTCAACTCCGCACCCGTAGAGAGTGCAAAATTATTGATTGTGCTGATGAACAAAGACCTCTGGCTGCTACCTCCCCAGTCTTTCTTAAGACCCTTTCTTAGTTAATTCGTTATAAAACAAGATAGCTGATGAATATTATAAAAAATAAATGCGGAGGCGCCCATGGCTTGCGCTACAACAAGCCTGGCCGCGAATCAGGCCTGCAGAGGAGTCCAGAAAGTTTTTTTTTTCTTCCTTTTTTATATTCCGCAAGGTTCCGGTGGCATCGGTTCGGCGGCTCTGGGGTACCACTCAAAAAAACACACCGGTCGGGCAACAGCCGATACATATATACTCAAAATGTCCATTCTATTTGAAAACAAGTCGGAAGATTGTCATAAAATATGTATATATACTTGACAATGACCAAAAATTTCCTGATCTGGAAAATTTTGAATGGAGAAGGTATGTTTCCCAAATATCAGAAAAGTTTCGAATTGTTTCATTACAAGATGTCCACCTTGATATGCTGCTAAGAATGTAGATGATTTTGAAGAAGAGTTTCAAGTAAATTTGTTTCATCTTATTGAAATTATATCAATTGGAAAGAGCCTCCTTTTCATTTGTCAATGAAATATCGCTGGAAAACAATATGTTTATGAGCTAAAATTTCAAATGGACTTAATGTTTAAAAAAATATATTTTTGGATTATTCATTTTTTATATCTAATAAATGAACGCAATCTTTGTGTTTCAACTATTTTCTATGCATATTTATGCGTGTTATGTAAAAATAGAATCAACTATTGCAAAATACCACTTGTTTATTATTACTATTATTTGTTAAAAATATATAGGGCTCATTTCGAAAATGTTTTCTTTTTTGTCAAAATGTCCTACGCAAAATATTACACAACTGTTGGTTTCATTGTCCATTATTATTATTTATTATTATTATTATTATTATTATTATTATTATTATTATTATTATTATTATTATTATTATTATTATTATTATTATTATTATTATTATTATTATTAACAGTTGTAGTAGTAGTAGCAGTAGAAGTAGTAGTAATATTATCAAGTGCATTTGATTAAATTTTCAAACATGATGCATTCGTCGTTTGATAAAAAATCTTGATACTCATCTAAAATCATCTTTTCTTGTCCTTCAATTGTGAGAGTTTCGAGGGCAGTCGTGTCGAATAGAAATATTGGTGCCAACAACGACTCCTTCCGATAACACAAAATAGGAACAGACACTCAACAAAAATAATCCAAGTACAAAATCAGTTATTTTTTGCCATCAAATACCCAGAACAGTAACAATAAATAAATATCAACACCACTGCAGTAACCGCGGATGTATCTACAACTGACGCGGTCAGTGAGCGGACAAACGGTTCAACAAGGGGCGACCACGCGAAACGTAGAGTTGTGAAACAAAGAATTTTAAATCATTCAAGCATTATTATTTTGATTTTGTTTGGCTCTGCGATAACTCAATCAGTGACGAATGACCTGAATGTGCTGCAAGAAGTTTCGCTGCTGGTACACGAGACCGTGGCTGATTCATGACGCGGAACAAGTGCGCTGAAGATGCGCATAACCTGGATCTGGGGATGTGCCAATGTCGGCAACATCAGTTAACAGTGATTAATAATAATTTAGTGTTGAAACTACTCCTTTACAATTGGGGCACCGCAGACGGGATAGAACCTGCGGTGCGTCAAAAGACTTAAATATGTATTCAATAAAAGATGAAAGTTATATACATGTACATAAAACGTGTCTACTATCCACCTACAATAAAATACTTGATATTGGATCACCGCTCTGCAACACGGGACAGTGGGCAAACACTATATGCCCCCCCCCCCCCCCCCCCACGGACTTCTACCCCAACCCGGCCAAAAGACGACTTATGGGGAGAGGAGCCCATAAGGATGTAAACAGGCCACGCACAATCTCGGGAGAAGGCAGGGCATGCGCTGCATATGAATAATTTATTACGTCACCAGTACTTAGCACAGAGGACCGCCTTTTATACAAATAAATTAAGGAGGTGTGGGGATCAGAGTGATCTATGGTACGGTATCATTGCTTCAGTATTTTTGTCTCGGTAGGGCCAAGCTTTCCTCAGGTAGACTTTGCATACGTTGTCCAACATCTCATTTGACAGACAAAATATTTACTTTTGTACGCACAAATGAATTTATAAAATGATACCATAATAAATACTCTTTAGCGTCAAGCTGACTTTCCAGCTGCCCAAAACAGCTTTTCCCTAATCTTCTTTTACAGCGGACAAATGAAAAGTGAATGAGCAATTTCTGCTTGCCCACAGTTACATAATTTACAGATAACGTCTGACTGACCATAGCGGGCCTGGTCAACCTGAAGCGCCATATAGTTTGTGTGGGCCTTTCACCCAACAATTCAACGTCCTATAAAGATTTCCTTCAAGGATTGGTTCTTTTGCCAATTACCTTTAATTTATACCTTTTACCATTAAATATCAAACTCCATTAAGAAGCAAATTTACTAGCAAAACTGAGCATCCAGTTTAACTTTCTATCTGCATATAATAGTCCCGATGCCACCGTTTCTTTATACTTAATACCTAGATCTTCTTTTTCTAACATGCTGAGCAAATAATCCATCACGATGTAACATAGTGTGGGAGATAAAATACAGCCCTGCCTTACACCATTAAATACTTCGAACCATTTGCTTTAAAAAGTACCAAAGGTACATTATTTTCTACTCTCCCATATAAAGCTTTCAGAAAGCGCCATGCTCTTCCTTGTATCCCGGAACCCAGAGACTGTAAAACAATTGGTCTGTTGATAAAGTAGCAAAGGCTATCCTTGTATGAAGGAAATCAAGGCACATCGTTCCGTTTTTTATTTTTATTTTGTTTGTTTGTTTGTTTTTTTTTTTTTTTTGTGTTTGCAAAAATGTAATGATATGTTGCTCTACTCGACGACCTTATCTATAAGCCTCGTGTAAATCACCTATAATATTTTTGTGCCCTAAAACGACATAAGTTGGTTTTCCATAAATTTTGTTTACACTTGATTAACGTTTGAGGTTATTGTTATTCCCCTGTAGTCATCCAGAAGTTCGGTTTTTCCTTCCTAATATGTTTACTTAATAAAACCTTTTAACCAATTATCTGGAAATATGTCAATTTCATTTTGCAGTGACTATATAATTTTTCCAGAGAACTAGAGATTGTTGGTTCTCCGTACTTTAAAAATCTGTTATGGATATTCTCTATACCGCATTTTAGGTTCACAATACACTCATTGATAATGTTAACATTTATATCAATATTAACGAAACCGTATTTTTCTTTAAAACGTTAGTATAAATGACTTATTTTCTGTTTTAAAGAATACAAACCGTTTGAGACGGAGCTGAGTTTCCGAGTTGTTCGCAGTATTCTCTTACCACTTTTGGGTTTAACTGGAATCCTGAACTAGGTGATAACTATTTTTTTGGGATAATGTATTTTTATTGGATAAAAGTTATTCTTGTTAAACCGACGTAGCGTACGTCAGTGGCTGCGTGTATTTTGGTACCTTTCATACAGCTGGACATTTTAACACGAAATTTAGACCCCACCCTACTGTTTACAATGTGACCCAAACTTCAATAAATTGTGATGTAAGATAGTACTCAAGCTTGTGGAAAACATTGAATTTTAAACGAAAATGTGATTGTGTGATTTACTTCATTTTTCAAATTTTGGGCTGTACGAAATCTTTACCCTCATGTATTTTAACACTCTTTTTTTAATATGCAATATGTTTTTATACTATGGACCTATATAAAGCGTCAGAAATACAGTCACCTCATCTTCTCCTATATTATTATTATTATTATTATTATTATTATTATTATTATTATTATTATTATTATTATTATTATTATTATTATTATTATTATGTACAGTTACGCTCGCGTTCAAGTTAACAAACGCCAAACGCACCAACGTTTCCCAAACGCTTCCCAAACACTTTCAGTGCAAGTCAAACGTTTTGCAAACGCGTAGCAAACACTTTGCAAACGCTTTACAAGCACTTTGCCAAACGCTTTCAAACACTTGTCCAAACGCTTTCAAACACTTTGCCGAACGTGTTTGGTGAAAGCCGAACGTTTTCAAACACTTTACACTTTGCGCCAAACGTATGTGATACATGTACATGTACACTTGGTAATCTAGTTCTAATGACAGGAATGTTTTTAACAAGTGTCTAAAAAGCTTATCAGCACCTAAAAATCCCAACAACATGTGCATGCCTTCATTTATGAATAAGCCAAAAAGCTCTACTATGTATATTTCACAATAAAGTTGAAATTATGCTTTTTCAAAAAAATCAGTTCTATCTAACAGTTTGTACATGTATCACTTACAATCATGTATATATATTGTAGGCCATATCATTGTTTTCTTGTTTGGCTGACAAATTGCAACTGGTTTGTGCCTGTGATACAGTGGAAAACGCAACAAAAGCTACCTTCTAAGATACAAAATCAACAGTCACAAAGTAGATGCACTTGAGGCACATCTAGCTAAAATTAGGGATAATAGCAACAGATCCTTTAGGTATCAACACAAGTCTATGACAACGATGCCAGCCCCAGATAGCGCTCAAAGGGAATAATGTTAAAGACTTAAGTATTGTGATGGTACAAGGCTTTGGACTGTGTAGTGTAGGTCACATATATTTTAATGATGAACTTTCCGTTTGTGAACGGTAGCGTACACCTGTTTGATTAGATCATGATCTGATCATGATATTGCCTATGGATTTACTCCGAAACAGTTTTTGAAAGATGAAGTATTCATGACATCTTAAATGAAGAATTAAGTCTTTGATTAATTTCAGCTGAATTAGACACTTGGGTAAACGTATTTGGATCGTGTTTCATATAAATATATACAACCCATAATGCTGTATAAGTGCACATTTACATGTAGGTACATCATATATTGCTGGACCTGTTTAAAATACGTGTGGATATTCTTCATCATTTAAATGGAAGTGTTTGAAATGCATAGTGTTTGAATGCGTTTGTGAAAGTGTTTGAAAACCTTTGGGTAATTGTTCAACGCGTTTGGAAAGTGTTTGAACGCGTTTGGAGAAGTGTTCGGTAGCTTTGTGAAAGTGTTTGAGATTTTTCCCAAACGCTTTCCAAACGCTTTCCAAACACAAGCCAAACACCAGCAAAACGCGAAAAAAGCGTTTGGCTGTTAGCTTTTAGCCGGGCATAACTGTATACATATATATATATATATATGTATATATATATATATATATATATATATATATATATATATATATATATATATATATATATATATATATATATATATATATATATATATATATATATATGGAGCACATTATCATGAGCTTTGTCTAATAAAGCTTTACTAAAGGCCCAGTGTTTTGGGCAAATGTGACAGTTCTGCTTGCTATGACAAAACAAAAATCCAATCTCATATCTACAATGATTGAAGGAAATTCAATCATTGTAGATATGAGATTGGATTTCATTAAAAAAAAAAAAAGTTTCTAAGGATGCCTGCATGTATTTGATGATGTTGATATGGATATGGAGACTGTTGACAGCATGGATGCAGATAGTTTACTTGATGCACTTGGCATTGTTGTTGAAAATATTATAAATTGTTAACTTCCTGCTAGCTTTATGTACTATTTTGTTTGTTTCCTTCCTTCTTTTCTTTTTTCCTTTTTTTAATTGTGCTGTGACTGGCATTATTCTAATCGTTAGCATTGTTATATCAGCTCAGTCTGTTGTCATGTACTTATGAGCGTAGCCTTATGTTTTTGTAAGTGCAGATAAGAAAAAATAATTGGTTCCTTTGGGAAAAGACCAAAAGAGGCCCAGTTGCAAGTCTTCTATTATTGCAAACCAGACATACAAGTAGGCTCATATTTCCTGCTCAGTCCGATAAAGCGATAAACGTGCTTTTATTGTAGTTGTTGTTGTTGTTTTTTTTTTTTTTTTTTTCTTTTTTTTTTTTGTGTGTGTGTGTGTGTGTTTTTTTTTTTTTTGTTTTTCGTTTGGTTTTTGTTTGGTTTTTTGTTTGCTTTGTTTTTTTTTTTCCTTTTCTTTTGGTTGTCTGTAATTTGAAATGGAATATCAAGCCTCGGATATATTGATTGTACAGGGTAAGAAGTAAAGTGCATCAACACACACACACACACAGACACACACACAAAAACGTTCCCAATACAGGTCCAAGTCGGTATATCTGTGTCGCGTTTGCAAACGGATGGAACCATTAGACAGATGGAGTCACTGTCTGAAAATATGTTTCTAAATTCATACATTTAAATTTAACACTGCTGAATATAGACTGTAAGCTTGAATACATATTGGCCAATAGATGTTAATGAACTATTCATAACTTCAGACGAGTCAGGCATGTCTTATGATAAACGGATGTACATAATAAATGTAGGAACCGTGCCACAGAATAAAGACTACAGGTTAGAAGGCACATTGGTATATAATTGCAAATGAACTATTCATAACTTCAGACGAGTAATGCCGTACATTTTGACAGACCCTCTCTCTATAAAAAGCGATCATGTTTGAGTGGCTGTACGCTACGCCCACAACGCGACATGGTCTTAAATGACACCATGTACGTATAATCTCTCTCTCTCTCTCCTCTCTCTCTCTCTCTCTCTCTCTCTCTCTCCTCTCTCTCTCTCTCTCTCTCTCTCTCTCTCTCTCCTCTCTCTCTCTCTCTCTCTCTCTCTCTCTCTCTCCTCTCTCTCTCTCTCTCTCTCTCTCTCTCTCTCACACACACACACACACACACACTCACACACAAACGAAGAAACAGACAACAGGACTATTGGGTGGTAATTTGTGGTAGGCTAGAAGGGGCTTTATCTGGCAGATATTTGTGTTTGTGCTATCAAGGACTTCAACTGCACGACCATGCTCATGATCAGCTGTCCGCAGATTTCGGTAGCGGACAGACATCTTTTGATCAACGTGAATGGCCTTGTTTCCCGCGAGATTTTCTTTCTTGTTTGGCAGTGCTTCCTTCCATAGCAGTTAGTTGTCTGAGACAAAGTCAGCTCGTCCGTAGTTTGCCAGGAACGAATCTAACCACGCCATGGATCTCGTTTGCAGCTTAGGACACATTCAAGTTTCGACAATGTGTATCACAAAAGTATCAATATCATGACCATCCCTTTGAATATCATCGTCCATGACTGGGGAGTACATTGTATGTCTACGGTCGTTGGCCTATTGTTGAAGCTCAAGCTGATATTGGTCCGATTTTTGTTTGATTGTTTTTTCGTATGTTTTGCTGAATTTGGGTTACTTCAACAATGATACACTGTAAATAATTTGCAGTAAATTTTTACAGTAAGTTACTGGCAGCAATGCTGCCAGTAACTTACTGTAAAATTTACAATGTTTCCAAATGCAAACTTACAGTATCTTACTGTTCAAGGTTAGGTTACCTTACTGTAAATTTTACAGTGTTTTTCTCAAATCGATTGTATTTACCATCATTAAATACTGTAACTTACTGTGCATTAACGGGAGATTACTGTAATTCATAATGTTTCTACCTTACTGTACTGCAAAGTATACGGTGATTTACTGTTGCTGAATATGCGGGGGGAGGGGGGGCACTGTACATTTATTACCTTTACAACAGCATAGCTCTTTTGAGGGGTATAAAGATGAAGAGTCCTCTTATTGTAAAACCCACAAAACCTTCAAATAAACTTGATAAGTTAACCAAAATCACCCTTTAACTTGGCCAGTTTAACTTAAATTTGGTTTGTTTTCATGATGTTTGTATTTTGTCCATATACATGTATAGTTCCAGAAATCCTCCATGATCATGTATTTTTCCAGAAGGAAAAAAAGTGCATTTCAAAACTGAAGCGTTTACATTTCTAAAGTAACTGGAAGCTGATACCTACACAGGGCAGCCAGCATTTCTCACATTTATATCTGTTAAAAGCTATGCTGCTGTAGGGGAGAGGGGGGTAGGTTGAGCCACTTTTTACTTGCAGCTTTCTTTTGTCTAATGTATATGGTTTTATAGCATGACATATATCTCATTATAAAGTCCCATTTGTTATGCACCATCGACAATAATATCTCCCATGCAGAAGCAGAACAGTCGACATGATGGGTCAGCAAAAAATAGTTGTCAAGTGGCACAACCTTCCCCACCTGTGGGGTAGGTTGATCCAGGTTATGGGGCAAGTTGATCCAGAATAACTCAGGATTCTAGCCATGCTAAAAAAGACCTTCAATTCGAAAATAGCAAATTATATTTTTCTTACGTTGCAAAATTACATTGTCTGGTCAACAGACTAAACATCTTATTGACAGAGTCCTCCACTTTCAAGTGGAGTAGAGATAACACATAACTAAATATGCTTTTGAGGCAACCAATTGCAGCACTATAAATAACTGGGGAGTAGTAAAAACTATATGACAGATATGCTGTAAACTATCATTAGATGACACCGTATTTCATGGAACTCTGCATATAAAGAATTGGGAGGGGGTGGATCAACCTACCCCATTATAACCTTTTAAAATGAACTAGACTTTAGCTACGGCCCACCTACTCATGCATGATGAACGTGTTCAATGAGTCATGGTAGACGAATGAAAGTACAAGGTACCTTATGCTAACAATAAAATTCGGAAAATCCCCATAGTATGTATACAACTAGAACAGTCCCCAAAAGACAGACTAGATACCCCCCCCCCCACCCCTGGACATGAATGTAATGCACTTGTACATAAATGTATCACCATGACCCAGATATATGACATAGTGACCTAGTCTTGCTTCATGACAGTACTTATTGTGATAGGCAACAATCATGCAAAGTTTGAAGAAGATATATTCATTAATGAAGGAATTACAACCCGAACAAGATTCTTAAGTAATGGATCACTATGACCCAGATATTTGACCTAGTGACCTACTTCTGCTTCATGACACACCCTATTGTAATAGGCAACAATCATGCAAAGTTTGAAGAAAATCTGTTCATTAATGAAGCAATTACAGCCCGGACAAGGTTCTACATTAATGTATCATGGTGACCCAGTTATTTGACCTAGTGACCTACTTTTGTTTTATGACACAATCTATTATCATAGGCTACAATCATGCAAAGTTTGAAGAAGATCTGTTCATGAAAGAAGGAATTATGGCCCAGACAAGATCTTGTCTACAGAGGGATGGACGACGGAGGGACAGACGGACAGACAGATGGACATGGTGAAACCTATATACCCCCCCCTCGCACAGGGGTATAATAAATTGACATACTTCTCTGAAGGAATTTTCACTTTTTACACTAAAAGTGATTTTCTGGTCAGAGCACAAAAATGCATGTAAGCACATGTTGGTCCCTTATACCAGTGGGAAGATTATACTGTATACTATCAACATATGTCACCACTTATCATGTAACTCTGCTTATGAAGCCTAGGGAGGGGGTGGATCAACCTGCCCCATGGCTCAACCTACCCCCTCTCCCCTAAAGGAAATAAATCGCTTGCACTGAAACTAAAAACAATATTCAAAAAATATTTTAGAACACCTAAAACTTTTATTGGAACTCTCAGCAGTAAAACATAATGTCCAATTTGCATTTTCCATAACTGTTCCAAGTCCTTTTGAAACATTAATAGTAGGCAAAAGTACACATTTCTTAGCATGGACATGTACAATTTTCATGCATATCCTCTTAAAGTCTGTTTTAAATTGTCCAGTAATGGTCAAATATATATCAAATTCCCATTATCCATTTACGCCTTTAATGATCAGTTATACCAATTCTTTACTAAAGTGAACAAAGCTCTTTTACAAACTGTCCAGAAAATACACAGAGCTACTTTGCCATGAACACTGCTCTGACTAACGATAGGAACATACACACTGTATCTCTCTTTTCTGTTACTGTCCCTACCAAGGTACATTTCAAGTGGCTTCACATAATGGAAATGCTTTTTAAAAAAACTTTTCCTGCGTGCATTAGTTTTGAGAAATGCAGAGTTGCTGTAATGTAATATATCACTTTCAGAAATAGTATGGATAATTTCTGAAATTTTCTCATTGTCAATGCCCACATCTTCAGCTGCCAAGCATCTGCTTAATTTAGCATGCAAGACATCCTGTCCCTGATCATGAATGTTCTGAAATTCATCTATAATTATCTGAATGGTTGTTGCAGGTAAAATTAATTTTGCCTGCAACTTCAAATAAAACAGTGCCAAATTTTCACAAAAGATACCTTGCAAATGTTCATCTGTATCAATTCCATCATCTGCAAATTCATCAGTCTCGATATCATCATGGTCAGCATATGAAACCTCATGATCAGATACACAAGCAAACTCTGTAGCTGTATCATCTGTTGTGTCCATTTCAAACTGACTTTCAGCATGGTCAGTTTGAACACAAAAGTTTGTGCTTACATTAGCAGCTGTCCAGTGCTTATGACATCTGGATTTATGTGCTGAGAAAGATGAAATGTTTGAGAATATTTATGTACAATTTCTAAACGGGCAGTGAACTTCAAGCCCCTCCCTGATATGTGACTTTAAGTGCCCAATAAATTCAGACAGGTCTTGAAATGTTGATGAACAAGATGCTACATGACAGATCAAAGTTCTGTTGGTTTTAATCTTAGGCCGACAGCCTCCATGGGCTCGTAAAACATGACACCTGAAGGCATCGTAACTCATAAAACGGCACTCACATCCTGCATGGGCACATGGAAATGAACAATTTGCTCTATTTCTATGCAGCATGAAATGGTCACTGTAGGACTTTAATGTCGTGGACTTGTTGCCGCACAATTCGCACACATACATATTTAAGGGGCAAAGAAATAAACAAGAATTTTGTAGTTCTGGCTATAAAATGGACATTGGAAAAATTAGTACTTCCTCATCATTATTCAATCAAGCAATTGAGGCTCTCTTATACAATCATGGTTGGACGGGGGGGGGGGGGGTGCAGTGCATGGAAAATGTAATTGTAGGCCCTATATATAATATGTAGGCCTAAGTGTTCCAACAATCTGCCATAATGATAGGACAGGTAGGAGTAGGCCCACCTACTAGCTGACTATGGACTCAGTGGGATTTTAATTATTGTAGGCCTATGTAAATAATCAGGATGCAATAATTTAGGCCTATCTCATCATCATGCAATCATATAATTATAAATGATGCACTCTTCATAGTCAGACAGTAGGGGGTGTGATTGACATGTGAATGACAATGCTTATATGAGTGTCACAAGTGCTTGGAAATATTCCTTGTAACGATATTACTGAACAGTCTAGTAGTATAGGCCTATAGGTTTTCTTAGACCTGTTCCTGTTGGCAAATTAATCCAAGCCTACTACTTTTGAAATAATCTGGCCTGTCCAAATGCCATTAACAGTTACAGCTGGTGTAGGCCTACTTGATAATATCCCACCAGTTCGTGTTATAATATTGGCTCTGTTCAGTGCTAGGCCAATTTCAGATTACAAACAGTGAGACACCATTACCCTGCTATATTATCGCTCACCCGTCACACTATTTTATTTCTTTGAGCAGTTAAAATGTTTGACAGGAAAACCAGCGTGACCCTGGTGGATCTACAGTGTTTTATCTTAATGTAAACATGACAAATTCAACCTGCATTGTTCAACTTCTACCAAACCAAACCCGTCTTGTTTGCTTCCACACCAGCGTCCCTCTTTCGCGCCTTCCTGCTACCTCGTGCTTCATTCCCATCAGGCACAGCGCGCACAACGGTACTACACGATAAAAGTTGCCCGGCAGCACTGTTTACAGCAAAATAAAGTGTATACAAGTATGTACTGTAATAAAAAAAATGTATTATCCCGTAAAAGTTTATTCATGGTAGAATACTGCTACGGTTCCGGTAAGATACTGTATATAACAGTATTTGTTTACAGTGTACTTATTCTTTTTCACTTTGGTTTCCGGTGCTTTAATATTCTCAGATTTGTCAGTCAGTTAGGAATTAACTACTTCGCTGATGATCTTGTGGAAAATCTGTTCATTCTATGATCGCACAAGACTTCAAGCAAAATCAGAAGCGTCTTCGTCAGTCAGCACAGTATATTTCGAAGGCTGGACTGCTTTGCAAAACTAACAAGGCAATTCTGGACTAAAATAATCACTTCAGCAGCAACACATTAACCACCTTCAGACATGAATAATAACATAACTGAGCCCTGCGACCTTCGGTCAAGAGAGCTGAATGTTTTGTCGTAAACAATGGAACTATTATTAAACAGATATTAGCTGACAATTAACTTCGACACCAATATGATCCTTATATGTAAAATAAGTGGTCAGAATGCAAAACAAAAACAAAACAAAAAAAATCCTATCATACATGGACGCATTTAATTTGGTGTTTTCTGGAAGACAGTAAGGAACACATACGGTGCGCAATGGTTTCAAATTACTGTGAAGTGAACCGGAATGTGTTCATGAAAGCCGTGTCCCTCAACATTAGTAATTTTAACTTCAAAATAAAAAAGGCCAAATAAAATGAATTTACGTACTCTGTAGATCTTTACACATGAACGTTTTCATCTATGGCATTGCATACTATATATACACATAAGTTTGTTTTAACTATTTTTTATGTAGGCCTACACGGTCGTTTTTACACGGAGCGGGATCGGCCATACTTGAGTCCCACAGAGGTGTGCGTCAATGTTTCGGTTTTGAACACGGGTAATCGTCCTCGCCAGATGTCACATGCTTTCACTGGGCCGATAGTAGGTTATACTATAGCAAGTGTAAGACAATCCGGCAATATGCCTTGCACAACGTTACTATCGTAAGACCGCCAGTCACCTTGTTGTACAATGAAACTTGTGCGAATGAAGTGTACTCACTTTGTTTTCATGATCATAAATGATATTCATGATCATGTACCTGAAATATTGAGATAATTCCTTGTTAAAAATCTGAAGGCATGTTTGATTCTCCTGATGTGCAATCGCCGTTATGTTTCATTGATTTTCCGTGTTTGAGAATTTCGCGCATCGTGATTGGTTAATAATCATTGAAGTTAATAGACGCGGTAAACAACAAGCAAGTGGCAAACGCTCTTACAAATTTGTAAGAAAATTGATGAAGAACAGGAGCTTAATTTCATTTAATAAGTGGAATTTGTGAAAACTAAGTTCAATGTAGAAAATATTTATAAGGCCTTATAACTCAGTCAGTATCAAAGACGTATTATAAAAATTGATTTTCCTGTTTCTGCCACAAAGTCGCTCGTTGATCTGAACCCAACTATGTGTATAGAAAGCAGTAGGGCATAATAAATAAAATATTTCTATTACATTGGAAAATTTTTGTTAAACCTTTTAAAGATAATCATCTTACCTGTGCAAATATAGGGACCCGTCAGTAATTTAGGCATAACCGTAGGCCTATACCCATTAATCAATGCATGGAAATATTATTAACTCAAATTCAAAGTAGGCCTGCATGTGTTTCACGCAAAACGGGCTCTTACCAAGGATTATTGAAAAACACTTTCTTGGTACTCTCTTATTAATCATTCATAGAATACCGCCACAACTACTTTATTTAAAATACACATGACTGGGTTAATATCTTGGAATAAGACGAGCAATCACTAGTCCTATATACGTTTAGTATATATCTACATCTTTTTAACCATTATTCCCATCTTTTTTACCAAGCCCCGAATGAATCTTAAGCCCAGATTTGAGGCATAGTATTGGCACGACAAATTTTGTCCTACAGGAGTACAAAAACACGTATTCTAATCTAGGCCCACACTTAGTATAGACTACCTGTAATTGTTTGTCACTATTGGCCTATGCTTACTATTAATGCAAAAATGAATAAACAAGGCATACATGTAGCTCTTTTTCCCAGGTCATTTGAAATCCGTTGAAACGAATCTAAGATCGAGTAATATTATAGTATAGTGAAAGCAAGCACCGCCGATATAACATGGGCTGATTACGCGTGGTCTTAATAGAGGGGCTCCAAGGGGTATTTGTGTGATACGTTATCATCTATATTTATTTCTCGTGAACTGTGAAATCGAAGATTATTTTAGCCTGATTCGTGATTATCTGATTATAAGTATTTGTGTGATTCGTTATTATATATTCATTTCTCGTGCACTCATTGTGAAATCAAAGATTATTTAACATGATTCTTGATTATAAGTATTTAGTGACGCAATTTCAATTTTTTATGATTTTGATCTAGCCGTGAAAGTACATATAACTTTTCTGTGAATCGTGATCACAACCCCCCCCCCCGGGGGGGGGGGGGGGGGGCTCAATAGATTCCCTCGGTGCTTTTTGGTTGCACTCTAGTCTCCACTAAAAGCGGTCCACGGGTACTTGTTGACCTGAACCAGATGGTAACAAGGAGCCATATTCACAAAGAATTTAATCTGATCCTGGATTTAATCCGCATATGAAAGTCAATGTGCTTTTGGGCCCTAAACAACTGAATCGTTGGTCTAATATTTGATCTAAACTTGCAGGATTTATTACTCCATGTTTTCCACTGTAATATGAATTTTGGAATTAAAGTTTTAATTTAATCAAATCAATCTTGTTTTGATCGAGATTTTAGTCATGGTTCATATTGTAGCCAAGAGCATTTATTGGATAGTCTCCGAAGCTTTGATGAAACATTGAGCCAAGGATTAAGTAGTTTAAGGGCCAAACCACATTGATTTTAATTTGGGGATTTAAGTAAGGATCAGATCAAATTCTTTGTGAATATGGCCACTGAAGACTTGATGTTGGCAATAATTGTTACAAAGAGGTTCTTGTTTTTAAATTCTCCGTCGTTTCCTTACAAATCAGTACACCTTTAATGGTACTACTTGTCAAAAATGTTATATGATCCACAGCATTACCGCATTCAGCAAAGGCTAAATGGGCCTTTTTAAAATTTTATTTTCTTTAATGGTAGGCTTAGACCTAGAACATGATCTACTCTCTCTTGGTCTATATTCCGTCAATTCTGCAGCCTTCGGTGGTGACGTAGGAACACTGCAGTGGAGTGGCCTAATATGAATCACTTTTGAGCAGTTCTGGGTGTGGGGCTCCAGCACTTTGGCTAAAACAACTATATGAACCGTGTCTGCCAGTCCTGATTTTAATTTAGCTTGACATTCCACTTGTATGCTTTGCATCAAATTCTAAATTCCCTTACTGTAAATGACAGGGACATTAAAATTTCTCGCCCCCTCCCCCCGTCAGTGCGTACTTTAACCCAAGGTGTCTTCTTGGAGGCTCTACTTTTATATCATCGGGGCCCTGTTGAAGTTTCAGGATTATCGTTTTTTTACCCCTTTTAAGGGATTATTGGATTATATGTACTTTAAAAATTGGATAATTCGATTTTTCCTCTATTTAAGCATTAAAAGATTACTGAAATTTTAAAATATTTTAGAGTTCTTACAATTTTTAAAGGGTTCTTGGAATTTTTTGGGGTCAAAATTTTTGGACTTGTGGATTTTCAGGACCCCCCCCCCCCCCCCAAGAAACCCCATCATCCCAGAATGAGTGACATTTATAATTACGTGCTTTAATTTGGACCCCATCCCTGCGAGATTCTGCCTTTTCAGTTTTTACCCCTGATGAATGTATTCATGACGCAATTGACCAGCCGACGTATTTCTATATTTCATTACTATTTCATTGTACATTCCATTAATGATCCCTTGTTAATTTATCTGCTCTTTGGAGAAATGTGCTTCGCATTTATGATTCAAATCTTTTACTTCTTGAATCTGCCTTCCAATGTAACTATAAAATGTTTGCCGTACAAATGAACGTTTTCTTTTCTTTCTAAATCAGTAATTTCTAATTAAAAATTAAGTTGACAGTCCCGACGTTCTTTTATATACAGGATTGTAAAAACAATGTCCCTAACGTAACAACCTAATAAACGTCATTCAATTTTTAGAATAAATATTCAAAATTAATTGTTCAGCAATACATAATGATTTATAATTTACAATGGTCTTTTGGCATGGAAAGGGAAATTCATGGTGTCTATCACGGGTAACTGTACGTATCATCCTTACTATAGGTCTAGTGAAACCACGCAACAGCTGACGAAGACGGTCACTTGTGCGTGAATCATACTATGACAAAATACAACTGATGAATGCGTTTCCAAATGTTTCCTTATATACATTAGGAACACTGTGCATAAAAAAACAAAGATAACATAAAAAATAATTTGTTGTTTCAAAAATTATTCATAAAACAGACTTTCAACTTCATTTATGATTATGCTCTTAAATACTAAATATGGTATTACTGGGCCTTTAGATGTTTTTGCTGTTTTATATAAACATAAATTACAACAAACACCTGCCTACAAACTTTGCTGGTATGAGCATTGAAGCCACAGCTTCTACTTGTAATTTATTATATTTCAAAGGACAAGTACGTCTATAAACTTTAATCATGATTCGGGCAACATTTTTGGCCGAGAGAATTCCCATTTTAATCCCATTTTATTTATAATAATGATGAAAATAATAATGATGATGATGATGATGATGATGATGATGATGATGATGATAATAATAATAATAATAATAATAATATGACGCATTAATAATAATAACCAACTGCAACCATCTAGCACTATTTCTGTACATGAAAACCTATGCAGGCCTACTAACCCTTCAACACTATATTTTCCAATCCTTCACTCTGATTATTACAAGTTCTGTATGAGCTTACTTTTACTATCGGTTCGTTGATGTTTACTCACCTGTACTGTGTCGAGTCTTTTGCGAAAAACATTCCCCTTTAAAGTAATGGTAATTTGCTGCAGTAATGTTTCCGAGCTGCTGCTAGCTTTCAGATTCATGAAGTTGTGTGATTATAAGACAGCTGTATCACTTTGCACCTGATGACCCCGAAAACCTGGATTCTGATTGGTCGAAAACGGTCACGTGACCAGGCTCTGTGCACAAATTTTCCTGTCTACCCGTTTAACGAAAGCATTTACAGGATCGTAGGGCGGGAAAAGAAAGTGATTTGAAAATGAAAACGAGGTTCTTACCTTCGGGTGCGTGCGTTTTTATCCTTTCCCATGTAACCGGCGAGACCACAAGGGCATGGACCTCAGGTGGGGATCATGGCAGTATCGGGCATACTGGTGGCTTCTATCTCTGATTTTCGAGGAAGCGGTACTGCCAGAATACCTTTAAAACTGTTGAGCTGGAGGTTTGTTAATTGCAGGTTCTCATACTTGAACACAATGTTTTAAATCTCGGGAAGGAATTTGTATGCTGAAATGTTTAAAATTTCCTTCGGAATTTACCAGAACAAAAAGAGGGTTAACGCTCTCTCTCTCTCTCTCTCTCTCTCTCTCTCTCTCTCTCTCTCTCTCTCTCTCTCTCTCTCTCTCTCTCTCTCTCTCTCTCTCTCTCTCTCTCTCTCTCTCTCTCTCTCTCTCTCTCTCTCTCTCTCTCTCTCTCTCTCTCTCTCTCTCTCCTCTCTCTCTCTCTCTCTCTCTCTCTCTCTGGCACCTTAAATTACCTTTGGGGTCAAAAATCCATGGGGGTGAAGTGTGAGACATATTACTCCACTTGAAATGTTAACACTTGATTGATAGCACGTCTGGACAGCATGTCGGTTAAAATGTTTTTCACTGTTAAAGGGCAGTGATGAAATAGACAACCTCAATGTCACTACACCATCGGAAAACGTTTATTTTGAGCAAGTTACAGGGCCTGACCCAATAATTAACAATATGTTTATTAGCATTGAGCAAACCTGCAGTAATCAACAGCTGGTATTTTTTAAAAGATGTACTTTAGATCTAGATTTTTGTATTGTTGCTACTTTGTCAGATTAAATGGCGTTTATAATTACATAAATATGGGTGTAAAGTGTGAGACTACATTCCTCCAATAAAATAATAAACTTTGATTGTAAACACACGTAGATAATATGTCTGTTTTAAATGCTTTTTACCAGAAGTTTCTGGAAATGAAATTCAGGATGGTTTAGAGATAGAAACTGATTTCCAAAGACTTGCATACCCAAATACCTTTCCGTCATTCCATGTCAACATGATTAACGCAGGTTATTCCTTTCCCATGCTCACATTTTTCCCGGAACAATCATTTTCCCGTTTACTCTTCAACTAATAAAACTGTCTGAATGTGGATTTCTAGCAGTTTTGTGACATTCTACAGATGCACAAACGCCTAACTTTTACACAAAATGGGGGTCAAAACTGCAGGAAAACCAATTCCTCATGACGTTGCTCACTGACATTTGAGTTTCACAACATGTTGGCACTGCCAGGTACTTCTTGTCTCTTTCTGCATTCCTTTCCACATACCAGGGTAAAGGAGAAGTAAACAGATTTAATGAGGTAATTGAAGATGTCTGACAACTTTTACCATTTCTGATAGCCTACAAGGAACTGTGTTTATTACTGCAGATTTGCTCAATGCTAATAAATAAATTGTTTTTTATTGGATCAGACCATGTAACTTACTCAAAAACTAATGTTTTCCCATGGTTCGGTGACATTGAGGTTGTTTATTCCACCTTTGCCCCTTAGCAGTGAAGACACAGAGAGAGAGAGAGAGAGAGAGAGAGAGAGAGAGAGAGAGAGAGAGAGAGAGAGAGAGAGAGAGAGAGAGAGAGAGAGAGAGAGAGAGAGAGAGAGAGAGAGAGAGAGAGAGAGAGAGAGAGAGATTAACCCTCCTTTTGTTTTGGTATATTGCAGAAGAAATTTTAAACATTTTAGCACACAAGCTCTTTCCAGAACTTTACAACATTGCTTTCCATTGTGAAGGAGAAGGTCTGGTTCCGTGTTCTGAATCTAGAATGTTCTAAAATATTACGGTTTAAAGCCAGAGAGTTTGTTCTCAACCTGTACTTCTCATTAAACAAAATGGCTACTGAGATCCTGCAATTAACAAACCTCCACTTCAAGAGTCTTAAGGGTATTCTAGCAGTACCGCTATCTCGAGTATCAGGATAGAGACCACCAATATGCCAGATACTGCCAGGATTCCCACATGAAATCCATGTCTTTGTAGTCCTAAAAACTCCCCACCGTTTACATCGAAAAGGATAAAACGCATCCGAAGGTAAGAACTTTGTTTTCTTTTTCAGATCGCTTTCGTTTCCCGCCCTACGTCACGTGAATGCTCTCATCCAATAGGAAGATAGGAACATTTGTGCACCGAGACTGGTCACGTAACCGTTCTCAACCAATCAGGATCCATGATTTTGGGGTCATCAAGTGCAAAGTGATACAGCTGCCTTATAACCGCACTACTCATAAGTATTGCAACGCCAATTTAAAGCAGCCCTTTGTAACGTTTCCGTGTGACTTCAAGCATATATTTCGCAATGTGCGGCCGTAAACGATGCAATTTTTTTAGAATATACATCAAAGTCGCAATATAAGGAAAAAGCTAGTTCTCTGCCTGATTTGCCTATTTAACCATTAGAAAAAATCAAACAAAATGAAATGTACATGATTACACATCAAATCTAACAAAATAAAATGTGAATGATCACGCATCAAGCAGCGTACCTTTAACATATTTTGCCGTAATAAGATGGCCAGATAACAGATGAAATAACACGGAGCGTGCAGGGAATCTAACTTTGCATATTTCTATAGATATAACATACTGTTTGCGGAGGTAAATAAATGTAACGCTTGTGGTAAGCGACTTATATAGCCGATCCTGTCACGTTCTATGTCTAAGCACATAGATTAATTAACATGTTATCATGTTCAATGCATAATTTTGAAACTTCGAGGCTTCAACAGCCAAATTAAACATCATGGATCCTGACTCCACTCAACTCAATGCAATAAAGTAACAGCACTCGTTTCCTAAAAGGCGTACATGTATAACAACATCGGGTAAATTTCGGTCAAATCTAGTACGGCATTTCAGATGTGCCATACAAAGAGCTACATGATGTGCCATACAAAGAGCTACATGATGTGCCCCTTTCTCAACGGTAGGGGACATTTGTCCTCTCAGGCTTTATAGAATTTATTTAATTGCTCAGACGCTGGATGGGAAGGGGGCAGAAGGTCGCGTCGAACGCAAATCCACTTTAAAATGCCATTAGACCCGAGCCTGGAATCATTCAAATAGCGATCCTATTCTTGATTGTCTGTTTTAGACGCGATAATGTTTCACAGAAGAAGTGTCTCAAAAACACAACAACCATTGCGTTTTTGCGAGAAATTTTATATACATGTATAACGGCGTCCTTTGCAGTAAAAGTAATCTATATGTTCTAATTTACTATAATCGCTGTCTTTAGTGATAAGGTAAATTAGGTGTTGAAAATAGCGCTACGTGTTTCATTTAGAGAACACAACGTTGTTTTTGTGTTGAGTTCTTAGACAAGTTCTACACGTTCTGCAACTCTGTTTCACAAACAGTCACATTTTGTATCATGTCCACAGATGGGTCAGGTACCGACCACATGGCGTATATAGCCCTACATTTGCCATACGGACATCGACACAAGAATTCGCAGCTTGTTATTCCAGATACAACTCGAGCGTTGGTATTATCACAAAATTTAAAGTATCCATTGAAAGTGTTTTGTGGATTGTACACCGCCGACAATTCAACGTAAGCCTGCAGTATGACGTCATCATGACTTGAACATTTAAATCCCATCCCACTTCCGGTTAAGTGGAAAGATCCAGTCGATCCCATCGCATTTAGTTTCAACTTTGTCACTCTAGATGCTGGAAGGTTTGTGCAAGTGTTAATGTCTCCGTCAACGAGTGATGAAAGGGCTGGTGCTATCAAACCAGGTGACATAATGTGAACAACTGGATCTGACAAGCAAGTGAAACATGTAAGACATTGTATTACTAGGAATTGGTAATAACAATAATGAAAATGATGCTGATGCTGATAATGATAACGATTACGATGACAATGATGATGATGATGATGATGATGATGATGATGATGATGATGATGATGATGATGATGATGATGATGATGATAAATATAATAATAATAACAACAAGGGCACATGTGAGCCCCTTTTCATAAAATTGGCCGCACTTCAAGCTCAAGATCTGTTGTCAACGAGGTAGATCTTTGTACTCATGTTATGGTATTGAGCCTTCCAATCTTAGAATAAGATTGAGTCAGCAGCATTCTTTAGTGCGAGGTAGGTACAACGCGTAACCTACGCCGCGCAAAGCTAAAGCAGGCCTGGTTATATAATAACACACACACACACACACACACACACACACACACACACACACACACATATATATATATATATATATACATGTCTGTGTCTGTGTCTGTATATACAAGGATACCACAGAGAATCGCTGTATGTGCAATTGGTGTGTATTCACGCTTGTACATATAGAATAAAGAATTACATTATGATTCTTTAATTTTTCTTGTGCACAAAATGCAATTCTGTGTTTTGTTTTTGTTTTTCAAGATTAAACCAGTACTAGTTCTAACATTAAGCTACATGTATGTCTGATGCGTTTTTTATGGTGGTCCCTAATCTAAAATCAAGATGGAAGTCAAAGCAACGGAGCTTTGTGAAGCATGACACTAAACCGCCACCTACCAATCATAACATAGCACCTCAGCGCGCCCAATGTGTAATACAAATGTTCAAAGGATTGACCGGTGTCACCTGCACGAATTTCTTTGATAGGGAGAAGATTCTTCTCCGTAAGATAGCCTTGGTCTGTTGTCCACTCTTGCTTGTTCCTCGACCGACACCTGAAACCACAATGTAATCCAGTTGTTAGTCCCTGCGTCCTTTTAAAAGGGCAAAATGACGTGACCAGGTCTCTTTTTATTTCTGGCAGAAGTAATAAAATTTGTGTTTTGGGTGGTTAGCTCTTTACATTTTGGAAACACTATAGTCTGTACTTAATGAATATTTCAGAGGTTGAGAGGACCAGTTTAAAACCATCAGTTGCCTTTTAAAGGTGACTGTCTGTCTCAAGTCCCTTGTGAAATTTGTTTCTTCACATTGGCATTGGAAGATGAATGTTGATGCTTTGGCAACTCTGGAATCTCTTTGCTGTTACTGTTGCGTTTGGAATTTATGAATATGGATAATGGTTTTCTGTACTATCTGTTCTGTTTTATTGTTCAAAAGAGTGTTTGGATATACATAATAGTCCTAGGACAAGCTCGAGATTCATTGGTAAATGTTTTATTAGAGAGTGAATCGATATTTTTGTGAATTGTGGAATTGATCAAATACGTGATGTTGGAAAGTAAATAAACAGGACCCCGAAAACCAGAAAGAAGCTAAACCCACAACTGCACCATACTTTGTGTATGTTTGAATCGCAGCTGCTGCCATGCGACGTACAAGCCCACATGTAATCTATTGCATTGGTAGGTAGGTGGGTGGTGGGTGGGTGCGTGGAGGGATGAATGGACGGACAGACAGACAGACAGACAGACAGACAGACAGACAGACAGACAGATAGATAGATAGATAGATAGATAGATAGATAGACGGCAGCCACAAAAACTGTCCAGCAGACCATATTCCACCAGGGACCAGTGAAGTAACCACTGGGAACCAGAGGCCAATGGGGACCTGCTGGATGATTTTTCATGGATAAATACAAAGCGGGAGACTAATTGGGGGCTTGGGCTTTGGAAGTTATTAACAGGTCCCGATTGGAAATGTTGGACTATAAATGTGCTGCACTGGATGCTTAGAAGGTCGCTGTGTCTTCCGTAGGTAGCTCAGAACGTGGATACACATGGTGAGGGCGAACAGTTGGAAGCTTTCGATGACCATCTGACTAACGAGTGGACAGTAGGTGGAATGAGCAAACAGTGGATAGCTTTTAAATAATCATCTGCAAAAAAGGTTGGCAAACAGGTACCCATTAGTAGCCTGGCCGCATCAGGCACCATGTACTGCTGGTAAGAGTGAAAGGCAGCACACAAAGAGGTTTGGACTCAGTGTGTTCATTATTTAAGTGTATTTGGCAAAGATGCACAGGTACAGTACAGTGGGGTAGGCAATGTATTTTGCTACCTGGTGATGCCTGCACATGTAAAAATAATTTGACAGCATTTTCAACACTACAGCGACAGAGCCAGCATGATTATTCAGATGACGTGTTAAGATGGTTAGATACACAACATGCATTCAACGATTATAGGTCCTCTTGATTGAGTGGGTACCACAAATTAAAAAGTTGTTGTTTATGGTGGTCAGAAACGGTACCTGAAAACCAAAATGTTAAGTTTCATTTTCGAAAAGTGGGGGTTTTTTTTGTTTTTTTGTTTTTTTGTTTTTGTTTTTGGTTGCTTGTTAGTTGTTTTTTTTTTCATTAGCTCCAAAGGTGCACCACATATGCTACATGACAGCATGGGAATTCTCTCCGATCTTGGCCTGATGTGGGAAAGTGATAGCGACGTCACAAACGCAAACAGCTGGCCAGGGTGAATGTGTTATAAGCCACAGCGCCTTCAATTAGCCAAGAGTCATGCCGATACAGCACAACATGGTGATTTCGGAGAATCTGAATAGTTTTTCAGGTACGTGCTCCCATGAGGGTGAAGAAGTATTAATAAGGAAAGCCGTAGCAGCAGAGGAAAAGATAATTCAGCCTTAGAGACATGAGTGGGAGGCCAAGAACCTTGCTGTCACTGGTCTGGTACTGCAGGGTGTGTAGCCGTGGCACAGCCAGACTATCCCAACCTGCCGTCTGGGCAATGATTATTCGTTGCAGAAGAGAAATCTCCTATAAAAAAATTATAGTTTACTTTATTGAACATTAACAAGCATGCATGCAATAAATTGGAATTTTCGTCAGGATGGGCCAGGTCTTGTGTTTGAAATTTTAGCATTCATAGAAACAGCTACATGCAGCCTACACCTACGGCATGTGAAAGTCTGTACAAACAGGTAATTTACCCATCCCAATTGTATGGTCTGTGGATGATTAAATATGTTTGCATTTATGAATGGCTTTCAATATCAAAACTTCTACCTAGAAGTAACCTCGCGACCCTTGGAGGGCAGTATTTTATGTTTCCGTATACAACTGTCAGTAGTACATGTGCTTACCCTTACAAAATCAAAATTCTGGGATCATGCTGGATTTTGCTGGTATTTACTGGACATGCTGAGAAGTGCTGGAACCACGTTGCATTTTGCTGGAAAAATGACTTAATTTTTTTCTCGATGTTCTGGTTTTTGCTGCCAATGTTAGATAATGATGGAAGCATGCTGGCTTTCGGTAGAAAAAGAACTTAGTTATTTTTAATTGAAATTTACTGGCACAATTTATAGTCCAGCAATTTCTTAAGTGTTACCACAGTGTGATTTTACTAGATTTTTCAACCCAGCAAATGATTATTTTTTTTTTTTTTTTTTGCTGGACCTGCTAGATCACAATTTAAATAGATCTCGATCTTGGTAAGATATTCAATGGTCAAAATTTCTGTGGAAGGAAGGCAGCATGGGCGATAAGGGAGGAACAAGTGCGTCTACCCTCGCTCAAGTTCCAATTATAATCTCGATGTTTCAGCATTATTAGTTAGCCCAAAAAGTTTTATTTTAGTATGCAATCTTATGTATATATCTTATAACTGGATGTTTAATTACCTGTGCCAGATTTTTGGAAAATTCATTAGACTTGTACCTATCAAAGTATTGAATGAAGATACAAAATATTTGATAATCGGTTAGCCTCGTTCTCAATTTTTTGAAGGTATGAATACACCAATGCGGCCAATCAGGTACAGGTTACCACACTAAATAGTTCTTTGTTGTCTTGTGCTGACACCTTTGGGGGCCATTTACCTGTAATTAACCCACTGTTTCAGCTAGACTGTAACATGAGCTTATCAGCCTGTTTGTGTTGTATGGTTTGACAGATATTTTTTCCATGATGAGCTTTATAAACAGAGGGCAAATCACATATTCATACGCAGTGACGTAATGCTGGCAAGCCGTGCTCGGAGCACGTGTTTCCTGGTTATGACAGGTAAACACTGGCATAACTTTTGATTCTATCTATAGACTCGCTTTTTTTTTCTTGAATGTTTTCAATGAAAGGTGTCTGCACAACACCAACTGCATACTTTTTTTTAAAAAGTGACGCAACAAAAGATATACGCCTGTACGCTAATATGAGAATATACAGTAAATATAATGGTGGTTTCATCCCTGCAAGCCGGGAATTTTCGTTTAACTGAATTTGCGGATTGTGAAGACTGCGTTCTGCTGTGCTGTGTTGAACGACTGCAGAATTCAACAAAGCATGTGGCAAGGCAAGAAATTTAAATATCTAGTAGTCTTTCCCTTGTGGTTGGATCAAACATTGGCAGTGGTTAAACCCGCGGAAACATCACCAGCCTTCAATGGGAGCACAATATTGGGGAAGAGGTGGATGTGCAAACACTGCAATGGCCGGGGATAATTCACAAGGCTATCATAATGGAAATGGCTTGTGAGTACGCTATTATTAACTCAAGAACTTTCATGTCTTAACTGGATTAATACACAGTATGAATATCTTTATTGACATGAACCAATGCAACTCAATATGGTAGAGGTACAGTCACGATGGATGTGATGTACAATGTAAAACGTAAAAGATGAAACCATGATTTTCATGGGGTCACACTAAACACCAAACCCCACCTGAACCAACCAAAACTCACCGAAACCCACATTTTTGCTGGATTTTGTCGGGATTTGGTTAAATCCTGACAGAATCCAGCGAAATATTGTTGGAACTGGCTGGAAAAATGCTGGATGCTTGGCAGAAAATGCTGGATTATGACGGATGTTTTATCCAGCATTTTCCACCACGCCCAGCAATATCCAGCATAATCCCAGCATTTCGTTTTTGTGAGGGTATGATCCCTTATTTCAGATCGTATCCATTATCTAACACTGGTAAATATCTTTCTTTGACTGACTTATTTTCTGGATCCATATTAGCAACAAAGATACAATGAGATGAATTTTTTTTACACCCGATTATTAGGAGCTGGCCATGGACTCTCACATTTAGTGTACATGACTGGAAGAGATCGAAAGCCAGCCGCCCACCTGACAGCTGCCCAGAAGACCCGTGAAAGTGGTAGCTATCCAAACAAATGTTATCTGGTTATTTGATTTTAAAAACACCTCGCAATATACAGTTGTAGTTGGACGTACACATTACAGTGGCCAGTTAACTCAACCCACGGACCTGTTAGAGACTGTTCAACCCTACACGCGGGTATGGAACAAGATTAGTCCCTGTTTGTCCATGTTTTTCCCACCCATTTTGTTTTCCATCAATTCAATCGGAATGATTTAACTCACTAACGTTTTCTTATAGATGAGTGTAATACTCTGTAACAGCATCCCAGACCGGCTTTGTCACTGTGACAGTCAATTTACAATTACGTGACACATTATAAGAGTCGCCGAACTACTAGACCTATATTTTGTTGTAATACAAGCTTTGAAATCAGAATCATACTGACTATTAGTTTGTAAATATTGTTAAAGAAAAAAATGAATCTATGTCCATGCAGGGTTTTATGAGTTATGCCCACTTTGGCTGGTTTCATCACTCCTTCGATTGTTCACCGATGCGATCGGGTTTCGCAACGGCAGTATTTTTCTGGGCCAAAATTATCCTAAACATTGTCATATTTGACGAATCAAAGTAACTTTCGACGAAGTGGTCACTACATAGGTGAGATCGGCTCCCAGGGCCTTGCAACTTGCCCCAGTAAATCTTGACTGCACTATATGTCCATGCTCTCCGCAATTGCAGGTCTTTGTGGGAATGTAAACAAGCCGTGGAACCTGTATTGCTACAACACACTGACCCATCCTGTGCGGGAACAGCGACGGAAATGAATATTTCCTCATAAATTTTATATCCTGTTGATGAAGTGTAAATTAGATATGTTTGAACCAATTGACGTTTGACAGCCACTGCTCGACAGCATGGTCGAAGTCGTCCCTGTCAGCCAGCATTGTTGCCTTTGTGACGTCAATAACCTTTCGCGCCTGAAGGGTGTCGGAAATGAAAGGAAATTGACGACTGAAGGCGCAGTGAGTTTTTTATACGAATGTGAACAAAAGTATTGTTTTCATGTTATATTTTAAAGTGCATAGTATGGTTAGAACAACCCATGAGTCATCTGTGTATCTATTTGAAACATGCTCAATCAAGAGAACCTTTAAATATATTCAGACACACTCTGAGATATGGCAGAAATATTAGATTGTGAGGAGTGCAATATGTCTTTACGGAGGTCCATATAACTGCATATTGCACTCCTCATATTCCGGTTTTTCGTATATCCTACAGCCAAGCGGTAATAATAATTTATTTAAATGTATTATTGATCACGCCGGTTTATTCACTGCAATACATACTGAAACTTTTCATCCGGCAAATTAATGTAAGACGGGTGCCTGGATGATTGATGTCAAGCACTCCTGCACGCACCACAAAGCGCATTCAATCTTGTTGTGCAATGAAGGGTTTGGCCGCATGGTTACGCGACGTAAATGCGCTGTTGCAATTGGTTTAGCTTTACCTACTGTAGGGTATACTTATGAAATCCGTCAGGTATCAACTGCATTGATCATGTAAAAGCTTTATATTTGAATATCATTTATGAGCTATGAGTATATATTTTCTTCTTGCCGTCAATGTGTGACATGCAATTTGTAATGCTGCAGCAATTTATAATAACAAATTTATAGAATACAAAGGGCCAAAATTTGCAGAAGTAATGTTGCGGTAATTCGTAGTAAGCTGCAGAAAACTCTAATGCTGTTACAGTGTGCAATTTGTTATATCCTGCTGAATATGTGATACATTCTGTCAGAATGTATAAATTGTACAGGAATACTATTCAATACCATTTCATTAAAATTTTATGTCATGGAAACTTCCTTGAAAAATCGACCACGTATTCGTCAAAAGGTAGACACACAAGCGGTCTGTGGTATAATAATTTTTCAGTAGGTTCATTGATGTTACAGCGGGAAAGACGGTCTTTGAGGTCACTCCTCTGTTGTTTAAGTTCATAAATATGGACTGTCTATAACTTTCGATTGTAGAAATGTACAAGATTTGATTACATTAAACCAACCATTGGGAAAATGGCTAAAATCTATAACTAGCCTTTCCATCTTTCAAAAGGAGGAAAAGTGACGGAACGAATGTAAACATCAACTGAAAAGTATTATTCAACAAAGAGATCACACTTAGAAGGATGATATTGTGACAAGAATCACATTTTGCCAGCTGTACAAATTCCATTCTGTCCGCCGCTCCCTTAAAATATTCAATTTTTAACTTGTACAAATATCACGTCTGTTCAAAGTACGTTTGTTTCACCTAAGGCAAGACGTCTATGTTTATTTTTTCCAGTAATATCCAATGAGCTTGAGGACACTTTTTTTCATCCAAGCTAAGTGTAAATAAGGCCACGCAGGTAATATTACTCGCACTCTGTGTAAAACGAGGTGCCACAGTTATTGCATTTGACTCTTGCACACTCCGCCCCCCCCCCCCCCCCAAAAATGTAGTAGCATTGTGTTGAACAGTCGAAAACGGAAAACGTTTTTAAATAAAAACTACTTGATTGGAACATTCTTATTTACATAACGTCACACAGGTTTAGTTTCCAGCAGGGAAAGTGTGAAGATAACTGTACTAGCATTAACTTGATTTATTCATGTACAAATATCAACATTTATATAAGATATGTTGGTTATTGAAATTATGTTTGAATTCTCACCATTTGTTTAACTGGTTATAATGAAGAAAGAGAAAAATGCTCTTCAACTCAAAGTAATCACTATTACGGGGAGATGCGATGGAGAGGTGAGGATGGCTATGTGGTATCAAATTAAATAAATGAAATATCTCCTATTAAAATTACAGCGAATAATATGACCTGATCAAGTTTGTCACAACCAGACTGTTCTTTCTTTCTTTCTTTCTTTCTTTCTTTCTTTCTTTCTTTCTTTCTTTCTTTCTTTCTTTCTTTCTTTCTTTCTTTCTTTCTTTCTTTCTTTCTTTCTTTCTTTCTTTCTTTCTTTCTTTCTTTCTTTCTTTCCTTTCCTTTCCTTTCCTTTCCTTTCCTTTCCTTTCCTTTCTCTGTCTGTGTGTCTGTCTGCCTGTCTTTCTTTCTAGTTCTATTTTTTTTCTGTCGACTTGCTGTGCGATCATTTCATAACCAAGAGTAAAATTTATCATCTGACACTTCTTATCAAATGAAACAGGTTGAAATCCTATTTTTCTGTAGTTAAAAACACAAATTATTGATAACAATAAATAGATGTGAAACATGATAGACTATATAACTTGACATATTACTTAATACTGTCCCTGATACTTTGAAACACATGTCAGGCCGATTTATTACTCTTTAAACATTTTTCAATTCAAATTTTTTTCTACATTTTTTATTTTTTATTATAACTTGCACAATGTCATAATATTATGCTTTGCCATAAGAATAACAAATTGGCGTAGAATTCCGAATTTCTGCATTTTTTTGCTATCATTAGTTACAAATAGCGTTCTTACATATTGCCCCCACACCAATCAGCGACAAACAATTGTTGTGAGTAAAGTCCATCAGCGGACAACACATGGGTTGCCCAGACTTGTGGCTCAGTATCATTTTCGAACAGGGAAGACGCCAAAAGCGGTAACCTCTACTTAACAAGGATCACAGAATGAAAACCATTTTTGCACACACGTATAAAGTTTTAATTCGGGAGAGCAAATGATAAGAGATATCACATATGATACACCCTTCAGCTGTGCAACCTAATTTTTGAGCAAACACAAAACCTATTAGCAAACAGGTCAAATATGATACTCTTACGCATGTGTGGCTGTAAGTCTTCTGATATTTATGAAATCTACTCCAATTTCATTTTTTATCCCAAGACAATGGTCATCAGTGTTGCTAAAAAGCGTCACAGATTTTTTCTCGCTTCTTTGGTTTCCGAATAGGCGCTTTAAACATGGAGGGAATTCACAACATGAACTCCCCAATGTTGGCTTTTCATAACCGCCATCAAGCACTATTGAAAAAAATATATAACATGTCTTTGAGTCAAATAGGCACACAAGAATTGCGAGCAATATTTTTGAGAAACAAGAGGGCTGTGTGTGTAGCCCATGCTCAGCTGACCTAGACATTCATCACACTTGCAGCTCGGTGAACTTAGGATAGGATCAAGGTCACCCGTCTACTGAGTAAGTCTGACCCTTTTAGAAGAACACTAACATGTGCAACATCCAGGTCCCAGTTCAAGTAGTTCTCAAGTTATAGTGATGAGTAAAATTCATGTATGCTGCACTGTGACCCGAAAAAACGAGGTCGAAGTCACTCATGCACTGTTTAAGCATGGCCTTCATAGAGAAACATTAACATGTGCAACATCAAGATCCTACCTCAAAACACATCTCAAGTTATCAAGTGAACAGTATATTCCGCGTCGGTTGTCCTGTGATCTTGGGAATGGGGTCAAGGTCCAAACATCACTGAAGCATGACCCTTAGCCAAAAAAGCTAGACGCTTATAAAACGTACATCCCTACCAGTTATGGCACAAAACTAGCCAAAAATTATTTAAGTTATAACCATTTCAAGATTTTCCCATGTTTAACTTTCCTATAAAATCATTCAAAATTTAAAAATCACTGGAGCGTGACCATTTGATCAAACTTGATAGAGACCTACCCAAGATACACTGCCACCAAGTTTGAAGTAAATCTAACAAACAGTTTCTTCAGAGAAGTCCAAGATGTAAATTACCATTAGAATGCATTAGGATACCCATTAACTTGCACAGAAAGCAATAGAAAAGGTGCATTTACCGATACGTACCCGAATTCAAAAAATGGTTAACAATCAGGAATCCACAGCAGTACTACCTAGAGAACATCATTGCTTGACCCTTTCACAAGGAACACATCCAAAAAGTTTCAACTTAATCTGAAAGACTGTTCTGGGAAGACGTGACAAATAACAAAAACACAAAAAAAAATCATTAAAAAGTTGAATGAAATTGTAGCATCACCTGGTGAACAAATTGAGAACTAGGAGTCCTAGGAGTGTTCTTCTGTTATATCAATGCAAATGGGTGAGCAGTTGTGGGGAAGATTTGTCCATACAGGAACAGAGCAATCAGTAAAAATCCAAAAATCACTGGAGCGTGACTATTTGAAACATCCTAGTACACACCCACCCGAGGTACATTGCCACCAAGTTTGAAGTCAATCTGGATGATTGTTTTGGAGAATATTTCGAAAATGTGCATTAGCATTTGAATGCCCATTTACTCACATAGTAATCAACTGCAAAGCTGCATTGACTGACCCGAATCATAAAAAAATTGTAAAAAATCAGGAATCCACAGCAGTGCCACCTAGTGAATAATTTTGTTTGACCCTTCCACAAGAAACATATCCACCAAGATTCTGCTTAATCGGAGTGATGGTTCTGGAGAAGAAGTGAAAAATTGCAAAACCACACAAAAAATTATAAAACAATTAGAGAAAAAATTCACAGCACCACCTGATGAAAAAATTCAGAACTAAGAGTCCCCGGGAGTGTCCTAGTGTCCGGTTTTGGAGAAGTTTAAAATGTGAATTGTGGAAACAGGCAGACAACAGATGGACGACGGATGGCCAGTAATAACATAAGCTCAGCTGAATGACAAGTCAGCTGATCTAACAGAGGAGAGAAAAAGATTATTCTTGTGAATAGTTACTTCCACATTTGTAATTTAAAATTCAGATTTATTATCTTTGGATCCTTCCCATTCAAAAAAATATATACCTTTTGGCATGTTTCCATTAATGTGTTCTTCACTGTTAAACTTGCAGAAGAATTAGTTAACAAAAGATTTTGGTGTCTAATATGTCTGTAACAGTGAGAGTAGATACGTAGTGGGTCAAGCTATAGCCACTCGAGATCGATCATTGAATGCTTAGAAGGGTGGATCCATTGGGAGGCAGACCTGAAATACATCAGGTTGCCAACAATAGTTGCCCGCTTCCTCCTGTACGTGGTAAAATCCACACCTACCTGTACATGGGTCGCGCACCATCTATTCTGGGCACCATGGAATGCCAAGGTGGGTTTTTGTCCATTATTTTTTTTTGTATGCGATAGGATATGGTATAAATTTCTTGCTAGCATTCAGTGCTTTGCGTATTGAAGTATAAGGTACTTAAATTAGTGTAAAGATATGATTTTTGCTTTTTTTGACGAAGTTGTCGTCAGATATATGCCGTGAATTGATTGTAGGACCTGCATGCCCACTCAGCTAGGAATACCTTCTATATTCGAACAAATGGTGAAAAAAAACTTCTAAAATTCGAAAGGTGCCGATACCCCAAAATGTTAGAAATATAGCCATTATGTAGTCACGTTAAGCTTGACCTGAAACAAATAGCTTCCTTTGATGCAAAGGGAATCAATACATTACTTTTGGGGTTAGACGGGTGTTTCTATGTTATTAATTTGAATTAGTTTGGCGGTCCATATTTCTAAAGAAAAATCCCATGTAGTGGGTATTCACTTTGTCATACCACCAAACAAGGTTAGTCAATGAAGTATCCTATTGTACTCTGTCAATTTCATAAACTTTGTTGGTGGCTGCTTTTAGTGAATTGTTGCAGTGTCTAAGTTCATCCCTGTGTAGATCTGTGCTATATGTACCATTTGACCTGTCCTATTTTAAGTATAATTTCTTTCACATTTTATCTTCTGTCTTATTGTTTGACAGCTCGACAAGATGCACGTCTGTGATGATAGTTTATCCAGGCCCTCCCTACCACGGGCAACCTAGAGGCGAAAATAACAGAGAAGATACCGACCAGCCACAAGAGTTTTGTCTCGATGTTTTCATTATGGTGGGAGAACAGAACTGGCATGTACAATTAAATTGGTCTACATATATCTATACCTAGCTGTACAGGCTTCCTTCAGCATTTTTGGATAGCTTTAGACATAAATTTTGGCACATGATATCATTTGGCCTCGATAAGGGAAGTCGATATAAGTTGTGACCACACACTTATGTGTGGCACATGTCGAAATACAGAAAATGAGTGAGGGGGAGCTTGTCTGATAGGTTTAGCTGGGGAATAGAACTGTAAGTAGACAATCACTTTACGCACACATGCACTCCCTCTGGTCAGCCAATCCAAAATGATAATTATATAGAACCATGCAGGGTCAGGCACACTAAAATAATAGTGGTCTGTGAAACATCGCTAAAACAGGCAAAGGTATTTTACCGAATATATTGGGTTCCGTTCTCACACACATCTGTGAGGATGCACGTGCAATTGGGTCCACCTGAGTTGAATTCCTTTGTACTTCCATTAAACATAACAAGATATGAGTCGCCCAGGTAATTGTCAAAGCTTTCCCACTTCAAATGCTGCTCACAGTTGCTCGACATTGCCTGAAAACAATGTAATGTGCATACATTATGTTAAACAGAAAGGTTTTACGGATCTTGCACCAGGAAAACGATGCATGCGTTATGTGAAATGAACTGTATTTGCCGCATTACATACGCAATAGCAAAGTAACATGTCAAAGTTACAAGGAAAAAGAATAAATGGATTCAAAACACAGCAAAGGAATGCGCAAGCATACCATATATAAAAATTAGAACATAGAAAATAAACGTTAAATTACTTACAACAAGCACAGCCCACTGCATAAAATATATACATAGAAATCTGACATTATTTACAAACTTACAACCACCCCCGCTGTAATGCAAACAAACAGTTTTGATCAATACGAATACTTGCTGGGTAGAGTTTCTTTTGTCACATATCACTAAAATTTTTACTACAAAGGTCTACATTTCATTACAATACAGCTTTCAACATATGATTCCACTGTTTTCATTACTTGAGTATATTGTATTTCCAGAAAAGAATCAAATAATTTCGTTCTATTATATTGATTCAGATTTCTGAATGTGTCGTTATTTATTTTCAACATATTTTTTCTATGTTCTCTACATTTATCACTGTTAAGTAAAACTGAATTTCACGCTCAGTGCGGATGCATGTAACACAGATTCTAGGCTCTCTGTAGTTTTGATGGGGCGTTTGTGTCTGCCTCTTACAATATGCGAACTATGTGTGCTATTTCGAAGTCTACAAATATTTTTGCATACTTAATAACGGACGGAAATGCAATTCCTTTTTAAATCTGAACTATGTTCTTTAATTTAAACTCCTTTTAAAACTTAAAATATGTAGTTATGTTGCTCTTGTCGCTACCTTGTTTAAAAACATCGTTTTTCCATTGATACAACGACTTTTTTGTAATATTGTATCGACTGATTTTGATGAGAACACGCCCGCAATTTTATCCTGTGGCTGCAAGTTCCTGAAGTTCAGTTGTAATATAAAATAGGGAGTTTTTCAGAATTTGCAACACGAATCCAGTTGTTACATACCGTTGACGTCACTTAATTTGTAATAGGGGTACTTTGAAGCGACAGCTATATTACATGCTTTACGGTATACACTAAAGCAATATTTAAGAGACATGACATGTGATCGTTAAACAGCACATTAAAATTCCCTTAAATACATTGCTGTTGCAAGGACCCACCACACGGCAAAATTATAAAAGCTCCCCAGATATCGGTAACAAATAATAGTGCAGGAGAGGTTACTTTGTCAAAAATTGAAAAATACAGATTTATATTTAATTTAGCACTATCAACTCTAAAAATGCGCTTCAGCCGTGCTGTACTTTTGTCAGCTTTATCACATGATGATGATGATGATGATGATGATGATGATGATGATGATGATGATCATCATCATCATCATCATCATCATCATCATAATAATAATAATAATAATAATAATAATAATAATACCGCAGCATCGAAAGAACCAGAAGCTGGTATTTCAATTACAAGATATATACTTGCTTACAACTCCTATTTCGACGTTATCTACCAGAAAGCGTTTCTTTGATTTGGCACCCGTGTTTTTAAATGAGATATTTTTAATTGATACTCTACTAGTTTTTGTAGTAAGAGTTTAAGATGTGCAAGCCATTGTGTTACCCTTGTTCACTTTCAGTTATTATCATTAAGTCATCAGCAAAGAGAATTTTTTTTCTTTTTCGTAAAATCACAGGATCCCACTCAGCACCAAATAGGTTTAGAAAAAAAATCATTAAGGAATATGTTATAGGGTAGCACTAAGTACACAACCTTGTGTTGCACCTCTTAAAGGACTTATATTTTTGACAGATCAGACTTATATTGTCCATCATGCCAAATAGTATTGAATGCTTATTGACAGTCCACAATGCAACCGAATAAATACTGTTTGCCTAAAAATTTTGTGTTTTTATCAAAAACAGTATTTAACACAAACTATATGATCAGGTGATCAAAAATTTGTCTAAACCGAACCTAATTTCACCTTTGATTTTAAACTAAAGTAGACATTTGTTTGTAATCGAGCATTAAGGATGGTATAAAAAACTGTAGTATATAAGCAGCTGTTAAACAAAATACCACTTTAGATAACTGAATCACATGTGAAGCCATCTTTACGTAATAAAATAAGTAGGCCTTACTTCTCTAAGGTTGGTAGAAAAATAGAAATAACAATAACATTGTAGATTTTCAATAAAGGTTTCGCAGAAATATTTGTGCTCTTTTTTAACGTTTCGCCCAAAATGCATTCATTGTCTGGTTCTTACGTTTTGTCAGAGCTACATTTATTTCTGATTTAGGTATCCACTTCTAAACAAGATACGTCAGTTTGCTAATTATTCATGAATTACAAGCCAGCTGGTTAGGACTAAAGTTGTCACTGGAGTTAGGTATAATTGTTACTGAAGGTTCTAATTCTTGAAAGAGTTTCCAATATCTTTTTGATATTTTTGTTGTGTGTTTAGTAAAGATTGCATTATGTTATAATGGAATTCCTTTTCTACTCTCTTACACATAATTTTAAATTTTGTCTGTTTCAGTAACAGGGTGGATGAAGGGGATAGCTGTGTTTGTCAGCAGTGAATTGTTTTGCCAATAGTTTAGGGGTTAAACTACTTCGGGTGCGGATTGGACGTTCCACTTATCCAGCTCCATGAAGCCTTGGCATGTTTAGTCAATGCCAAAGGAGGGCATGGACGACTGTCAAGCCTTCATGGAAGGATTTTGTTGAACAACCAATACTCCCCAGAAGTATTCATAGCCCATTCTATCCCAGTTTCCAACAACGTAGTAATGTTGCGAGAGAAAAACATGCGAAGCTGATCAACTTAAATACGAAAAACGCCTCACGTGACACACCTATATCCCCTTTCAACAGAAATCAGCTTTGTCATTTGGGAAGTCACTTGGTGCTTGTGGCGCGTTTTGTGCTGAAAGGTAGATTTCAGCCTATGCTTTATTTATGAAAGCAAGGTCGATAAAACACAATGCCCAGGCTGCTGATGTAACAAACCAACTTTGGCAATGAACGCGAGGGTTAAGTAGATGGCCTCCGTTACAAATCTATACCCGAAACAAGAAGAATTTACCTGCCACATGCATGCGACTGGGATGGAAGGAATATAAGAATACAACGTGCGGCAGTCCTTAGTTGTATAGGCCTACTAAGGAAGATACATGCACTTTCTTGCTTTACTTTACTAGGTACCAGTGCAACACGAATATTTTGTTGGATTAGTAATGTAAAATCATTATGTAACTACTATCCTATCATATAAGGTCGGAGTAAATGACTATCAATGTCTGGCTCCTATACCAAACGCAACGCTTCTGTAAATTTTATCAGTGTTCATTTAATTCCATTCCTATTATGTGCAAAGATATTTGTCTGTATTTCATTTCATATCATTTTCATCGAAGAATAAAATCTTAGAGTTTTGACTTGAAACGTTCTTTTGTCTACCATTATTTCGTCAAATTTGAGAGGGTAAGCTTTGTAGTGTCTACTGTTTTATAAAGCTATGTCTTCCTTCTCTTCGACATTGTAAATCACCGAATTCCCCAGCATGACTGTTTGAAAGGTGACTATTTCATCATGGACTTGATGAAGAGGACAATCGCCCCCACCCGCTTTAGTATTTATGTGAGGTATCTTCCCTAACTGTGTGAAACAATTACAATAAATATTTGACAATGGTCAGAAAAGGAAGCTGCTTAAAACTTTGATGTGATGCAATATCCAACATGTCACTTGATATTTCAAGGTCCAGGATCCACTTATCGTTTCTTTTGAAAAGTATCCAATCTTGAATTTTAGCTACTTTTTTTCACGGCACATGACCGAGGTGGATCATCTTCATATGGCAAAGGTAAGATATTTTAAAGGGTGGGACCAAAATAATTTATAATAATCCCGGTTTGCCTATTTGTATGCGTATGAAAATTGAAATATCTCCACGTTAAGTTGTCGCGTTGTTACTTTCCTTTGTAAGTTGTGGAAGATCACTTTTTTTTGTTTTTGATTTTTGGGGGGGTTTGTTGGTTTTTTTTTCGCTTTTCTTTTGTTTGTTTTTGTTAAGTTTTTTAAAGTTTGTGGATAGTTTGTGACATTTCATCAATATAGGTTTTGTTGTTTAATTAATTACTTATATTCAAAGTTAGATTATGAGTGTGTTACACAAACGTGATTGAAAGCTGATTAAGGTAGTATCATCAACAAAGGGTTTAGTTGCTGTGGGTAAATCATTGATATAAATTATGAACTGTAGTGGAACTAAAATTGAACCCTGCACAACTCTTGTAGTCATTTGTATTAAGCTTGATGGGGTCTCCCATATTTCTACATACTGGTTGCGATCATTTAGATAACTGAAAGGACAATAATTTAGTACTGTTAACACGTTGATGTTACTGTTTATGGATTAATAATTAAAAATGTATGGTATCAAATGCTTTTGACAAGTCCATAAATACATTCAATAGTGTTTCATTTCGAGGACCTTGGCAGTAAATAAGTTTGTGTGTGGTTGTCAAAGAGGTTACATCTCCGTTTTTGAAGAGGGGGGTAACTTTAAACAATGCCATACTATCAGGAAAACTTCTAGTGACAATTGCCTGATTAAATATCCCGATTAAATCATCCCGTATTTTGTTTTTTGTTTTTCTATGCGGCGTCTTTGTAAGATATAATGTTACATGGGTTAGCAAAAACTCATTTTTAACTGTGAGATTAACTTGTGCCACAAGCGTTGGACCAATTTCAGGAAAAATACTTTATACTTATAAGCTACTGTTACCTTTTCAATAAAAGTCTCACCATTTTTTTTTTTGGTGGGGAAAAGAACGGTTTGATTCATTTTCTGCCTGCTTAGTACTTTTTTAGGTTTTCTTAACTCTGCACTTGTCGGTAAACATGGCCTTCAAGGTCAAGTTGTGCAACTCCATTATAAAGTAATATATTTCCTACAGAAGTTCATATCCTTATCACTCCATGGTTAACCAGTAAGACTGGTTTGTTTTCCAGAGTATAATATATATGTGTAGATTACTTGTACATTGATTACATAATTCTGAATACAAGAATCAGTTGGTCTTAAAGCTGTATGTTGATAATTCACGCCTTAATAGTATTGAAAGGTCTGAAACGATAGCATTGCATTAACACTACCAGGTGACATTAATCAAAGATATGTACACAACTTTTGGATATATCGTTTTTTTTTCACTCTATAATGATTACTATCGAACAAAGACGAACTGAAAGCGGTATTCATCTGGAAATAAGAAATAACTGTCATTGCCAGTCAAGCATAATGGTTTAATGAGAACACCTCAAGGACACCATTGCAAAATAAAGTGGTGTCTGTATTTATGTCATTCTTCTGTAAGTTGTATAATCGGATATGATGAAGTTTTTTTTTTGTTTTTTTTGTTTTTTGTTTTTTTTTTGTTTTTGTTTTTTTGTTTGTTGTTTTTGTTTTATTTTGTGATTTGTGATTTGCAGAAGCACAGACACAAATATAAGGATACATGTATTAATTAGGTGCTATTGGAAGTTAGTATGATGACATTAATGTCCTCATTTTGAATGATATGACCTGCAAAGTGACAATCATTGAATTTTAATATATGCTATCATTACCATTCATCATTGGTTCAAAGAGAACACTTGAGGGACACCACTGCAAAGTGAAACGATCTCTATACCCCATATCTTCTATTTAACTATTTTGTCTGCAAAAGAGACATAAATTTATTTACTTCTGTTTGCACTCAATATTAAGAGAAACTTAACAAACCTAAAATTCGTAAGCCCATGTACTGTTTGAACACTATCAAGTCCGATAATCCAAGAGCAAAGTCCTAGTATGTGTGGTGCTGGAGCATTGTATATTTCCACAAACGGCTCATAAATCATTAACAAGCCTTGTTGTGGTCCTTAGTGGGCGCTCTTGGGGAGGTGTTCCCCAAAGATGACTGAGCAACATTCTTGGGTAGAGTGTGTTTAGGGAGCCTGGCGTAGAATCCCCCTGGTGAACCTGTATACACCCAGGAATGTTCGCCTGCCATGTTGACGTGCATGATTAATGTGTGTGGTGTATTAGCGTGCACGTGATTATCCATTGCAACTTGTATTTGCAGCCCAATTTTTGGTGTGTTTGCACTGCTTTTTACATTTTGGTTTTTTTTTGTTGTATTGTCTTTGGTATTGTAGGGTGGAAGTTTGCTGTTTCAGTTGTAGCATGAATGCGTTATGCTGCATTTGTGGGGAAATCTGTGCTTGATTACACATGAGAATTCTGTGCATTGTGAACAGAAGGAATAAATGTGTATTTTAATTTTTGTGGATGGCCTGTCCAGTTTATAACACATTTCAAGTATTTGTGTCAATGCATACCATATTTTAAGCTTTACTAACCTATATTGGTAAATGGATACAATAGAAGTACAGCGGTAATGCTGAGATAACTCACTCAATTGCAATTACATAGTACACATCTTGATTTTGAATCATGTCATAAAACTTCAGTGCAGTCCCTGTCATTCCATATCAACTATGTATGTTGTAAAGAAAAATCCAAATCTCTTACGAGGATTTGTTGAAGTTAGATGACATTTGACCAGCTACAGTAAGTCACATAGTTGAAAAGTGTAATAAATTAGGGTCATTTGACAATGTTTCTCTAACTACATTATTTGGTTTTTATCTTAACTTTTTGTTTGGAACATTCTTGAAAGATGAAACAATAGACTTCCAAAACTTTCAGAACTCTTGATGCATCAGGTGATGCTGCGAGGGCTTTCATTGACTTAAGGAAAGAATAGAAGAAAGATACCATGAAGTTAAGGGGGGATATTTTGGACAGATATGACTCAATGGATAAAACGCTGCCAGTGCTGGAGCAGTCACATGCGGATCAACCAACTCAGCTAATTGGTGATGCTCCTGCTGCCTTAACTAATCCAGTACTTAACCCACCTGTGGTGACTAGGCCTAGGGATGAGGTATATGGTTGAATATGTGACACTTTTCGAGTGTGCTGTACAGAAAATGTGTACAGGCATGGTGGTTCTCATCATGAGAAAGCAAGGGACACACAGAGATTGATTTTGCATCAAGTGTTAGTGGTGCTTGAGCTGTGGCATCCTATGGACCTCCACCAAGAACAGACACAGTTCCACGTCCAACTCAGGCTCCCTCTTGCAAAAAATGATTGGAGACCATTTTTTACTCCTTTTCAAAGAATGGCCAGAGCACAAACAAGAATGGCTTGTAGACGTACTCAGAGACAAAGCATGGTCCTACTTCACTGCATGTAAAGAAGCCCACAGAGAAGATTACTCAAAATTGATGGTGAAGTTGAATGGCAGATTTGGGCATTGATCCACCAGTTACAGTTTGCAGGAAGCTGCACAATCTTAAACAGGGAGAAGAGAAAACATTGCAGGAGTTAGCTGAGCAGTGTCAACGACTGTATTCTGACAGTGACCTTGGAAATAATGTTCAGTTTTTGGACTCTATTATGGTGAATAGTTTTCTGAAAGCAACTGTTCACAACACCTCAGTATTGCAGGCAATATATGAACAGCCGGGGGATTTGGATGAAGAACTCAGTAAACTCAATTTGGCTGATTGCAGCTAGAAGTTATTTGTGGGACGGCCAAGGCTGGTAAGGTTAGGTAGGTTGCTGTGGATAATTACAGTTTGAGGTTCACTCCTTCGCACAAAATCAACCATGTGGGATTTGGCTGTTTATTATAGTATTAATGTCAGATTAATTTGAACTTACAGCTGGTGATAGGGGATGAGATTATTCCAGCAACACTCATGAGGAGTGCTGAAGAAACTCAGAAGGTATCTAGAGTTGCCTTGGCATGGAAGACAGATCCAGAACCTGCTTGTCTCTACTGGGGAATTTTCATAGTAGCAAGTTCCCATTGTTGAATATCAAGGTATCATCTCAAAAGGGGTCTTAAGTTTAGGCAGCAGTAAGGAAAGTAAGCATAATTGATGCCACGGCTGTGAAACAGCACATGAGCAGACACCCTTGCAATTCCAAGAGGAGGAAGAGAAACATCGTTGAGTTCTTCTGAAAATTCCTGTTTGTGTCATGGAAAAGGATGATAGTGTACGTTATTGCTTGGATTATCATGGCTTGAATGATGTAACAAAGATGCTTCTCTTCTACTCTGCATGGAGGAATGTAGTGAGACCATGAGCAGCAATAAATATTTTAGTGCACCTGATAAAGCCGCCACCACAATCAGCTTGATGAGCATGATAGGCATAAATCAGCATTTGTAATGTGATAGGGGTTGTTTGAACATTGCCAAATGGCTTTTGGGCTGACTGGGACACCAGCCATGCTCCAACAGGCCATGCATTTAGTGTTGAAAGGGCTGACATGTTTCACTGCTGTCGCTTATCTGGGTGATCTGATTTTGCTTGGTAAAAGTGTGATGAATTCTTTAACAATGCTTTGGTAACTCGGGAATTTTTTGCTGTCATTGTTAGGTTTGGAATTTATGAATTTGGGTTTTATTTTTTCTGTATTATTTGACAAGTACTTCATTGGCTATGTTGTGCTGTGGGCTGTGTTCTCTGACTCATATTTATAATGGAGGTAGAGTGTGTTTAGAATGTTCCAGATTCATAAATATCACAAAAACGATATAGGCCTACTTTCTTCCTTTGCTGTAAATTCAGCTGACTGACAAGTCAGGAGAACTAAAACATAATAGGCCTACCAGGTCTTTTTTATTTTTTGCAGAAGAGATAAAAGTCGGGTTTTGAGTGGTTAGGCCTGTGCATTTTGGAAACGCTCTAGTCTGTAGTTAATAAAGAATGTTTCAAAGGTTGACAGAACCAGTTTAAAACCATCAAATGCCTTTTATGGGAAACTGCCTGTCTCAAGTTAGGACTGGCATTTGTTTCTTCACATTGGTATTACTGAATGTTGATGCTTTGGTTAGTCTGGAATATCTTTGCGGTCATTGTGAGGTTTGGAATTTATATATATCGGTCATGGTTTTTTTTCTTCTACTATTTGATAAATACTTGATTAGCTAGGTGGTGTTGTGGGCTGTGTTCTCTGACTCGTTGTTATAATGGAGGTAGAGAGTTGTAATAATGTTCAAGATTCAGAAATATGAAAAAAATGATGTAGGCCTACTTTCTTCCTTTGCTGTAAATTTAGCTGAGTGACAAGTCAGGAGAACTAAAAAGGTGATAGGTCTACCAGGTCTTTTTTTTTTTTTTGTTGGTAGAAGGAATACAATATGGGTTTTGAGTGGTTAGGCATTTACATTCTGGAAAGGCTCTAAACTGTCGTTAATGGAGAATGTCTCAAAGGTTGAAAAGACTGGTTTAAAACCACCAGTTGCCTTTTATGGGTGACCGCCAGTCTTAAGTTAGGAGTGAAATTTGTTTCTTCACATTGGTATAAGAAGATAAAGGTTGATGCTTTGGTAGGTCTGGAATCTGTTTCCTGTTGTTGTTAGGTTTGGATTTTATGAATATGGGTCATGTTTCTCTGTACTATCTAAAAAACTCTGAGAGAGGTATTTCCTAAGATTTGGCTGCCATAATCTAAAATTGAAACCAAAGAAAATTTCAACTGTTTCAGACAAAAATCAAAGTATGGGGGAAGATAGTATCGGGTGATGGCATTTCTGTCAAACCAAATAAAACCAAAGTGGTAGCCGATTGGCCAGTGTGGAAGAACGCTAAACAAGTAGAGTGTTTTCTTGGTTTTGTAAATTATGACCAGGATCACATAGCTCAATTTGCTGAATTTTTAAAACCTTTGTATGAGCACACAGATCCTAACTCTGTATTTGTTTGGCGAAATATGCATAAGGTGACCGTCAATCTTTTGAAACAGTTACTGGTGTGTGCAGGTGTATTGTAGATGCCAAGAAAGGAAGGGACCTTTATATTAGACTGTGATTCCGCAGAGCGTGCTACTGGCTCAGAGCTCAGACATTTGCAAGATGTATAGGAGAGGACACTGTGGTATGGGAGTTTTTCTTCAGCACCTGCTCAAAGATGATATTGTACGACCTGAAAGGAGTAACTTGATGTAGTGATGTTTACCATGCAGTTAAGGTATAATTTGTTAGGGCGGGGTTTTGTTCTAGAAGTTACAGATCATCACAGTCTCAGCTGTTTTATGACAACGTTTAAGTTGATTAAGGGTCACCTGGCCAGGTGGCTGGAGGAGTTGTCGCAGTATGACATGGTCATACTCCATCAAACAGGTAGGCATCACATTAATGCAGTTGTATTGTCTAGGATTCCTGAGGCTGTATTCACAAAGGTTTTAACCTGTTTGTGAATTTAATCCTAAAATGAAAGTCAATGTGCCTTTGGGCCTTCAACTACTGAATCATTGGCATAATGTTTGAGCTTAACTTGAAGGATTAATAAATCTATGCTCTCCACTTGAATGTGAACTTTGGAATTAAAGTTTTCATTTTATTAAATCAATCTTGATTGAATCCAGATCTTAATCCCGGATCAAAAAAGATTAAATACTGGATAAAACTAATATTGATTTAATAAAATGAACCCGTAAATCCTTAGGTGCACATTGTAGCCAAGAGGAGATATTGGCTAATCCTGGAAGTTTTGATCAAACATTGAGCGAAGGATCCAGCAGTTTACAGCCCAAACCACATTGATTTTAATTTTGAGATTTAAGTTAGGATCGGATAAAGTTCTTTATGAATATGGGCACTGATGGATTGAAGTCCTGTGACTGTAATCGTGCTAGTGTGGGTTTGGAGTGTCTGCCTTGTGGTGGATATGAATACTTTTCATGTAAATTCCAACAGTGGTCGCAATTTGAAAATGACTTGGATGGCGTGATTCCTCTGGCTGTGAGAGCTGTGAAGATTACCTTAGCAGATGCATCTGGTAGTGACATCAATTGAGCTGATCTGTATTCTTATGAAGAGCTCAGAAAAGCAAAAACGAAAGTTGCCGACATAGGGAAAGTCTTGTCCTGGCTGGACAGTGATTATCAACCTCCAATTCATGAATTACGACTTTCGAAGTTCAGGTTTCTGTGGATAAATCAGGATTTTTTTTTCTGTTCAATATTTTTTTATTGAACATCTCACACATACATAGGTCCATGCATACAATTGTCAGTCGCATCAATATCAATGTACGAGACTATAGGAATCCTGATATAATTTTTGACCACCTTTTTTCAAATAAATGATGTTTACCTTGGGAATTTAATATGTGTTGTTCCGCTGTTATTTTGCATTTCAAACAATTCAAAAAACCAACAAACGAAATTTGTTCTTTTTTACATAATTCTTTGTGGATGTGATATTTTGCAACCAGCAGACAATAATTTGAAGTATACCATGATGGTTTCTGATAAAAGCCAAAAATAACATCTTTAAGTGATAAAGTCATGGTTTCCTTTGGACTATATTTGTTGTACCAATCCTCAAAATATGACCAAAATACATTGACATATCTGCAATCCCAATATCTATGTATAATACTGTCTTTTTCTGCACACAAGTTACATAACTCAGAGTCTACAAGGCCCATTTTATATAGTCGAGAATTGTGAACAACAAATCTATGTCAAATTGAAAACTGAAATGATTGAAATTTACTTTCCATAGTACATTTAAAAGAGAAACCAAATATCTTTTCCCATTCTTTGTTTTCGAATTCAAAGAGTTCACACCATTTATCTAAACAGATAGGTACTTCTCTCATAGTATTTTCAATAATACACCAGTAAAAATCTTTACAAGTTATATGTTTAATATTTTTTAATACACCATCTATCTTAAAATGTAAAGTAGAAGGGCCTTCTCTATAATGTATGACGCTTGAATACAGTTGTTGTTTCCATTCTCTAGGAACAGCAGATCTGAGTGAATAATACTCTAAAAAATTTATTTGAATGTCGAACTTAATTTGCAAAATTTCAGTAATCAAAAATTCTCCATCATTATCCAGTAAATCTCCAATGAACTTAAAACCCTTGCTATACCAATGTTTGTAAAATATTGTATTCCTGTCTACTGTAATAAAAGGATTAAACCATAAACATTCAAAACATATGTCCCTGGCAGAATTAGGGTGAAAAAAGTTTTGAAATTGTTTCCATGCTGAGATTAGGTCATGATAAAATAAAGACAAATTAAAATGTGATACATCAAAATGACACCTACTCAAGAACAAATATTTATCATCTATGTCAGGAATAAAAGACTGAAATACCTTTATCCCCTTTGCATCATTATTATTGAAAATACGATTTACCCAATTAAGCTGCAAAGCAGTGACTTGTGTACTAAAGTGTATAATTTCAAGGCCTCCATTTACAATTCTCTGATGCATAATTGCACTTTTAACCTTATGAGTTGAATCATCCCAAAGAAACTGGTAAATATAAGATTGCACAATTCTGACTAAATTTACATCAGTATGCATTGTGGATAAAGGGTACAGAAGCTTGGAGATGGCGAGACTTTTTAAAACTATATTTTTCCAATAAGTGATAGTTTTCTTACTTTGCAGACTTTCAAAATTTCTTGAAATGAATGCAATTTTGTAGTGTAATTAAGCTGACTCATTTGATTTTCATATTCATGAAAAGTGATACCCAGGGTAGAAAATTCGCCCTCACTCCAAAACACAGGTAAATCCCAGGCTTCATCAAACTTTTGTACCCCAAGCAAACAAACAACTGTTTTTTTCTATATTACAACTCAATCCGGAAAAAAGTCAAAATTATCTAACACTTTGAGTAACAAATTTGCTGACTTTTGATCAGAAATGTAACAGGTTTCATCATCTGCAAGTTGCCTAACTTTTATCTCTTGGTCACCAAATTTTAACCCTTGAATATTTTTGTTAGACCTAATAATAATGGCTTAAGTTTCGATTGCTAAGACAAACAGAAACGGTGCAAGGGGACAACCCTGTCTTACACCTCGTGATATGGAAAAGAATTCAGAGAAATAAACGTTATTAATTACACAGCTTGAAGCTCTTTTATAAAGTACTTGTACCCATTGTTTGAAAATAGGCCCAAAAATAAACACATGAAGCACTTTATCTATGTAACTCCATTCAATGGTGTCAAAGGCCTTTCAAAATCAATGAGGATGAACAAACCACATAGATTGTTGTTCTTATAATATTGTATAATATCTGAAAGAATTCTGATATTTTCACCAATAAATCTCCCTTTAATGTAGCCAACTTGGTCTTCATGGACGAGATATGACAAACATTTCTGAAGTCTCTAGGCTAAAACTTTTGCTAAAATCTTAAAGTCATTATTCATTATTCAATAAAGAAAGAGGTTTCCAGTTTTTTAATTCAGCACGAGATATATCTTTGTGGGGTATTAATGAAATGATTCCTCCACATTGATCAGTGGATAGATTTTGTTTTTCAAATCCGTAATTTAAACTATTAACAACCATTTCATGAATATCACTCCTGAATCAGGATTTGCTGGGTATAAGGAATGGTGTCCTATATTGTAGTCAGGAGAGCAATTGTCTCAAATGGTGTAATATCATGCCTAGGTTACAGAGAGAGGAAGCACTGAAACTAAACCATGACATTAGGTCTTCAGGGCATATTGGATAGGGAAAAAACTTAAGAAAGGTTAAGACTAAGAGGTGCCTTCTTTTGGTATGTCACAGGACGTGGTGGACTATGTTAAAACATGTGCCACTTGTGGCAAGAACAAGTAGCTAAAGTCCTGGCCAAAAGAAGCATTGGGTATGTACCATATTGGTCTACCCACGGACAGGATTCATACAGGCATCTTATGTCCTCTGGCCCACAGCAGAAAGTGGAATCAGTGTGAGCTCTTTCTTGGTTGACCAGCTTTCTAAATGGTTAGAATGGTTTGCCCTGCCCGACCAGAGAGCTGAAAGTGTGGCTGAGATGTTGGTGCATGAGTTTGTCTCAAAATTTGGCTGCTCTCTTTAGATCCATTCAGACCAGCGTTAAACATGGATGGAGCTTTGTTACATCTAATCTGTGATCTGTTACAGATGTCAAAAACAAGGATGACACCCTATAGACCTTGCTCGAATGGTCAGGTCAAAAGGTACAACAGTCCAAACACCTGGGACAAAGACCAACCACTTTTAGCAAGTACAGTACACAGTATGGTGAACTGGCAGACTGGTTATACAACCAGTATGTTGATGCTTGGTCAAGAGGTCATCAAGCCATTGGATATCTTGCTTTGCTTGTTGCTGCTGGGAGCGAACAGATAGCAGCATCCATGCCGGAGGATCTCTAAGAATGTCTACACCATGTTCATCAGATTGCAAGGGAAATTCTGCAAACTGTACAAGTTCGACAGAAGGGAGACTATGATCTGAAACTGGTTCAAAGGCAGTATGCTGCAGGAAATCTGGTAAGCATGCTCTAATCTGGAACAGAAGTGGGGCAGAGTAAAAAGCTAACACCTACTTGGAGCAGGCCATATCTAGTGATGGCAGTTCTGTTACCAATATCGTAAAAGATCAAGGACAGGGAAAGTGAATGTATAATCCATCATGACCATCTGAAGATCTGCCATGATTGGAGCATTCCTATGTGAATGAGCCAGTTGCACCACAGTTTTTTTTTATCTTGACAATTCTTTGCAAAATGAGGAGGATGCAGCTGAGTATCCTGTGGGTTATGTAGGAACTTTGTTTTTTAGACAAAGCTGACAGGGGTAAGAGCAGTCCATCAGACAGCACCACAGATCCTGATGAATGTTATACAGAAGATGGGGCCCGGCCCACAGGAAAAAGGATGACAATAAAAGGGAGAGTTGTAGACTGACCTGCCTACTTGTGTGATTACAGTTAATCGAAATGTATTGTATCAGAAACAGTGCTTCTGCTTTCTCTCAATGCATTAGTTAATAGACATTCTGTGTTCCATTGCAATTGTATGTACATGTTTTCAAGTAAGTTGTTTCAATTTTGTATATGGATTCTGACGCGGAATACACTACCCTAGACATGATGGGAGGTGACAGAGAACCGGAATCTTTAGGGGTCCCAGAGACCATCAAACATGTTTTTGCTAAGAACACCAGACCATGCCCTTTCTGTCCATGTGTGGAAAGTCATATTAAAAGGCATATGTAAATGGACCATTTCCCGTTTTATGTAGTGCTGGAATCCACTTGTTTGGCCTGTGGAGAGCAACTGGCACAAGTGTCAAGGTTGTCTGAGCTCATGTCGTCCAACATCAGTCTTGCACCCTTCTTCACTGATCATATTTTGAGTCTGTGGATGACACTGATGCAAGGTATTCTCAAAATTCTGGAAACAGAATTCAACAAAACAGCACAGGAGTTGGTGGCATGGGTCACACAGGAAAGCATGTATCATGATTAATAGGACAGGATCACAGCAGAGAGCAGGTGCTGTGGAGGTATTTTGAGGAGCAAGTGGGGGTGCAAGTGCACATGAGGCACACTATTTCTCCTCCAAATAGTATCACAGCACTATGTCACTGGTGGATCCTTGCTGACCTAGTGAGCCATTTGTCAAAGAAACAACACAGGAAGATTATAGAGTTGGAAAGTGTTGTCGAGATTCCAGCATTGAGGTATCTAGTTCCAGGTATGCAGTGGTAGATCCTCACTTCTGTTTTGCTGAGCTAATCAAGAATGTAAAGGCTAGGAGCTTACAGGATGGTGGGGAGCCGCAGCTGGTACCAGAAGGTCAACATTTGAACTTCACAATTTCTGACCATTGCTATCCATTGAAGTAGCCATCAGTTACGGGACTATCGAATTTGAGTAGCCTTCGAGGTGCATCCAAGATTTGCTGTTCACTCCAGACAGCACAATAAAGTGGACAGTAGAGGGGTTTAGTTACATGTTCCTCCCCGGGGCACAGATAGAAGTGTGTGTGCTATGTCATCAGTTCAGTTAATCATGTGTATTCAATACCAAACTATTGCATACTTCATCTGCACACAACCCATAGACACCGCACTATAACTACCATCAGTACCAACTACTCATGTCCATTTTTCTGACCTTCAAAAATAACATCGTCATGAGTTACTGATGTATATTATTACGAAAAGCTCTTTCAAAGCAATAGTACACATACGAGTGCCTATGGTACCGTAAATTGACTGGATTTTGTGTAAGTTCAACGTGATGTCAAACAGCTAAATTTGACCAGGCAATTGGTTTTTCCATGTGATGTTACAACCAAACGCTGCCTCGTTTTTCCATGGGATGTTACAACCAAATGCTGTCTAGTTTCATACAGTAGACCTATACTGTTAATACAAAATAATTGTACGTAGTCTTAAAAATATAGTTTCTTTTTTTTTTTTTTAATCTAGAAAACTGAAGAGCTGCAAAGTCTTGGCAAATCCCCGCTCAACGCTCTGTCCGACGCTGCTCATCTTATATCCATTCTTGAAGCCAATCTCTGCAAAGAATAGGTCATGGAAATGTGAACTGTGTATACTGTTTAGACGATGTAGGCTGGCCGTTCCCACTTCAAAGCCACGTTCATCCGCACGTGTTTAAGTTCTATAAAATCTCTTCAGTCAAGACAGGCCTACCGAATTAACATGGCAATTTGTTTCCAATAAAATTGGCCTACATCGTTGAACTTTAATAATGCATATAAAAATTATTGAAAGCCAAACTGACATCAATCACATAGAATCCACAATAAGCCCATATGTATATATATATATATATATATCCTACATTAGAAGTGGAGGGGACACATACACGTTACTCTATAGTTTGTACAGTCTCTCTCGTGTCTCTCGAAAAATTCCTTAAATACATAAGATCCTAATGCCTTACATTTTATGATAAATTTTCAAGTAAAAAATGATAACCTAAGCCTATAGGCCTTGGTGCTGGGCACGTGTGCGTGCGTGTGTGTGTGGGGGGGGGGGTCGAGTTTCCTTACCAACCTTGTGTAAAATTCCTCTACCCTCAATTGTTTTTCAAATTCGGAAGAAATAGGGCCTCAGTACCCATCAGAATTAAATATATACATATATATATATATATATATATACATCCGCACATAAAACGGTAAGATTGAAACTTTACTGAGTAGGCCTAATATGACTTTCGGGCTAGAGGCCTATGGGGATTTGTACTCAAACATCACATATTCTGTTTAAGGCCCACCGTTCACACCGGCCTGTACAATCTTTTTTCTTTTTTTAAACTTAGGCATACTCTACAAATGTTTTACCATTTTTATTCTAATATAGCAAAGAACAACCAAATTCTGATCCCAAAAAACACTTTTGAAAGGCTAAATATTCCTATGTTTAAAAATTATAGTTTGTTGGCTACGTTTATTTTCATATGGTAGGCCCTGCCTAATACATGTACGTATCTGATCTGACTCTTCAGGATTTTGCTTTTTTTATCTTTATCCACTGAAATGGCACTTTGGGAATGGTGATCTGAATGATAAATTTAGTGACTGAGTTAGGTCCTCAGTATTAACAGTAAACCTATAATTATGAAAGTTATAACAAATTTTAGAACTTCATATGTAGTGTTATATTAACAACTGTTAGCTGCCTTAAAACCATGCACCTACATCAGTGAAAGTAATAGGTCTAGCTAAAGTTGGATTAAATTTTTCAATTCAGTTAAACTTTTGATAGTAAAAATTGACGTGAATGACCAATTATCTAAATGTTCTCACTGGCAGACAATGAAATTGTATCCATCTTTGTGTGGAAAAATGATTAGTCAATTTCATCTTTGAAGCGACCGAGTGGTATTTGTTGATTTTCAGTGCATTGCATGCATCAGCAGCGCTGACATTACACATTTTCATCCACAGGCGCTCATAACGTTCAGTCAGTCACGCTTCCGTGCTAATATACGCTGGGGATGTGGCGGTGGGGGGTGGGGTGGTGGAGAGTGGGCAAAGAGGGTGACCTGGAGGCTGGAATATCTGTGCGTTCGATGACCCACATAGGGTCATATCTGCAATAAAATATTGTGTATTCATTTGTGCAGTCAATTATTTGTGCTAATATAATAGTGGCGGATGGGCCTAAAACCACAACGTCGTCACATGGAGCTCCTATATTCAGATTCAGATTCAGATTCAGATCCAGATACAATTTTATTCGACCAAAATACAATTTCAGAGGGTACAGTAAGTGGTCAGGGAGACTCTCACTAAGGCAAAGCATGCCGCTATCGTGAGAGCCACCCTATAAGGATTTTGTTGCCAGACTACAATTACATGTTTAGGTCAACAAAAGCAATAATTAGTTGGGAGTTGCGTTTTGAGGCGGAGTGCAGAACAATTAAAGTAGGGAGTAGTTGATGATTGATTTACAAGGTGACTAGAATTGGCTGTCATACAAATGTAACAATTTGGTATGGTACATCTATCTTCATACTTATCAAGCATTTTTGTTTTGGCATAATTAGCCATACCCTTTAGACTATGGGAATATATTTTTTCTTTAACACAAGCATCAATTTTATTTATTGTGTTCGCCATGTCAAATCTTAGACAATTTTTAGCAAATGTATGGTTATGTCTCAAGATGTACAAGTTTTGAGATATTCTGGTAGTGTATGTTTGCCTAGCTGTGTTTTGTTGTAAAGGAAATTGTAGCAATTTGCCAGGAAGTTCATTATATATATAGTTATGATAAAATTTCAGTTTAGAGATAGTGAATATGTCTTTAACCTGAATTAGTTTCAGACTTTTGTAAAACGGGTCAGTGTGTGCATGAAATTGGCTGCATGTAAGGACCCACAAAAAATTTTTCTGTATTGTCTCGATTTTGTCCAATTTAAAGCCCCGTGCTAAAATGCCATACTTTACATGTGATAGAAATATAGAGTGATATATTTTCAATTTGGCACTCTTGGGAAGTATATATTTGAGTTTGTTCAGGACACCTAGACTTTTCGATAGTTTAACTGCTAGTTTGTCAATACGAGCATTCCATTTTAATTGTTTGTCTATAGTTATTCCAAGGAAGTTAAATAAATTAACGTGTCGAACTGGGATTGAATTAATGTTAATGTTTGGTATCCTAAATATTTTCTTTGGCTGATGAAAGATCATGAAATTTGTTTTCTTAACATATCTGCATTGGCAGTAGTATTGTCAGTAATGAAAGAATTTAGGGTGGAAGTTGGTGTAGAGTCATCTCCGAACATGATAACTTTAAAAATTTCACTAGCTTCAGACAAATCATTTATATAAATAATAAAGAGGAGTGGGCCTAAAATTGAGCCTTGTGGGACGCCCGTTTTAATTGGTAGCAGTTCTGATTTTATGTTATCTTTTTCAACATATTGGAAACGATCTGTCAGATAGCTTAGGAAAAGTTGAGCTTTTGTTTTTTTTATCCCATAATAATTTAGGTTGTCTAAAAGTATTTTAAGATCCAAGGTATCAAAAGCTTCTGATAGGTCCAGGAAAAAGCAGATAGGAAGTTTACCATTGTCCATTTCGGTTATGATTTTATCAACAAGTTCAATGGTTGCATATTCTGTTGAATGACCTGATCAAAAGCCATATTGACTATTGTATAAAAAGTTTGTGTTTTGGAAGTATTCATACAGCTGATTGCAAACAGCTTTTTCAAATACTTTGGATAAGGCTGGTAGAAGGGAGATAGGGCGATAATTTGCAAAAAGTGTTGCATCATCTTTTTTGTGTATAGGGATGACCTTAGCAATTTCAAGTTTGTCTGGGAAGATGCCACTGTTTAACATTTGGTTTATTATAATAGGTAGAGGCTTAGTGATAGTGTTTTTGATGAACTTTAAAGTTTGTGTGGACATACCATCGTGGCCAAAGCTAGTTTTAAGTCATAGGTTATTTATTATTTTTTCAACAATTTTTTCATTGATCTGTCTAAGTTGAAAGTTATGATTGTGAGTTCTGTGGAGATACTTTTTGTATTTATTGCCAGTAGGTTCCTTAATTTGGTTTGCTAGGTCTGGACCAATGTTAGTGAAAAAGGTATTGAATCTGTTTACAATTTCAAGTTTATCCCTAATATGTTGTCCTTCATGGACGAAGTATTCGGGGAATTCTTTTTACTTGTTGGTTTTGGAAAGCAAATTATTTATTGTCACCCATGTTTTCCTAATATCTTTTTCATATGTTTGAAAGCAGTTATGGTAGTAATCTTTTTTGCTTTGGTTATGTTATTTCTTAGGATATTATTATATGTTGTTAGGTTACGTTTCAGTGTTTCATATAATGGTGAATCAATAGGAGTTGTTTTCACTCTTTTATACAAACAATCCCTAAATTTAATGGACCTTAGGATACCTGTAGTTATCCAGAGGTGTTTTTGTGCTTATGCACATTAAACTTCACAGCTTTGTTTGGTAAGTGTGTGTCCATGGCAGTCTTTATGGTATTTATTAAAAGCTCTACATTTGGGTTGGGATCATGCATTACATTTTTATCAATTTTATTGTGAAGGTCAGAGTTTTCCATTTCTGAATAAAATTTGTATAGATCAAACGGCCTTTGACTTTTTATTTTGATGTATTTCTGTGTTGTCCTAGTATTGTATGGTGTGAGCGTGTCTAAACAAGTGAAGTATGGTTGGTGATCAGAAAATTTTTTTATCATGATCCCAGGGGTTGATTTAAGTGTCACGTCACTGATTTTACAAAAAAATATTGTCAATTAGGGTGCCTCTGGTATTGGAAAACCTGGTCGGAAAAGTTATTTTGGGATAGAGGATGTGAGACATCATAGTATTAAAGAAATCGTTGAACATTTCTCTGTCACTTACTTTCAAGAGATCGATATTGAAGTCCCCACAGATGATTACTTCACTGTTTGTTCTATCTAGTTTAGTTAAGTTTCTGAAAATTCGTGCAGAAATGTTTGATAATTGATTTGGTTGTCTCTTGGGGGTCTATATTCATTTCCAATGATAATATTTTTACGTAGAGAACCTCCCGATATCTCAATAAAAAGACCTTCCCAAGTATTTGACATGGTGAACACTTATCTTAAAGTCAAGTTTATCATGTATATAAATTATTAACCCTCCTTTTGTGGAGCAGGTTTGGCCCATACCTATACATTTGTATCCATCTAATTGTAAGAGGGAGAGGTCTGTATTATCATTTACATAGCATTCTTGAAAACAAAGTACACTCAACTCGAAATTGTTCTCGCGAAGCTCGTAGACAAAAGTTTCTATCTCTGCAAATTTGGATAGAGTTTATGTTCGTACTGAGGATAGAGAAATTATCTTTCTTGTTGATTAAGGTAGGTATTAAGTCATCAAAATAATAGGGGGAATGATTGATAAGGTCAATTTGATTGTCATCTTCGTCACCCGGGACCACTGTATTAATAACTTCTTTCAATGAATTCACCGACACTCCGCCACATAGGGTGTTCAATATTTCTGCTGTTGAAGTCATTTAGTCACTTATGGAGATATATCATTGTAGGACGGCTGGCACTGCAAGTATTCCGAAAATGGCTACAAGTAGTTTTATTAACTGATACTGAGTCGTAAAAAGAAAAAGAAAATTGAAATGTTTGATTTCAGTTTCGTTCTCCATGTAGAGAGCAGCGATAACGACAAGAGAGCGGTCAAACCTTAATCTGTTGCAATGTTGGTTCCAGTTGTTTAAATATGACGTAGGGAAGCTTCCAGCATCGGTTAGTGTTGTATAAATCATGTATTTAAAAAGAAATTATGAAAAAAGTTCATTAATAATGCAGACGCATTCCTTTTCACATTTGCGATGTTCGCCATTTTGAATATTTGGTGCGGACATAGCATTTAATTAATGGGATTATTTTGCGGAAGAATGTAGTGTTAGAAAAGCAGTGAAATGATTTTCCTTGACGACGGTAACTATGGAGTAAATACGCTTTCATTTCGGAGAGAATGAATGACAGTTTTTTAACCGGGAGCATATTTAGCGAGATCGAAACTCGGGACATTTACTTTGAGGTCCTTCTTCGAAATTATCATGATATCCGCTCCGTTTATTCTTTTGATAAAGATTGAGCCATTAAAGATCCAGGCTGATTTGATAAGTTTTTCTTGCCTAGCTTTCCTCGCAAGAAAGAACAGCTCGGACTGCGTTTTTGAGAGATCCTCATTGATATATACATTCGGCATCCCTTGTTTTGAAAGTTTGGTACGCAGTGAATACAGCTTGCGTTTGTCCCAATGTGAGATAAATTCAATCAGCACCGATTTGTTTTTGTTTTGTTGTTTATTTCCTATCCTTTTGGCTGAGAATGCAGCATTGAAGCCAGTATCCAATTTTGTAGCCATGCCATTTACAATTTGCTTGGTATTTTCGTTTTCCTGTTCCTCTAATCCATTGACGATCAGGTTATTCAGTTTTCCGGTAGTGAGCATGTCCTGATGGACGTCAGCCTTGACATGTGCTTTTTCAATAGAGCTTAGACGATCTTCGTGCCTGTCGACAGATTGTTCCACATTTGTTAAGCGGAGTTTTATAGGCTCCAGTCCAGGTTTGATTTTCGCATCGCAGTGGTCTTTGATGGTAGAAGTAATTTCTGGCAAGGTAGCATTTTTAAGAGCCATCACGGTACTCGGTTCACAAATAGCTTGCTGGACTGCTAATTCGATTTTAACTGAGAGAGCATAATCATCATCATCATCAAGAAGGTTTTTTGCGGTTGTCTATAATATAGTCCTACATAGAAAGGTTTGAAACGAAGCTCACATCTGGACCACCATCCCACTTCACGTTTGGCATGATTACTCCGTTTCTGAACACACCAACAACCTGTAAATTGCTGCGCTGGAATGTCGGACTTTGTGGCCGAAATAGATTTTGTGGGACATCTGCGACAATTATATTATAGGCGTGTTGCTGTGGATGTATGTGGATTTAAATATATTATATGTGTGATATACCTGCAGAAAATAGTTTTGGAATAAAGTGGTAAGTTACAGCTTGTTGATGTGTACAGAAACGGAGAAATCATGCCAAACGTGAGACGGGATGGTGGTGCAGATAGGAGTCTCGTTTCAAATCTTTCTATGTAGGACTAGGAGCTCCATGTAATGACGTGGTGTTAGGCCCATCCGCCAGCATGGCACAAATAATGGACTGCACAGATGAATACACAATATTTTATTGCAGATATGGCCCTATGTGGGTCATTGAACGCATAGATGTTCCAGGCTCACCCTCTTTACGCCCCCCCCCCCTCCACCCCACCACCACCCCCTCGTAGGCCTACATTAGCACGAAAGCTTGACTGAATGAACGTTACGAGCGCCCGTGTTTTCATCATGTACGTTGTATCTGTAACCCAAAATACAACATGAAAACAACTAATATTGACCATATGAGAAGAGATTGGGTATATGGAAGGGCTTCAATATATCAACATCCAGGTAATTATATGGCTGCCCGATGCTCCTGTAAATAGACGTGTTTTCGGCAATGTGCACGAATCGTATAATAATTGATAGCGCCATGCGCACAAGTAGCAGGGGCACGTATAACTAAACCTCGCTAATAGTAATAGCATGAATCATTTGAACTTTTCAGGCATGCAGACAAACCTATCAGTTTAAACACAACAAATCTAACCTGAATTGAACTTTAAAAGTGGCAACTACCTGCAGGTCTGAACCGTAGTACCCGTTCCCTGCTACCTTAAGTACCTAAAGTGGATTCAGTCCAGGCAATAGTGTCCATAACAGTATTGATAAAATAGGAGTAAGTAAAACTTCGTGCAAGAAAGATGTGTCTGACAGCGTGTTTCCAATCACTGGCAACATTATTGGACGCAACGACAGGTGTGACCGTTTCGGTGGTGGCGCCTACCGCTACTTTAAAGCAAATTTACCATATCATCGACAACCACATTGAATCCTTATGGCTTACAGTTTGTTCTCCACGTAGGCCTATGCCATGCCAGTTCCCACAAATAACATTTATTATGATGAACCACCACCCCTGACAATAGTCTTTATTCGGTACTGGACCATATCATATCAATCCTTGACAATTATCCACTGGTATTTGTTTATTATGTGATTTTCATAATTGACCTGACAACTACTTTAAACATCATTTGAGCCTCCGTCAACTTGCAGTCCTAAATAAGAAATTCTGAAGCTACCCAAAATTCCATCTGGGAAAGCCAAGTGCTTGATCAATTTAAACGCAAGATCTGCTGCTTATGGTTTCATTGAAAGCTGTGAACTTGTATATTTGGGCAATAAAAACAGTGCTGACTGTCATGGCGAGATGAACTGTGTGGTCTTTATGGAGTGGTTTGAGAAATGTTGTAAAACTTTAACCACTCCCAGTGTTATTATCCTTGATAATGCATCTTATCATAACAAGAGAGTACCAAATAGTTATTCCCAGACGATGGCCCCCAGAAAAGCAAAAATGCAACAGTTGCTATGCCTAGAAGATCACAAGGTGGTTGCCGGGCACAGCAACGTCAAATATATTTATACATGTCCGGTGTCAGTGATGCACTGCTTCCTGTTTGGCGTTACAATATATCGCAGAAAGAGTACTTGCTCGTCTCATCTGCAAATTTACATCTAGTCACTAAAGTGTTTTTTCCACCTCTCTCTCTCTCTCTCTGTCTCTCTCTCTCTCTCTGTACTTCTTTGCATTTATCACACACACACACACTATGAGAGAAAGAGTGATGATCGATGACCATAATTATGCACCATGGTTGTCTAAACGCTATCCTGTACCGCCTAAAAAGGGCGAATAAGCGGCATACATATTTGCAGGGTATTCATTGCAGCTTCATATCCCAACGTGTAGCATCCAGATATTATCCGTATTGTTCGCACGATGCCTAGCATCTTGATACTTGGCAGTTCCTCTACAATATAAGTATCATGTAGTCTCATTTAAAAAAGTAAGAATTGAGACGAGTCACCTGCATCATGAAATGTCATTATAGTTAGGCATAGGTGTTTGCCTAATTAATGGACATTAATTTAGGGGGGGGGGGGTAAACTGTTCCCACCTACCCACCTACCTTAATAGCATTTATGGCTGATGCGGACACACCATAAGCTGGTACCTTCCGGTATGAACCTCTTGACTCGTAGTTATTCACCCGTATCCTTCCTGTGGTGTCGTGATTGATGACAGTCACAACTTCTAAAGGCGTTTTTGAAGAAACGTTGCACACTACCGTCTGTCCACCTAATCAAATATAAAAATCCGATAAATGGACACTTTAATGCACATATAGTCAGAACATGTATTTTTTTCAGCAAAAAGTCTTTTAAATATCGTTTTTGGAGCTTTAATTATTTTCAATTTTATACCCTTGATATATATTTTCACTGACAACGATGGTCATGTTTTTTATCGCAGCGGCACCCAGATAACAAAGTTTGATATTCATTCAAAGGAAAACATGCAAATTCTTTCAATCAACCAGATTTCCTTGCCCTGTGCAGGTGATACGTAAATTATCAGAACATACCAGTCAATATATATACGGCCATAATATATGAATCAAAGTTATCTCATTTTTCCTTAACATATCTGATTTACCATAAAACATTTACTTACCCTGGCCGTCGGCATTTATTTCAGCATTTCCTGTTCCAATATTTCCCGCCCGGACCCAGTCTGCGCAATTCTTTATATCTGAATAAAGAAAAAAAAGAAGCTAAGAGGCACTTTCAGGGAATGACTACGTGAAGCACTCTAATGTGTAACGGATCCGTCACGGGTGTATGTTGACCGTTATTTTAAGTCTAAAATAATCATGCATCGATAAATCAGAATAGCATATGACCTGAACTACAAAGTGCACATCTAAGGTTGGTTTCTGGCAGCGGCTCTCTCTCTCTCTCTCTCTCTCTCTCTCTCTCTCTCTCTCTCTCTCTCTCTCTCTCTCTCTCTCTCTCTCTCTCTCTCTCTCTCTCTCTCTCTCTCTCTCTCTCTCTCTCTCTCTCTCTCTCTCTCTCTCTCTCTCTCTCTCTCTCTCTCTCTCTCTCTCTCAGGCTGCCATGCTTGTATAATTCATAATAATTGTCAGATGGCAGTAGCGCCCACAGGTGAAAACCTGTCTATAGGAGAAGATACCAATCGCATTCACCAATGAAGTATATATGAAACATCTGCTTCTGCAGTAAGCTGAGCTCAGAATGAATAAGAACACACACACACACACACACACACACACACACACACGCACAAATAATAAACACACAAAAAACCCCACAAAAACAGAACAAGAAAAAGGAAAAATTCCTTGTGAATTGAAAACACTTCGTCCACTTCCCTGGTTTTGAGTTCCAGGCCGCAATGGACTTAGCCCTGTGAGGACTTTAGCGCAGCTTGTCGTTGAATGAAATGTTTTCCCGCCGGTATGGTTAATTAATCACTTATTTTCACACCTGAAAACTATTGTTGAAACGTGAATATCTGAAATCAATCTGCAACACAGTAAACAGCGTCTAAAATATGATAAAACAATGTCTCACCAGCTGCAGCTCTGCCCCATAACATATAGGACAGTAGTGCCATAAACAAGGTAAATCTTTCCATGACCCAACGTGCAGAGCCCAGGAAGCCCACACGATTCGATCTTGTAAGTATATCTGTTTAGGTATCTCTAAGACACAACTTGGAGCTATATACACGCTTGCTTTCACCCCTTTCTATGGACGGTTGATCGATGTTTAAAGTTGTTGCATCAATTATTTTGATGACTAAGAGTACAGTGCGTTCTTCGTGTTTGTGTTTGAAAATAATCATTTCACATAACACGTAAATGGATCTGGATGGGTTACGTGAACCGTGAAAGACCACGTCAGTCGCTTTAATAAATGATTAGCACCGAAAACATAGGTATTTACTCCCATTCCACGCCTCACTTAACAAGCCAAAAAAAAAAAGAAAATTAAAAATAATAATAATAATAAGTATGGCACTCGAATGTCGTCGGTGTCAATGTTTGTGACTGATTTGAAGATTAATGAAAACCTATTTGAATGTATATTTCAGATGCGATTTTTCAACATGAAGCTCGTCACCTACTTCCATAGACATGCCCAGCCCACGCCAATGAACCAGCTGGTTTGCACTTAACTAACGGCGCAAACTGGCCCAAACTGGAGCCACGAGAACGACGCTTTTTGCCGAATAAATTGTGGCCCGGGGCTGTGTTTTATAAACAATAAAATATTAGAGAGTGGGCACCTTACAGAAAGGAAATCAAATTTGATAGCCGCATTTTGCAATACCTTGCTTATGCCATTGGAATGAATATTATTGATCACATGATTATTTCGTCTCGTAATTCTTGTTGCCACGTCGCCCCCACAACGTGAAAGAATAGTGTTGTATCTACTAACGTATCGACCCACTCAGGCCATCGGTGCTTCTAGGTGCATTCGGCAAAAGGGTTGCATGAACAAACGATGTGACAATATTTTTCCAAATTTTGATTATCAATGCATCGCATGAAGATATGTTCCTCATGTATTTGTTAATAATGCTGTCAAAGTTGTGATGCAAGAACACACACCTTAATTCTCAAGTATGTCTTTAGAAAATTGAATAAGATATTATTTTTATTAGATGACTAACGGAGCCTAGTCGTCAGTGCATGTGGAAAAGGCGATTTAGTTTCGTTGAGTAGTCTGACTTATTAGGTCAGGTTTTCTTTAACCCTTCTGGCTCAAATCACCTGACAGCGCTCGGCTGTAAAATTAATACTATTTTCGTCTGCCTTAATAATCTTACTTAAAAGCTAATGACTTTCCTTCTTTTCTGACATGCTCGACAGACTTTGCTGTTAATATCTACAGATTGCTAGAAAGTTTGCAATGATTTTACAGATTTTAAGTGATTACACAAACGATTTATTCCCTGGAGGCCTACCAAACAATGATATGTCCAGAGAGTGTGATTTTTTTCCTTTTTTTCATACGCTCAAAGTGATGAGTAGCTGCTACCCACGTAAATTCATCTTATCTTATCAATTCGCATATGCAAACACCAAGGACTGCACCAAACACTTAGCATCAACCCAGGGTTTGCCTTAAAACCCCAGGATAGAAATCCATGCTGACCACAAGCAAAGTGATTTACTCGTAAGGTTAAACGAATAATCAACGTACTTCTTAAATAGTTATGATCATTACGGGAGTCGGTTCTATCAAATATCATCTTCATGAATATACAGTTACATCCTTGCCCTTTATTTCTGCCGAATGATACGGTCCGGTGGAGTATAATTGGAGATATCTGAATGCACCACCGATGAAACCTGGCCAAAATCGTCCCTTAAGGCAGGGTGCCCTATACAAAGATTGTGGTCTACCCGGAAAAGCCATTTGCAGGCCATTTCCAAGGCCAAGTAATCCCGTAGGAAATATTTCTCAATGCTCTCCTTAGCGTATAAACATCACCATTGTTGAGATTCTAATTTGCTACAATTATATCATTAAACACTTGAGTGTTATCTCTGGGATTAGCACAGCATATTAAGCACAAATGGCGAAAGCATCGTAATAAGGCCTTGAAGGAGATTCCAGGTCGCCTTGCAATTCTCATTGTTTTAGCCTTATTTGAAAATACTGGGTGCTTGGTGCGCTTGACGGGGGGATCTTGCAAGGAAGATGTTTTTGAATAGCTGGGATTGCATGGCTGAATGGGAGTTGCATACTTAAGGGAGGTCTGCGCAATAGCAAGGCCAACTGCGTGCACTGCCTGTGCACAGCAGGTACATTAAACGCATACTACCTCCTTTGCTTTATATGAAAGAATAAGGAATAATGTATGACACATTGTGCACTAACATGGTGGAGACGGCACACAATTCACAAATAAATAATGAAAATATTGATCACAACAGATGCCTACTTTACCGAAAAGGACAAACCAGGTATATTGATGGACTGATGAGGAAGTGAGTTTATAGCATGAGTTTACATGCCATAAGATCCGGTTTGTTATATGATTGCTTACGTGCAATGTTATAACACTCCATAATTGGTAAAGAATAACTAACACGAATCAAACATAAATATATCACTAGGCCATTATCGATATTGTACTCTAAGACAACCTATCAATTCTGAGTACAATTCTCACAGTATCAAGCGGGAAGGCTGTTTCGTGTTCCAAACCTTTTTGCCAATTTTAATGGAAAATTATGATGTCAATAATTTTAATTTCTCTCATTGTAAGCAATAGTCCATATTTAGACCAACACTTTACCACGCTTGGAACGCATTCTTGGTGAATTTGTTTCAAGGTCATACAGGATTGATGTTCCATGAGTTTGGGATAGATGATAAAAACTGAGTATCGTTCGTTTCATCCAGTGGCTAAGTATGTTTATCTGTGCAAAGAGCTGAGACAGATGTATGGATTCATTCGACCCGAGCATATATCCAACTTACGCAAATGACCATTGTATACAAACTGTTCCGTACATTTATTAAGTCTCTGCAGCATATAGCTATTAGATTGCATTTTACATCTTCGGCAACTACGAAAATGCTCTTATACGACGTCAAGTGGAAGTCTAAAGGTTTTATCACTTTTTTAACGTCTCCACAAAACTGCCGAAAAACAACTGTGTCCGTTTGCTTCTCTTTCCTTGAGGAAAAGAACTTTAGGCTTGTATATGCAGCTACTATTATGTATACCACAGGGTACATATTATCCTTTTCCAAATACAATGTAAATATAATAATCCAAAGGATAGACCATTTGGGGTCTCACAACCCTGCACACCTGCAGGTTTTAATACCAAGTACTGCATGTTTATTCCTGACAGATATATCAGAAAATCAGGATCGTGTCACTTCCTCCGGATAATTGATTTGAAAAGATGTGAAACAAGTCTACATGAATTTGCTTCTGTTGGTGGACACTATCTTGTAGATTACCTGACGTCACAGTTCGGGACCACCATGGTCTCGCACACCAAAAACAAAGAGCTTAATCTGCCGATACATTTGGTTTTGTCATATGAGTTTGTTTCGCCTTGATATTTACAAATGGACCCATCAGATTAAAAATATGTTGCCTGAAAATCACCTTCGCTTAGAATTTCAGTTCAACAAGGCAAAGCTTTGTAGTCATGCTTCTGCAAACCAACACAGATGGCTCTTGCAAACTATGAAAAGGTGATCAATCGAAGTTAATGTTAAGTTTTTGCTATTCTTGTAGATGTAGCTTTATATGTTTTCGAAGGTCCTGAAGACGTGTGCACTCCCGTAAGTGAAAAGTCATTTGACAAAGACAAAGTGACAACTGGTGAATATAGATCCAGGTCAGCTGCTTTTTGCCTTCTCTTTCGTCTTTTCTGCAAAGCGGTTCTTCCCAACATACATTTGACAGTGGCTTTGAGTATAACATCAAATTTACATCTTTTGTATAACATCGAATTTACTTCTTTTGGCGCTGTTATGGTTGGTATCACATTATAAATGTCAAATGCAGTTAGTAATTTTAAAATCACGTTTTCAGACATTTCGGGCTCGTTGGCTGCTTTTAAACTCATGCGGAACATTAGAATTGGAATTTCATTTGCATGATGTACATTGGGATGGGGCATATATAAATAACTGCAGTCATGGTGGATTAGTTGTTATGATACAAGATACCGGAGATAAGTAAACGGTTATAGGGCCTGTATGTGGTATTTTAGCCAATGATGTCAAAATTAGACAAGAAGTCCTATACCTTAGCATACAGTCACACATTTAAATTGTTCTATATTCATATCTAAATACAACAAACGTGAAAGTAAATATCACTGTCAGAGCTGCGGATTGGTTTGAAGTTCCTAAAATGACACATACATATCAAAAAAGGTTGAATTTTGTAAATAAAGTGGGAGTAAAAAGTACGAATGGTAATTTTTTCCAGGTTGAATTTTGTAAATAAAGTGCGAGTAAAAAGTACGAATGGAAATTTTTTCCTGCATCTTGTGATGTCATCTTCCAGATGTTTTCTCATTTCTCATCAAATTATTGTCCACTAAGAACCTTTCTTGGACAAGAAATACAGGGGATTTAATGGTAAACTTTGACGATAGAGATTTTTATTTAGTATTATTTACTACAGAAGGCACGGAATATGGTTACTGCTTATATTCAACGACAGAGCCCATAGTTATGTTCTTTTGTCACATCAAAAGCACGCAATATTGTTTGGTACCCAAAAGCATGCAATATTGTTTGGTACCCAAAAATATGCATGTGAAAATGTTTTCAAAATTGTCTTTAAGAATGATATGTTTCCGTTTAAAACAAGCTCAAATCGAATGTCAGCCAATGTCCAAAGTGAAATCAAACTATATTATTCGACAACCAGATCGCATCTGAGGTGCACGTTACATTCTTCCAAAAACCCATACGGATAAATTTGGATTTGAAACTCAAACATCATCTGAGAAAGTTTATCATAATATTGTATAATTGATGATTAAAAATGGATGTTACAGCACATATCATGCTGATATCTTTGGCGGGATTGTAGTTGAGAAGGCTTGGCAAAGAAAACAAGTTGTGTACATAGAGTACCGACCAAACCAGTCCATAGACGCAGAGTATAAATTCTATTCCTTTCTAGTATGCTTATTTCATTCCTATGTTTATACATATCGAGATAACTGTCCACTATTGGGGTATAGTCACAAAGTGTAATACCTCTCCATCATTAGAAAGTGACTCTGATGCACAACCTTATATCAATATGGACAAGCACCCTGCTGAGAATCGTTTACTTTTGCCCAATCATACAATGGCACATATATACATCTTGCCTAAGGCGAATACTAAATATAAATTACGGATGGAGTACCCCATACAGGCTCTGTTTATTTCTAGAAAAAAAAATCGGCCTGCAAGTAAAGTTGGGTACATGCCTTTTGGCAGTGTCGAAAAGGAACTGAACATATCATAGTATTTAATTAAATGTTTGAAGCAGTCATATTTCGATGCAATACAACGTATTCTGTTGAAGTGTACATTGATTTATATTGCCAATTTGTATGTTATCTACATTGGGCTACGAAAAGGGGCAGTACGTATCTTGTCACAAATTATGTTTCCTGTAAAATGATATGCACATGGTGATTGACTTAAACCTTGAGCCTAATGCCAATAGTTCATCAAGATTAGCCATAGATATGTTCCTGTTCACGCACGCCTTAATCAGTAAGTAGAGTGAACAGGTTATAAATGGAAATTTATCTTTGAAACAAAACTGTTGCGTAATATACCATGTCGTTTTATATGTTTAGTAAAGTCGATCTCATATTTTCTCCTTATGATATCTGTGACGTGCATTGTACACATTTAAGGAAAATATAAGACATCACCTGTGTAGAGCTAAATACGGTGTTTTTCTGTCACAAGATAGCATATTTGTAGGTAACATTCGAGAGTGACTGCAGAGTAACATCATCACTGATGGTGTTGCTCACATTGTTACCATTATATTATATTACAACCTGTTTTTTCACGTTGTAGGAATCTTTTAATTCGTTCAGACTTACGCTATTGCTTTTAAAGTAAATCGGCAATTTTAGTGCTTCCAAATGTACAGCTGCGTTATGTATATATGCCTGAGATTTTTTTTTTTTTGACTCCTTCAGTTTTTGTATCTTTAAGTTCTCTTCAAAAACAGTCGAAACATCTTAAAATGGGATTCGAATGTTTTTTACTTTTGTACCACTTTTCATCATAGTGAAAATTGTTTTATCCCCCCATTTGTAATAAATTTGGTAAATGATTCTTACACAATATTGTGGCCGTACAATTACATGGAGATGACATCAATCTCTGATCTCTGTGGAGTAGAGTATGGGATAGGATTGAGCATCCTGTATATATTTTTACCTTCGAGGGAAATATGTACCTCGATAAATAGTTCAGCTCACTTCGTCAAAACACCTGTTTCATCTAACAATATATATGAGCATTAGTCCCTTGCCTGCCATTGTGAAGCAACAGTTACTGCAAATATGTAAATCTTACAATTATTGTATTACTCGAGTACTGGTAAGCATGTGCAGAACTATTCAATCTCAATGGTGTTAACAGAGAGCCTCGCCCCTAGTATAACTTTGGGGAGGGTGGGGTTCATTGGGACACTTTTCCCTTTTTCCCAACCTTTTTCTATTATTTCGGGAACGTAGATACACACTATACAACTAAATTGTAGCACTCATGAAGGCAAATCACATTGACATTAAAAATATATAATAGCGCAGACACCTTTTGTGATGGAATGATCTTTTTCGTCAGGTTCTTATGTCCGAATGTGCCCCACACATGGGGTAGTTTGGGACGGATGGCAGGGGAGAATGGGACACATCGTTACTGTTGGGAAATCGAAAACAGTTTTGAAATCGAGCAGACAATAACAAAGTATATCCGATTTTTCAGTAAAATTTCAAACGACATTTTGCGTAGTTGTGCTAATACCAAAATCAATTACATTACTGATGCTGCAAAATATCCAACCTCATATTAGGTAGATACTATTATCAGGAAACGTATACTTCATAGTACTTCTATCGAAGATGCTTTGCTTTGTTAAAGTTGTGAAACTCACTCGTAGTTTGCCGTATAGACTTAATTTGGTATCCAAAGTCAAAAAAGGGAAGAAAAGCACATGCACAAAATCAATGAATCTTTAATGTGGAAACACTGAAATGATTCACGATATTTAAAACAACAGTAAAAACAGGGTTGAAGAAACAAAATGCTTGATGAAAATAGATATTGACTAGATTGATACACTATTCTTGAATAGACCTATTATGGAATATCTACGAAGGAAAGTCCTGCATGAATAAAATGCTTGATGAAAATAAACGTGGACCAGGTTGGCCAGGCTTTTCTTGACTAGGCCTTTTATATGACATTCACCAATGCAATTAAGTCCTGCATGTTTGCTACAAAAAACTGAGACCAGAACGACACCCTAGTCTGAAACAGAACACTGGCTGTGTAGAACATGAAAACTGAAATGTCAGAAAGCAATCAATAATAAACGTCCCGATTTTGATCATACAATCTGAAGCTAGATATGGAGATTTTGCTGTAGTGTATCTATATTTACTCAAGTCAACAGCAAAATCTAGTAGTTTCACTCTTTATTTAGTATTTCGCCTTGGGATTTAAAGCATAACGTCAATCGATCCACTACGATATTGTTAAATTAATTTGTATAACACACTTAAACTGTCCCAACCTCGAAGCTTTAACCATAAATGGTACACGCATTGGGCAACATATATGGAGATTTTGACAATAGCCTATCTTTATTTACTCAAGTCAACAGCAAGCACCAATTGTTTGGCTCTGTACCTTGTACACCCTGTAAGCATCTTCATCAGGAGAGACAAACACAGCATGTTTAAATTTGACCTGCTGGCAATGAAGAGTTAGATCTATAAAGTGTGTTCCTTTGGATCCCGCAGAAGCTAAACCGCATAATGTGACACAGATGTTTTGAGTTTATATTCAACCAGAATAAAGTCACCCGTTTTCATGTGATCTTACGCTGGATCCATGTCTTCATTATCATTTTCAATGTACCAGCTGGCAGCACCTTAATGCATGTGGTCCCTGAAGGAAACTTTTGGGTATATAAGGAAGGGTGGCACTGAATCTCCTTAAACATTTACAGCAACAACGATGGAGACCAGAGTATCGCATTCAGCTGATGTCACCTGCCCAGCCTGTTTTGCCTTCCTGTTTGCAATAACGTTTGTTGGCTTGCGTACAGCTGTCAGAGCAGTTTCATTGCAGTTGTAAATTGACCTTGTTTCCAGGTCATACCTCTGCATAACACTTTCCAAAGTACCGAAGCTCCCCTATATGTTTTTTTAAACTAGTTGCTCTGCTGAGACTGGTGGCTTCTGGTTACCTCACAGATATTGAGGTCACCTTGGCGTAAAATATGCAAACTAACCTGTTCCTGCTTTCTGTTTTCTTTCCAAAGAGATGTCACCATACGGGAAAACTAGCTTCTTTGTTTGGACAGTTATGAAACCATGTTGAATTTTCAAAGCTTGGAGCAGATAATCTCCGTTTCTTCAGCTGCTTAGAACGTTTGTCCATTACTATAGTTTGGTGTCAAGCTGATACGGTCCAATCATGACCTTTTAACCTGAGTCACACATTGCTGCAGAGTGGACTTTATTATATTTTAAGCTTTTGCAAACTCACAGATACTTTGGTATTAATAAAGTACTATTTCTGCAGCCGTTTACATTGCATCTGATTGGGTTCGCCCATGTGACTCTTCCTACAGCGGAACATTTTCAATTGTAAGTCTTTCGTGTCAAAATAGTATTATTTGTCACAGGACATATCATTGTTGCTTTGTGGAAAGCACTCAGACAAAGATACTTATGCATGAACGACTCTATTGGGATTGCATTTGAATACATTTTATAAAATCTACATTGGGACAGACCAGGAGAATGCATTGGATCAGTGCTGGGAGAACAGAAATGATATTGTTGGGTAACGGAATGATTAGGGTAAGGGATTGAGTCAGGGAAAGGGAGCCCTTTTAAAGGGTTCCACAATTGTGTCTGTCTTTACTGGGAAAATGGGGATTCAAGGGGACAAATGGTATGTAATATACATAGGCAGACACAGACACAGCCAATGAGGGCACGCTAGGACACTGCCCCAATGCACCCCATGCACGCTATCCCAATGAACCGCAAATGAGTCTTATGATTATGTCTTTTTTAATCAAAATCAAAAAAGTCGATGACAGTGAAATACATGTTAGGTCATAAAAAAGCACTACCTAATGACTGTCATTTTGGACTAATTCACTCTTGTTCGTCATCATGATAATCACAGTTTGACTTCAAATGTGTTCTAAAAATGCACTAGAACTAGTGAAATTTGACAGTGTCATCACCATATACAAACCCTAGTCCTAATAAAAGAGATCCAAGTCAATTCCGACCAAAGGCAATGTTCCTTAGCATGTTCAGTTGAATCGCATAAATTTAAATTTCGTCTGTGCCCAAAAATAGTCCAAAATGTATCTCCAAAGGTCCATAGGGTCAAAAAAAGCCTTTTCTAGTTTTCACATGACAACATTGCAAAAACAAAAAAACAACATAGGCCTATTTTAGTAAATTGACTTGAACAGGTGCATCATTCATGTGCATATGTGACCGTGCATTTCATGCAAAATCTGCTGCATAGCTGAGAATTTACAAGCACAGCTTCCAAATTTGTTGGAAAATATCAATAAAATTCAGCATTTAAAAAGTACCAGTGGCAACCAGCGTCTCAACAATGATCATCATCCATACAAGTCCACAAAGTGACACTAACACCAACATCAATTTATCAAAAAAGCCCCTTAGGCCTAAAATGATAATCAAGAAGAATCCAGACAACATGATAATACAAATTGATGTGTTTTAGACATGTAGCTAAAGGCGTGATGTTGTTTTAAAGAAGACAAAACTAAGAGTATTCCCAAAAGAAAAGTTTTTGAAGGTGCAAATATAGTGGTAAAAATTCAATACAGTGTCAAAATTTGCAAGTACACTGGTTCAAATGTCAAAAAGCAGAAACAAGTGACATCAGGTCTCAAAACGCAGAACAGCACTTCAAAATTGCAAGAACAGTAGTCAAATTGCATTACAATAGCTAAAGATTGTAAGCATAGCAGTCAAATCTCAACTATGGTTTCCAGAAGTATTTTTAAAGGAATTTTAATGTTCAAGAAAGCATAGAATCCCACTAGTCTTCTGATAAGTCATGTATTAATGTAATAATTTAGAGTCAAAAATGTAGCATGCCATTGTTATCTGCAATTTAGCTAAGCATAACATACATCTAATTGATGGTTCTATAAAGGTCAAAAGGTCAAAATGTATAACAGTCCTAATTATTGTTAAATTCTATCACATTTATCAGAGAAAGAGATAGGTTTTATGAAAGGAGAGAGAAGGAGAGAGAGAGAGAGAGAGAGAGAGAGAGAGAGAGAGAGAGAGAAGCCATGTTGCAATCCTTAAAAGTAACTGTAAGTGCAGCTGTATTCCATGTAACAGTTTTAACTTTTTTATTAACAATCAAACATGTGTCAACTTGTCAGTGAGCTGATATAGATGCTGATAATTTATACAATAAACAGAGAGGGAGAAAAAGTCAAAATGTATAATTTACTTATTTATTGAAAGTAACCATGTTTCAGTTGCACAGCAAACACTTTTAACTTGACGTGTTTATCACAATAACAACCTATACTCATCAAACAACTATAAAAACAACATCAGTCTCACTGCATTTGGAACACCGGTTGCACTGCAATATGTGCAGAAAATGACTGAATGTTCAAAATATTAACAAGTACATAATAGTACCATAAAAAGAGAAGCGGAAAGCAGTTTTCAATGATAGTGATGAGACAAAACCGAATACCACCTTTGGACCTTTTTCATATCCAGTATCATTTTCGAAATAGTAAGACATGCCCGTGTTCATCGTTGGATGGATCCATGACCAGCAAGTATGAAATTTAAATGAATAAGGGTATCTTCTACCTGACTTGGAACAGGTTACCAACATATTGGCAGCGGGTTAAACCAGTTTTGCGGGATCCCAATCCTCCCACTTTGGAAAACACTCACACTCATTCAAAGTAAGCCTAAAATAAATTTGGCCCTTAATTTTAATGTACAACTATAAAAGGTAATCACATGACCATAGTTCAAGAACATCATCCATACAATGACAAAACAATTAAGAATTTTAAGTCAGACTACTAAATTTACATTAGAATTGCATAACATATCACAATTAAAATTTAAACACCAAAGCAAGGTGCCCACGTGGACACAACACAACCAAATTTGATACTGACATAATATTTATTAAGAAACATGCTAAAGTTCTTCCAAGTTCCTGCCTTCATTAAAAATTGGCATTTTAGGTCTAAAATTGGTTACTCAATATGCTTTACATCAGCTCAGTGATTATACTTTAAATTTTGTCACTATATCCAAACGGATGAGAAACACAACAGGCCTGTATCGTTCAACATGATGCCTGAGAACTTAGATGGTCCTTTTTTTTCATTTTATCATTATCGTAAGATATTATCAATTTTAGTGTTCCAGTATAGAAAGTTTGATCAAATTCAAGGTAAAACAATTTCAGCCTCACGATAACCATACCAAAACATATTTCTATGTGTTTTACTGACACTCAGACAATGCCTTATTAATATGTTCATAGAAATCAACATTTTTGTGCAGAACATATTCATATTTATCTTTAAAGTTAAGAAAACATTTTTCCAATTTTGTTTTCGAAAACCCTTGTTTAATAAGTCTGCATTAAATAAAAAAGTGATTTTTTATCTATGACCAAAATCTTTAACATCAGTACAGTTTCTTGCAAAAGCAATAAGTCTTGAGACATAGACACCATAAGCAGGAGTAATAGGAATAATACTACTTATATATGGATAATTCACTATATTAAAATTAAATCATCTCTTGCATCATGCACTATTGATTTTAATACATCTTCATCATTGAAAAATGACATTTTACTCACCTTATTGCTGCAGTTGGTTTTCAGGTACCACTTTAACAATACTGCTTTTAGAGCCTCAGTGTGACTTAAGATGATGTCATTGGGGATCCCCCCCCCAAAAAAATAGGAGAAAAAGGGGGGTTTCCAATCAATCTCTGTCACATTTAGCCCCATCTTCCGCTGTTATATTAAAGGAGACTCTTTGTTTATATTGATAGCAATTGTTGCAAAATTAAAAAAGTCAGGGTCTAATGATCATAAAATATATCATCTACTACCTGTCCCCTGGCCATCAACACAGAGAAAATATAAAGGGGTCTATATCTTGTATATGGATCGAAGTTATATATTTTGCGTTTCCATTACCACCTGTTACAATTCCATGGTGGGAAAAGAAGTTTAAATTTAAAAGAAGCTTTGGCAAAGATGCAAATTGAATTATCTCTCACAAAATTGGCGAACAAAATGCAAACTAAGATGAGTTTACTCAAGTTGGAAATTAAGATGAGAAGATGCAGAAGAACATTATCTAATCTGGGAGAGACAACGATGTGGTATATAAGTATGATATCATCATTTATCTGGAAGGGTTCAGTATAGAAACCAAGTACAGTATTTAACTGCGATATTCGAAGGGGTCCCTTTCGATGGTGTTTGGGCTCACAAATCAATAATGTGTTCTTAAAGCATGCAGTCTTTGACCCTTTCCCCTCCCCCCCTTGAAATAAAACTGAGTCAACAGCTTTCCTTGGAATGGGTTGGGCACTAAGTGCCCAACCCATGCCAAAGAAAGCTGTTGACCTGGGGCATGTGTTCTTGATAAGTCTCATGTACATTTCTCAGTCAAACTGTTTTTCATAACTGTTGCAATTAGTTGAAAACACTGAAGCAGAGGACATTTGACCACCAGGCGGTTTTGTTGCAGTTATAACTTGTGGCACTGTTTAATGCTGACCCACTAATATTGCAACGTATTTTATCTGAATGCCTCCTTTGCCATCCTCTCTTTCTTACATGGCATATGGCAAGGGACATTGATATCTTAACATGGACACAAAGAACAGAGTTCCCTTGTTTTACTTGCAAAGCATACTGTGCTTAATTTCCATATATAAATGTGTGATTTACACTGTGCATGTATTACCTTTTTTTCCTTTCTTAGTTCCTTCTCTGCTTTACTGTTTTTTTTTTTTTTTGTTTTTTTTTTTTTTTTTTTTTGTTTTGTTTTTGGTTTTTGTTTTTTGTTTTTTTTTGTTTTTTTTTTTTGGTTTTTGGTTTTTGTTTTTGTTTTTTGTTTTGTTTTTTTTTTGTTTTTGTTTTTTTTTTTGGTTTTTTGTGTTTTGATTTTTGTGTTATTTTTTTTGTTTTTGTTTTTTTTTCTTTTTTTTTCAATTCAGATGGTATGGGACGTTGGTAGCGTAACAGCACACACACAAAAAGAATGGAGTCGTGCTGATTTACTTGCAAATTTTATTGCACATAAATTCCATATTCAAGTAAAATGCTGACAATTTTCGGTACAAATCTCTTTAAGTGACTTGTGTCATGGGTTGTTTATAGGGAATTCTATCCCAGAAATATGTGCACGCAAGGTACATTGGTCTTTTTGAGAATCAGAAAATGTAACAAAGTCCTGACTTCACGTGACTGGAACTCAAGAGAGCCCTCTGGACTGCATTCAGTAAATAAAAGGCCAAAGATGAGGAATATCTTTCCTGGCAAAATCATTGTCAAGAAACAAATATAATAAATTTCATCATAGGCCTGACAAAGCGGCCTTACCTTATGAGGTACACAAAAGCATCTAGGCCTTCATACGTTGATGAGAACAATTCACTGTTAGTTGAATACTACTCTGAGCTCTTATCTTGGAGAAATTGTCAGATTAATGGTACGTGAATTAAACAATGAACAATATCCAAACACTTCACAGCTTTCCTTGGCATGGGTTGGGCACTAAGTGCCCAACCCATGCCAAGGAAAGCTGTTGACCTGGGCCATGTGATCTTGATAAGTCTCGTGTACATTTCTCAGTCAAATTGTTTTTCATAACTGTTGAAATTAGTTGAAAACACTAAAGCAGACGACATTTGACCACCAGCCGGTTTTGGCCGGTTTGAGGGGGAAAGGGTTAATCTGCCCAAAAGTACTACTACACCTGTACCTCACTTGGACCGTTATATTTCTTTCCTTCTGGACACTTGAGCTTATTTTTGGAAAAGGGTATGGTTTAACCACAGCTAGTGAGGGTTTGTAAGTTAACAAACGCCTGGCTGTGAAGGCACAGTAACCGTCCTTGGCCGACCATAGGAAGGGCAGGGACTATAATGCCACTAATGACAGAATAATATAGTGCTGATGACAAAACACTCAGTTACGGAGGCCTTTCCAAGTCTCGGTCATGCACCCTTGGTCACTGATGCAATTTCCCGGAATAATGGCATCGCGTCTGTTTATCACAGCTTCTTTACCATGGCCAGTGATACAGAACTTGTGAGGAGAACTTGAACAGAGTGGTGATAGATGTACTGCATGTGGGGCGTGAGGGTCTAACAAATTAATGGAATGACCAAATATATGTTCGAATAAGAATGCTGACGAGTGATATCAAGCAGCGGTGGTGTAAAGTTGTGATTGCTGGGGGTTTAAATGGGCACATAGAGAATCCAAGTAGATGGAATAGAAGGGAAGTGCTGATAAGTTTACCGGATTAGAAGCAGTCTATTGCACTCACTACGAAATGATAGAATAGTGAACAGCCTCACGCAGTGCAGAGACAAGAGGCCATGGGCCTCAAATGGCACACATACAATAATTTCATGTTTCGTGGTGGATAATGCGATTTTTTTAATAACACAAAAATATGACGTAGATTAGGCGGGTAGACTAGATAGAAGCCCTAATCATGACTTGACGACAAGCGACCATACACGAGGGATAAGGGGGGACCAGATGGGGGTGGAACATACACAGGGGGCACGCTGGAGTGGTTGCTAGGAAAACCGGTAATGAATTATAAGAGTGGAAAGATAAATGGGAGTTCAAAGGGAAAATATAGCAAATGAATGAATGACCTCACTAGGAGAATATTTAAGGCTGCTGAGAAACAGAGTGACAGAAAGAAAGTTACGGTTTGGAATAGAGGATGTGAAATTGACCCAGAACTTAAAGGAACTACAAAACATATACTTTGAAAGACAGGGCACCTAGATTAGCTAGAAAAAACAAGCACATAGAAAGAGAAACAGAATAAGCAAAGAGACAATATATCGAATGTGGAAAACAGGTACCAGATATGAGAGCAGATAGGGGATCTAGCACAAATGAACAGAGAGCAAAGAAACTAGTGAAAAGTGAAGGAGAAGAATCACCTATCTTTCGGAAACAAGTTAACCAGAAGATGAGAATAAACTCAAGAAATAATATATAGAGGAAAGAGAACAGATAGGAGGGAGGACATACAAAAAGCATCACGGGAGCACTGGGGCCAGATAAATGACTCAAAATGGGGCCAGTCAACAGCACCATCCTGTCAATACGCAGATAGACATGTTCGATGGGACCCTAAGTTTTGCAACAAAATCAGAAGCATTGAAGTCAGGATAGGTATAGAGCAGATGAGATCAGCCAAAGCTCCAGGAACAGATGATATTTTAAGTGAGCGTATAGAGGTTGTGATGAGGTTGACGATTGGAAAGCAGATACAGGGACGGTTAAGGAATTATGGAACAAAGACTTGAGAAAAGGAGTGGCGGAAAAAAGTACGTTAAATCATACAAGGTTTTAGAGAAACCGAAGAAAAGTACATGTTGGGACGGAGGGAAGGGATCCAAACTTTTGTCCCTGAGTGGGGCAGGAATTATCAATTTAGAAAAAAGAAGATAGAATAGGACCGCATGTATCAATGGTAAGGGTATCGTGTTGTATTTGTGTCTTTTTGCCCAGAACCACTTCCTAGTAGTCAATATCCTATTCCGCAGTTCGAACTCTTTACTCTCCATAAGCTAACCTGTCCCTGTCTAACCTGTATATATATGGAATTACTATTGTCTATATTGCAGACGTTCCTCTGTAAAATTTTGACATAGGCTGTATCAGCCCAAATAAATTAAAGGGTCTTCAGCGGGTAACTACTCAACATGTTTCGGAGCCTTTTACCCGTACACGTCTCTCTGAGTAGCGGCTCCTTGCCTAAGCTAAATATTCAGCAAAGACAACCCACATAATAATGAATAAATATGAACGTGGCAATTGATGAATTAGCTAAATATGTGAAGTTTTGCTTGTAAATGCAGAGCTTCATATCAAAGAAGAATACCTGTCAAACAAACCATAATTACCAAATTTTCATAGTACAGGTTCAGATAAGAACAATTTGACTTACCCCTGAACCAAAATGTACCCTTTCTAGCTGGACAGCTTTTCCTAGTTAAACCATCCGCCAATGTTTAACTGAAGTGGAAACAAGCTGGGGCATTATATTCAGTCCCAGTGATTGTAAAATAAACAGTTGCAGCTAGACCACCTGTACAAACCAAGGAAGGCACACGAGGCACAAGACACGGTGGACCATTGTTTGGTATGGTGTGACGCATAAAGAGCGATGAGAGCAAAATGTTCAGCAGAATGGGGATTATAATGGCAAGGTTTTAGAGGAAGTACGGCGCTGAAGAAACGAATAGCGTGTGACTACCAGGGGGCTACCAGGAAAGAAAGGGATGAGAACTGTACATGACTTTCTGGTAGGGTGCTAGAGAAAATCATGTTAGAATCAGGAGAGAACAGAATTAATTAGTACAACAGGGTTGTGGATACGAAAGGGAAAGGTGAAAGCCCTTATCATGACTGTGGGCCCAGAACATGGAAAATGCCTCACAGGCTGGGTCATTGTCAGACGGAAAGTCTCTTTTTTATTTTCGGTCACCTTTATCCGATATGATACAGGATCGCGACAAATAAGCGGCACGAAATGATGATGATGATGATGATGATGATGATGATGATGATGATGATGACGCGACAAATAAGCGGCACGAGATGATGATGATGATTATTATTATTATTATTATTATTTTTATTATTATTATTATTATTATTATTATTATTATTATTATTATTATTATTATTATTATTATTATTATTATTATTATTATTATTGCGATATGTTGTGGAGCAGAAAATTACCCCAACCATTTAAAGCGTACAGCGAAATAGGATTGCAAATCATAAAAATATAAATAAGAAGCCCACTTTCGGGCGTAGGCGTATTCCAAGGAGCTACTTTGTAGCGTTTTATTTGCTTCTTATGTGTGTCTTGGTCTTTTTGTTTTTGTTTGTGTGTTTTTTTTTTTCTGTGTTTTTCATTGTTTTTGTTGTTGGGTGGGTGGGGGGGGCAAACTGTTGGTGATATCAGCTAAGGGAGCCACGCTTTAGATATAATCTAGTGCTTATAAAGCACAATACTTAATTTTTAATCAATCATTAATTAACTATTTCATAGTCAAAGCAGAGCGCCAATTTTCTGGATTTATTTGGTCAGCTGACTTGTTAGTCACCTGAACGTATAAGATGGTTTGTGATGCACCATGTGTACGCTTATATTTTCACAAATTTTTATTAATTTAATTAATTAATTAATTTATTCATTCATTCATTTATTTATTCACTCATCCATTTTTTTGGAGAAATTCAAAATTTGTCTTCTCAGAAACTTGGTCAATTGCTTTGATATTGCATACAGACCCACTTTAGGTCGCTTGTTTTAAATTTTGGCCACCAAGTGCTGTCATTTACTATTTTCCAATGGTTTTTAGCACGTCAGGGCTTTTTTTCAGATCGGCCGAAGAGAGTTGCAGGGAATTTTGTCAAGATATAATCTTACTTAGGGCAATGAAAGGTTTTAAAAATGATGTTCATATTGAATTGTTGACTAAGTTATGATATATTTACTTTGGGATCATGTGCTCTACATGTATGCAGCAATACAGCGCCTCTATTACCAACTTGCCGAATAAGTGAATTGACTGATTTAATTTCACATACATGTTCCCCAGGTACATGCAATATTTTTTCATTTTATATGATCCTATTTTTGGAAAAAAAAACAGCCTGTCTTCCCATAAACTACTTGACCCATTCCGTTTATATAACACACAGGGTGATTTGGGACTACGCAGTTCTCATTTTGGTCACCATTTGGCCCTGAACATCTTTCTTATTTTGGCAGTAAATTTTTGTGTGTTAAGTCTCTCTTTGGCTTCTCCAGAACTTCGGAAGATACTTGCAAGGGATTTTATCATAATATATTTACTGAAGGGAATGTAAGCTTGAGAAAATGATGGAGTAATGCTTAGTTTTAAGGAAAATATAGATAACCTCAGTAGGTGCTCTGCTAAATAGGTATAATGCAGCAGTATATGAATTACTACATTGTCAGATCTTTTTACTAGATACACTCGTCGAAATCTGCCTTGCTTGGTCACGTTCATATTTTTGTTTTATTTATTCGGCCACTGACTATCCGTCAGAAGAGCTTATGTTATGACTAAGCATCTGTAGTCGATCTTACAGTCTGTCGGTCCATAATCCACAACTCACATTTTCTCTTTCTCTAATGGTGTTATCTATGTCCACATCAAATTTGGAAGGGCTCTACACAGTTTGTTTAGATGGTTACACTCCAATATAAATTTTTGCGGGAGGGGGGGGGGGGCAAAATCATAAAATTCTTCAACAAAACTGCCTTGCCAGTTACATCGGCACACTTCAAAGAGTTTCTGGACCTTAATTTGCTCGCACGATGCCAATGCTAATTTCTAATGTTTTAGGAATGTCAGTATGCTTTTTCTTCAGAACGCCTCTGCAAAATTGTTCACAAGTGGCCTGGATTATGCTTGAACCAAAAATAACGTTAACTAGCAAGCATGATCAAGATATCGTAGATACTTTTCAATTCATGTCCTATTAAAGTTTAGCAGGAAATACTTCTCTCTTTTTTCTGCTTTCATGAACGAGCATGTATAAATAATAATAATAATAATAATAATAATAATAATAATAATAATAATAATAATAATAATAATAATAATAATAATAATAATAAAGTATATAAATGAAAATAAATAACATAAATAAGCAGCAGGTATACATACCTGACGAATCTCCCAACTTCCCAGCCCCTTCCACATCCATAAAACATTATTTACGTGACTAATTAGGTAAGTGTTTTCTGTTTTGTTATTTTTATATCTTATACTTGTTTTATAACCACATGGCATTCCCCCCGTTTACCCATGATATGCCGTGATGCAGAATCAAACGCCTTCTTAATGTGACATCTATATAACATACCATTGTGTCAAGAAGCGTTTTGCCACGATGCACGCTTGGCGGAACGGTAACACACTCTATTTCACCTCTCCTCGATACACGGCCGAAGAAGCAAGTGGAAAGAGGTCCTACCACTCTGAAGGTGCACGGTAGTTTCTCCGATTCCTTTGGCTCTCGTCACCAACCAATTTTGTTGAAAAGTATACTCCCACATCTGTGAGATGGAAGAGTGGTTAATCTCTGCCGTGGAATAACATTAATATAGGCTTGGCCCTTTTCGCAATTCATATAAAAGCTTTGGGTATATACTGACTCTTGACTTACAAGATTGAATATTGTCCTCATGTCCTCTGTAACAAAATATATTTATACCTCAAAGTAAATTTGTATCTTAACTAAAATCCACGACGTCTTACACTCTTCAGGTCAACCGGTACTTTGTTACTAATATAGATTTGTCTGTTATATACAGAATTTTTATTTTGCTAATGGCATGTCAGTTTCATTGCATGGAAAATGTGTACATACTCTATTTCCTTGCCTTGTTAATATGAGTGTTTAAGAGGTCTCTTGCACTGAGTCATGTATTATGCAGTTGTTTGTGTAAATGTGTAGATTCCATCCAACGTGGCTCCAATTATGTATTACATAATTATAGCAGCTAGATGGACGCTACACGACCCCTCGTATTGCACGTGTAAAATATTGACATTCTATTTATAATGTGAGGCATAATGGCTCGGTGCGTTCTTTGTGGAAGAAAGCGTGTGAAACAAAATGCCGAAAGATACAAGTAAGATATTTATAATGAAGTTTTACTGTACCTTGACTTCCTTTATTGAGTAACAGTATCTGCATGGTGAAATTGGTCAATTTGATCTATCAGTTCGCTCAAGTTGATAACAATAGGCACTGTCCCATTTAATTATTTTATAAATTGAGGAAGGTGAACATCATATGTAGCTTTTTGCTTCAACAAGTACAGACGTAATTTGAGTATTTTTTTTACTTTGAATTGAACGTAAATGTAAACTCCTTCGTTTGCATAAAGCGCGGAAGTTATGGACCAGCAACATACCATGCTTTACACACAAAGTAACGTGCTCGCTTGCAACGAAGGCATGAATGTACCCCCTCCCTCCCACAAAAAACCTACGGATGCTCAGTAAAACCACATTAAAATCAGGTAGACAGAATGGCCGTTTGATAGTGTCAGACCCCCCCCCCTTTCCATTCACTCTTTCACTTCCCACCTTCATCAAAGGAACCACTCTCAAGGACCTTTATTCATATGTTTGTAAACTCGTACTGAAGATTGAACACGGTCGCAAGATAGGCATATCTATGAGAAGTAACAAAACAAAGACAATAAAAAGATGATATCAAAAATAAAATAATAATAACAATTAAAAAATATGGCAAAAAAATACATATACAATCAGTTTTCAGATCACTACGAATTTGAAACGCAAAGAGGAGTGTCAGAGGCGTAATTACGGTCAGTGTCATGTCGATTGCCGAACTCTTCAATGGCCTGGGCGTCCATAAGGTCCGATGGCTTGTTATTCCGACGTTTTATTATTCGAACACTTCATTAGTCCAACACTTATTTTATAGCCTCTTCAGGTGTTGGTTCGCAGGCTCTACTCTACTCCCAAAGTAGACCACAGACCCGAATCATCTAATCATCCGTAACCCATGTATTGAAGTTGAAGTTGAAGTTTATTTTCATAAATACATCATTCAAACTATACAGCAAATGAAATTTGAGGGTAGAAACCTTGATGGGCTTATATGACCCTCGGCCATGAAAACTCAAGATGCAAAATTAACATTTCCAATAGTATAAGTACAGACACTTCTGGTATTTCTAACTTATACAATAATCAGCATAATCACTTCAGATACTCCACACTTCATAAACATGTTTACGTTAATGACAAAATATTAATGCAAAGTGTACAAAGGAAAAGGGTTGATGATATTCTTTCATAAATAATATGATAGAATGACTTACATCTTTAGAATGTTTTTTTTTAAGATATTAAGGGATGGTGCTTGTCTTATGTGATGTGGAATTTCATTGCATACAATTGGTGCGTTAAATTTAATGGAAAAAAATGATATATTGGTACTGTAATTGAAAATATTAACATTATATTTCTGTCTAGTATCATAATCATGGACATTCTGATTTTCAACAAATAAATCCCGTAAAAAATTTGGGATAAGATTATTAATAGTTTTATACATAAACACACCAGTAACAAATTTGTGTATTGATTCGAATTATTTCACAATATGTAGATCATAGAAATTTTTGCGCAGTATGCTCATCGCAGCTGGAATTTGATATTATATGTACAATTCTTTTCTGAAGTTTAACTAAACAATCCAAACTGACCTATAATTAGCAGCCCATGTGATATTACAGTAAGTAAAATATGGATAAATAAAAGCATAGTATAAGTTCCTTAAAATAGTAGTACCCATACTTGGTTTCACCTTTTTCAAAATCAAAATTACTTTGCTGATTTTTCCAGATATATATGCAATATGTGATTTCCAGTTTAAATGGTCGTCCATCCATATGGCTAAAAACTTTACTTTTGTTACCTGCTGAATTATGGAATCATTGATTGAAATTTCAAAATTACCATAATTTTTCTTTCTTAAATGATACATCATATAATTGGTTTTCTCCACATTGACAGAAAGCTTATTAACCTGAAACCATTTGGAAACCATACAAAGGTTTGGTTAACATTTTGTAATAAGTGTTCAACATTTTTATCAGAGAAAAATAAACTAGTGTCATCTGCAAATAGTAGACACAAACATTCGGGACATGCTACAAATAAATCATTTACGTATAAAAGGAACAACAACGGACCCAAGATTGATCCTTGAGGGACACCATGTGTTATTGTTAACAAATTAGATTTTGTGTTTTGATAATGAACATATTGTTGACGCTCTGATAAGTATGATGAGAACCACTGAAGTGGCACTCCTCTGATACCATATGAATTTAGCTTGTTTAATAATATATTATGATCAATAGTATCGAAAGCTTTTGAAAGGTCAAGAAAAATACCTATGGAATGTTCTTGTTTCTCAAGGGCTTCTGCTATCCTGTTTGATAAGAAACTTACTGCTAGGTCAGTGTTATATTGCTTGCCAAAACCAAATTGAAATTGATATAATATATCTAATTTATCTAAATATGATAGGGGTTGATTGTATGCTACTTTTCAAACAATTTTGAAAAACATGTAAGTAAAGAAATAGGTCTATAATTTGAAAAAAAATCGCGGTCACCTTTTTTAAACAATGGAAGAACTTTTGCAATTTTCAAATCATCAGGAAAAATACCAGTTTCTAAAGATACATTGATTATATGAGTTAAGGACGTAATTATTTCAGTTGACACATATTTGACGACTTTAGGTTTTATCTCGTCACAACCAGGAATAGAATCTCTCAATGAATTTATCAATATCTGAATATCATTATAAGGAAAACGTAAAAAAAGAAAGAATTAATATACTGGGCATGCAAGAAAAATTCATGTTTGATTCCTACATCTCGGATATTTTTTTGCAAGATTGGAACCAACAGTTGTGAAGTACAGGTTAAATTGGTTTACTATATCTTTTGCTTCTGTTAGATTTTATTATAATGGTTAAATCTGCTGGTTTTTCTAGTCATTTTATGTTTATTTATGATCCCATTTATAACCTTCCACACTTTAGACACGTTTTGTTTATTTTGTTCTAAAATATTACTATAATAACGCCTTTCTGCGACTCGCAAAAGATGCGTCAGACGGTTTCGAAAAGAGGTGTATTTTGATTTATTTTTGTTTTTTTTTGATACAATTTGTTTTTCCTTTTTATTGAATTGAGCAAGCCTTCTGTAAGCCATGGTTTTCTCAATTTATATGCAGATGAATTGCTTTTGTATAATGATGTTGAAAATCTTTCAAAAATACTGAAAAAGCGTCATTTGGATCATGACTTAACATAAGAAAGTCCCACATATGTGAGCCAAGACGGACTTTTAGATCATTAAGAGTTTTATCGTTTATAATTTGTTTGAAATGAGGTAGAGGTTTAATTACATTTAATTTTTAACACATATACGGAAAATGGGGAAATGGTCTGAGATGTCTGTGTATAATATACCCTTGATAAGAATGTTTTCAGAGTCGGATACGTTGCTGAAAATATTATCGATAAGAGTAGCGGTGTTGTCTGTTACGCGGGTGGGTCTATTTATGGATGGCAAATAAAAGTTTGAAAACATAAGGTCCAAAAAAGATAAGGTTCCGAAATGAGTTTCATTGTTTAGCAAATTAATATTAAAATCACCCATCAAGTAACAGGATTTCTTTTCAGACTTTAAGGTATCTAACATATTTTCCAATTGGGCAATGAAACTATCAACAGAGGCACCTGGTGGTCTATAAATAACTCCCACTATGATATTTTCAGAAGGTAAAGCAGTTAATGTATCAGATTGGATTTCAGTTATCATTTATTTATTTTTTTGTTTGTTTGTTTATTTATTTTTTTTTAAATTTTTTTTTTATTTATTTATTCAGTTACTGCTACTTTTTTTTTGGTACTCTATATTTGCCTACTATACGTAAAGAGTTTTATGTCTCTGTTTCTAATTCTGGCCGGCAAAGAAAAGTGATACCCCTTTTGAGTATTGCTGTAAAGTTTCGGATTGTTTGCTTGTATTATTGGATCGTACCTTACCTAATGTGCACCCAAGTTTGGAAGACTTACCCCAGTAAAATCTGAGGTAACGAGCAATTTGAACACTGCAGTAATCATAATATGCTGTGCTTTATTTATCAATTAGGAGACAGTGCACATGTAAAAAAAAAACCTCACCCCATGTGAAAATGTCTTGCCTTCTAAATACCTAATTCCATTTAAACAAATACTGATTAAAATTCCAAGAGCCTCGGAAAAGGTATCAGACGTTTTTTTCAGAAACAATCTATTTTTTTCAAATGAAGAGTGGTATCAACTTCATAAACATATATTTTCTTTGTTTCTTTATTGGGTCCAAATACAGGGATGAAAAATCCTTGATACCTTTCTGTAATATGTGCAGTGTTTAAAAACTTACCAGAAGTGTATGAAAATAGGTTTAACCTGCATTAGTTGCGTCAAGACAACGATTTCAGTTGCATATATGTGAAAATATATATGTATGTATGCATGTATGTATGTATGTATGTATGTGTGTGTATGTACGTATGTATCTATATATGATGGATGATGTATGTATGAATATATAATGTATTTATGTATATGTGTATATATGTACTTGTGTATGTAAACATCAGCAAAGTATAGGCCAGGCAATAGTGTTTCAAGTTCAAACGGGAGAAAATGCAATAGAGTTCACGTGCTGAGAAAAACACTTATATTTGCTATTTTCATCATTGTATGTGGTTTCCTATGCTCGGACTTGGGTGTTAATGTTGCAAAGATACAATAGTGTCCATATAGACATACGTTTTTTAAAATGTACATGGAATATTTGAATTATTCGTGAACAGGTCTTACTGTTAAAGAGATACAGTTTCAGTTTCAAAAACACAACAAGAAATATCCATACACGTTATATTCACCCCGATTACTTTATTGCCTAAGTACGTAGACAGACATTCGAAATGGTAAAATGAAAATGGTACTGTGGTTTTTTTAGGGGAATTCTTTGTTTATACCCGTATATTTAAAAATGGATGCATCAAGTTTATAACTGACGGGCACAACAATAAGGTAACCACACTAGCGCTCAAATTAAATTCTGAAATTAAATGGCGTCTTACACATCAATAGAGTATTTTTGTCAGAAATCCATTACAAGAAAATAATGATGAGCATGTTTATTTTGAAAAGTGAATTGCGATATAAATTTTCTTGTTCCGAGCTCTGAATATTGCCGTCGCAGTTAAGGAAATAACCAGCTGGTATGGACGTTTTAGGCTGAAGGAATGCCTAGTGATGATGATGATGATAATAATAATAATGATTATAATGATTATAATTATTATTATTATTATTATTATTATTATTATTATTATTATTATTATTATTATTATTATTATTATTATTATTATTATTATCATCATCATTTTCATTATCGTTATTATTATTATTATTATTATTATTATTATTATTATTATTATTATTATTATTATTATTATTATTATTATTATTATTATTATAACAACAATGTGCTTTTTTCAAGCTTCGGCCGGGGAGGGGGGCGAGGGCTGTTATCAAATTCATGTAAGTCTGGAAATGCACATTTTCATTCGACATCAGCATATTTCCATTCAAGGTAAATCATATTTGTCCTTGCAGACCTAACGTGATAATGGTGTCACACATGGAACCTTTGCTATATATATATATGTGTGTGTGTGTGTGTGTGTGTGTGTGTGTGTGTGTGTATGTGCTCTTTACTAAGGAGGTTTTCACATTTTGAGTCATATACAACCTGCAGATGGATGCATTCCGCAATTGATAAAAGCAACTAAAGCGGGCCTTAAAGGAGAAACATAGGGCCAAAAACTCACACGCACCAACATTTTTAATATGCTGGCAATAAAGGATACAGCTGTCTACAGCACTATACCTCTACGTTCAAAACAAGTTCAATAAATAAGTAATTACTAAATTGTGTAATTTTTGCATATGCAGTCCGGCGGGCAAATTTTATGTTTACAAATCTAGCCATATCAGGGCTAACATCATGAAAATAACCTTGGCCAAGGCATGACCTGATCAAAAAAAAAATTAAAATCCTAACCATAATTGCTCATGAGTTGCCTTAAATTCAGAGTCTTGCTTTTTGCAATCGCCGAAACCCCAAAGGAGAAAATGATTTCCGTCAAGGTTGTGGAGTTGTCGTAAGAAGGTTGTCTCATGTTAACCCACCGGCGGGACGACAAGCCCAGATCTTTCATTTTTCCACTTCAGCGTTCGAAGAAAATAGGTCATTGCGTGCATATACGTACCGGCAAAACGCAGTATTACATTTTACACTAATAAAACGTAATGCCAGTTTGGATTATTATAATTGATATTCAAATTAAGATGACACATTTTCCTCGAAAAATACTCATATATGTGTAGCGTAGCTTTTATGTCAGGGAATATGAATTTTTAGCCAACTGACTTATCAATGAGAGCATGAAGGATGGGTGAGTGGTTGTTTGCTGTTCCTCTTTCAGTCAAATGTCATCGGTCCCCAAATACTTTTTCGACTTTTCCAAAACCTGGAAGCAGGGTTCAAGTCAAACTTGATGGGACTATACCTTGGATATGCTGTGTTGTTGGCTGTCTCCGATTCATAGATATAGTGGTGGTACGCACTTTTATAATGTACCAGATTCATAAATTTCACGAAAATGGTGTAGGCTTACTTACTCCTTGAGCTGTAACTTAGCTGACTGGGAAGCCAGGAGAACTAAAAGGGAGCTTTGTCTCTTTTTATCTTTGGCACAAATAAATTTGGGGGTTTTACTCCGTTTGTCCAATATGCATTTCTCAAATAACAATATTATGAAAATTTAAGTCAGTAGTTTTTGAAGAATCTGTTTCACAGTTTGAGAGGACTGACTTAAAACCACCAGCTGCCTTTATGAGTGAATGCCTCTCTCCAGTCAGGGGTGATTATTTTTCTTCATATTAGTATTCGTATTTAAATGGTGATTTTTTTGGCTGCTCATGAATCTGTGCGTATCGGAGTTAGTTGTGTGTGTGTGTGTCTTTGATTTTGTCTTGTTTTTTTTTTTTTTATTATATATATTTGTATCTTTGCTGTCATTGTTCGAATGAATATTCAGAATATGTGTTCGGTTTTTATAAGCTGTTCTGGTTGCTCTTTACAAGGTTTCTTCAAATGGCCAAGCACAAAAGATTTTTGAACAGTTTTTTAAGAATTTTTGTTTCCCAACATCTTGAAAAGTCTTCTCCAAAAACCGTTTGCCCAATTGCCTCGACATTAAACAAGGGCACACCTTACGACCTCTACAACTTAAAATGGTCACGTGATGGCGCTGGAATTTTGTTTAATTGTTTTACGGATGTCAGTATGCTTTGTCCATTTTTTTGCTATTACCCCATTAAGCTTGGGCAGAACTGTACCAATCGATGGCTGAACTAAAAACATGTAAATTGCAAACATGGCGGCGATAACTAAGCTGAATACATTGCGACTCATGTGATGTGACGAACAAGGAGTATGGAAAAACTAGGCAAAACGATGCCAGCCTGCTGGACCACTCCATTTATTGCAGAAATCATGGGAAGAAGGACTTACAAAGCCCTATGACTGATCATTGTGTGAAAGATATAGGCATCGAAAGCAGGTTTATGGATCTGATACCTTTTTTTTTTTTTTTTTTTTTTTGCTATTTCAGCAATACTCACAAGATTTTGTTTGGCATGAGTATAAGATAGTTTATTTCATTTTGGTACATGGACTATAGTACAATCATTAAATTTCTTGCTCTGTATTATCAAAGGTTATTTGGAAACATGATTGTGATGTAGGGATTCAAGGCTTCTGCTGAATGTGTTCACAGCACATGCTGATTGGTAGCAAGTAAAATTGTTTTGTTTGGGGGGTACACATAATGGAATGCATAATCTCAGAATGGACGTATATGCGTGTGGTGCAGCCCATGGTCAAGCGTGGTCATGCTATGTTGCGTATCGTCGATAGTATAGTACCAACTCTGTAACACACTAATTGATAATTGCACTTTAAATGCCTGTGCCAAAATGTAGTGCAATTTGTACGTTTAATAATTAATAATTCACCCGTGAGACAGCGAATCGGAGAAATGTCAAATCGAGCCGCCATTTTGGACAATTGTCTTGGCCAACCACATATATTAGGAAGGCTACTCTCTAAACGAGAACAGGAAGGAGTAACCGAAAAGGGGCATTCTACTCAAGACATGATTTTAAAATTTGCCCGTGCAACAAATTATTTTTTTTGGCAGAGCATGTAATGCAAGTGGCTAGGGAGCACCAGCCATCTGCTAGCTCTGTCTGGTCAAGCAGTGTCAGTACCATAAGAAACGCCAAACGTTATTTCAACAAGCTATCTAAGCCAATCAAAATGCTTTCACAATATCACTTATTGTGACAGAAGGTTCAGAAATATTATGCTTTGGTGTTTTAGCAAGTATTTTACTTTTAAAAATGCGTTTGTGCACAGTTACTGTTCTGATACTGGAAACAATGACTCTGTGGGCCAGCCTCATTCCCAAAGAGTGCCTGATCAAGACTCAGAATGGCCTCCGTAAATGCCTTCTTATGCGCAAAGGACGTACTTCTCCATAAACGCTGCTTGACACATGCAAGTGACGATCTTTTTAATTTACACAATTCAAGATTTCCTGCCAGGAACACAGATGCAGGATCCTTGACTGTGACACAGTTGATTTTTTATTTGCTCAGTTCAATAGTATTATGCTTGCTTAAAAACTCACATGCTGCATAATTTCCCTGAATACTGCAAGAAAGTTAATTCCCTTTAATGAAGACAACATGAAAAAAATAGCAGTTGTAAGGCTCATGTCCGGAATGTGGGGTGTGAATCATACACAAATTAACATCTAGGTGAGACCCTTGATTGTTTTGGGTCTAGACTTATTTTGGTTTTTCTCTAGGTCATGGCCTGGACTTAAACGATTCATCGGATAGAAAGGTCAAACTGACATATTGACGTAAATCTTGGAAATTCTTTTACATAGGCCCATGACAGACATTAAATGCTAATATGAGAGAACCGTTTGCAGATTGTTTCGGTGTAGTTATTTTTATATTGAATCGTCTTGAAAGTCAAACTGACACATTGTCTTTTATCTTTGTAACAGATGATCCTGTTACTGTTAGATTTTAAAACATGATGACTCTGAAAGTGTGTGAGTGTAGATTTTGATATGACAAACAGTGTTGATTGTCCTGACAAAAGGTGACCATATAACTCAAATGGTCACAGGACTAGTTTTGTCTATCTGTCCTACGTCTGCTTAACACAAGACTTTTCGAGTCCTTTGTAGACAATAGCTAAAAACATCAAAGTGCAATTTCCTCGAAACGTTAAAATGCAGACACTGTGGTTTACTTTGGGAGGAAATGTTGGACCATCCATTAACCGGTGGAAACGTTTTCACCATCACCATGATCCCCCATCTTCAGAAAAGCATGTCTTACCGTTTTTCTTTATTCGAGGAAAAAATAGAATATGAACAGTATGTATATCACCAACTTCGGAAACCGGGAATTCCTTGAGATCTATTTAACGTTCATAACAGGAACAGTGTCCACATGCTTTGATGCTGTAGCTTTTATCATAATTTATTGCTATTTTCAGTGAAAGGTGACACAGTATACAGGATAATGGAAGACTGCTTTGATATATATAATGAAATGAGCACTGTGATCTTAATGATTTTGCGGCACACTGTACTGTGGTACCATGCCAATGACGTTTGAATGTTCCTTCAACAAGTTCAGTTGCTAACTCTATGTGTCAACTTAGCTCGAAAGACTAAAACGAAACATGCTGAATAGTGGCTGCTGTAAACGAAAAATGTTCTACATTGGTTCATTTTTGTTTCTAAACCAAATAAACTGCAGTGGAATAGGCCTAATATAAATCACTTTTGAGCAGTTCTGGGTGTGGGGCTCCAACACTTTGGCTAAAACAACTATATGAACCGTGTCTGCCAGTCCTGATTTTAATTTAGCTTGACATTCCACTTATATGCTTTGCATCAAATTCTAAATTCCCTTACTGTAAATGACAGGGACATTAAAATTTCTCGCCCCCTCCCCCTGTCAGTGCGTACTTTAACCCAAGGTGTCTTCTTAGAGGCTCTACTTTTATATCATCGGGGCCGTGTTAGAGTTTCAGGATTATCGGGGTTTTTTTACCCTTTTTAAGGGATTATTGGATTATTTGTACTTTAAAAATTGGATAATTCGATTTTTCCTCTATTTAAGCATAAAAGATTACTGAAATTTTAAAATATTTTAGAGTTCTTACAATTTATAAGGGTTCTTGGAATTTTTTGGGGTCAAAATTTTTGGACTTGTGGATTTTCAGGACCCCCCCCCCCCCCCAAGAAACCCCATCATCCTAGAATGAGTGACATTTATAATTTCGTGCTTTAATTTTGACCCCTTCCCTGCGCGCTTCTGCCTTTTCAGTTTTTACCCCTGATGAATGTATTCATGACGCAATTGACCAGCCGACGTATTTCTATATTTCATTACTATTTCATTGTACATTCCATCAATGATCCCTTGTTAATTTATCTGCTCTTCGGAGAAATGTGCTTCGAATTTATGATTCAAATCTTTCACTTCTTGAATCTGCCTGCCAATGTAACTGTAAAATGTTTGCCGTACAAATGAACGTTTTCTTTTCTTTCTAAATCAGTAATTTCTAATTAAGAATTAAGTTGACAGTCCCGACGTTCTTTTATATACAGGATTGTAATAACAATGTCGCTAATGTAACAACCTAATAAACGTCATTCAATTTTTAAAGTAAATATTCAAAATTAATTGTTCAGCAATACATAATGATTTATAATTTATAATGGTTTTGTGGGCATGGAAAGGGAAATTCATGGTGTCTGTCACGGGTAACTGTACGTATCATCCTTACTATAGGTCTAGTGAAAGCACGCAACAGCTGACGAGGACGGTCACTTGTGCGTGAATCATACTATGACAAAATACAACTGATGAATGCGTTTCCAAATGTTTCCTTATATATATTAGGAACACTGTGCATAAAAAAAAACAAAGATAACATCAAATATAATTTGTTGCTTCAAAAATTATTCATAAAACAGACTTTCAACTTCATTTATAATTCAGCTCTAAAATACTAAATATGGTATTACTGGGCCTTTAGATGTTTTTGCTGTTTTATATAAACATAAATTACAACAAACACCTGCCTACAAACTTTGCTGGTATGAGCATTGAAGCCACAGCTTCTACTTGTAATTTATAATATTTCAAAGGACAAGTACGTCTATAAACTTTAATCATGATTCGGGCAACATTTTTGGCCGAGAGAATTCCCATTTTAATCACATTTTATTTATAGTAATGATGATGATGATGATGATGATGATGATGATGATGATGATGATGATGATGATGATGATGATGATGATGATGATGATGATGATGATAATAATAATAATAATAATAATAATAATAATAATAATAATAATAGCATTGAGCAAATCTTTAGCATTGAGCAAATCTGCAGTAATCAACAGCTGGTATTTTTTAAAAGATGTGCTTTAGATCTAGATTTTTGTATTGTTGCTACTTTGTCAGACTAAATTGCGTTTATAATTACATAAATATGGGTGTAAAGTGTGAGACTACATTCCTCCAATAAAATATTAAACTTTGATTTTAAACACACGCAGATAATATGTCTGTTTTAAATGCTTTTTACTTAACGTTTCTGGAAATGAAATTCAGGATGGTTTAGAGATAGAAACTGATTTCCAAAGACTTGCATACCCAAATACATTTCCGTCATTTCATGTCAACATGATTAATGCAGGTCATTCCTTTCCCATGCTCACATTTTTCCCGGAACAATCATTTTCCCGTTTATTCTTCAACTAATAAAACTGTCTGAATGTGGACTTTCAGCAGTTTTGTGACATTCTACAGATGCACAAACGCCTAACTTTTACACAAAATGGGGGTCAAAACTGCAGGAAAACCAATTCCTCATGACATTGCTCACTGACATTTGAGTTTCACAACATGTTGGCACTGCCAGGTACTTCTTGTCTCTTTCTGCATTCCTTTCCACATACCAGGGTAAAGGAGAAGTAAACAGATTTAATGAGGTAATTGAAGATGTCTGACAACTTTTACCATTTCTGATAGCCTACAAGGAACTGTGTTTATTACTGCAGTTTTGCTCAATGCTAATAAATAAATTGTTTTCTATTGGATCAGACCATGTAACTTACTCAAAAACTAATGTTTTCCCATGTTTCGGTGACATTGAGGTTGTTTATTCCACCTTTGCCCCTTAGCAGTGAAGACACAGAGAGAGAGAGAGAGAGAGAGAGAGAGAGAGAGAGAGAGAGAGAGAGAGAGAGAGAGAGAGAGAGAGAGAGAGAGAGAGAGAGAGAGAGAGAGAGAGAGAGAGAGAGAGAGAGAGAGAGAGAGAGAGAGAGAGAGAGAGAGAGAGAGAGAGAGAGAGAGAGAGAGAGAGAGAGAGAGAGAGAGAGAGAGAGAGATTAACCCTCCTTTTGTTTTGGTATATTGCGGAAGAAATTTTAAACATTTTAGCACACAAGCTCTTTCCGGAACTTTACAACTTTACTTTCCATTGTGAAGGTGAAGGTCTGGTTCCGTGTTCTGAATCTAGAATGTTCTAAAATATTACGGTTTAAAGCCAGAGAGTTTGTTCTCAACCTGTACTTCTCATTAAACAACATGGCTACTGAGATCCTGCAATTAACAAACCTCCACCTCAAGAGTCTTAAGGGTATTCTAGCAGTACCGCTATCTCGAGAATCAGAGATAGAGACCACCAATATGCCAGATACTGCCAGGATTCCCACATGAAATCCATGTCTTTGTAGTCCTAAAAACTCCCCACCGTTTACACCGAAAAGGATAAAACGCATCCGAAGGTAAGAACTTCGTTTTCTTTTTCAGATCGCTTTCGTTTCCCGCCCTACGTCACACGAATGCTCTCATCCAATAGGAAGATAGGAACATTTGTGCACCGAAACTGGTCACGTAACCCTTCTCAAACAATCAGGATCCATGATTTTGGGGTCATCAAGTGCAAAGTGATACAGCTGCCTTATAACCGCCCTACTCATAAGTATTCCAACGCCAATTTAAAGCAGCACTTTTTAACGTTTCCGTGTGACTTCAAGCATATATTTCGCAATGTGCGGCCGTAAACGATGCATTTTTTTTAGAATATACATCATCAAAGTCACAATATAAGGAAAAAGCTAGTTCTCTGCCTGATTTCCCCTATTTAACCATTAGAATAAATCTAACAAAATGAAATGTACATAATTACACATCAAATCTAATAAAATAAAATGTGAATGATCACACATCAAGCAGCGTACCTTTAACATACTTTGCCGTAATAAGATGGCCATATAACAGATGAAACAACACGGAGCGTGCAGGGAATATAACTTTGCATATTTCTAAAGATATAACATACTGTTTGCGGAGGTAAATAAATGTAACGCCTGTGGTAAGCGACTTATATAGCCGATCCTGTCACGTTCTATGTCTAAGCACATAGATTAATTAACATGTTATCATGTTCAATGCATAATTGTGAAAATTCGAGGCTTCAACAGCCAAATTAAACAACATGGATCCTGACTCCACTCAACTCAATGCAATAAAGTAACAGCACTCGTTTCCTAAAAGGCGTACATGTATAACAACATCGGGTTAATTTCGGTCAAATCTAGTGCGGCATTTCAGATGTGCCATACAAAGAGCTACATGATGTGCCATACAAAGAGCTACATGATGTGCCCCTTTCTCAACGGTAGGGGACATTTTTTCCTCTCAGGCTTTGTAGAATATAAATATTTGTGCACCGAGACTGGTCACGTAACCGTTCTCAACCAATCAGGATCCATGATTTTGGGGTCATCAAGTGCAAAGTGATACAGCTGCCTCAGACGCTGGATGGGAAGGGGGCAGAAGGTCGCTTCGCACGCAAATCCACTTTAATATGCCATTAGACCCGAGCCTGGAATCATTCAAATAGCGATCCTATTCTTGATTGTCTGTTTTAGACGCGATAATGTTTCACAGAAGTAGTGTCTCAAAAACACAACAACCATTGCGTTTTGGCGATAAACTTATATACATGTATAATGGCGTCCTTTGCAGTAAAAGTAATCTATATGTTCTAATTTACTATAATCACTGCAGTGTCTTTAGTGATAAGGTAAATTAGGTGTTGAAAAGAGCGCTAAGTGTTTCATTTAGAGAACACAACGTTGTTTTTGTGTTGAGTTCTTCGACAAGTTCTACACGTTCTGCAGCTCTGTTTCACAAACAGTCACATTTTGTATCTTGTCCACAGATGGGTCAGGTACCGACCACATGGCGTATATAGCCCGACATTTGCCATACGGACATCGACACAAGAATTCGCAGCTTGTTATTCCAGATACAACTCGAGCGTTGGTATTATCACAAAATTTAAAGTATCCATTGAAAGTGTTTTGTGGATTGTACACCGCCGACAATTCAACGTAAGCCTGCAGTATGACGTCATCATGACTTGAACATTTAAATCCCATCCCACTTCCGGTTAGCTGGAAAGATCCAGTCGATCCCATCGCATTTAGTTTCAACTTTGTCACTTTAGATGCAGGAAGGTTTGTGCAAGTGTTAATGTCTCCGTCAACGAGTGATGAAAGGACTGGTGCTGTCAACCCAGGTGACATTATGTGAACAACTGGATCTGACAAGCAAGTGAAACATGTAAGACATCATATTATTAGGAATTGGTAATAACAATAATGAAAATGATGCTGATGCTGATAATGATAACGATGACAATGATGATGATGATGATGATGATGATGATAAATATGATGATAATAACAACAAGGGCACATGTGGCCCCTTTTCATAAAATTGGCCGCACTTCAAGCTCAAGATCTGTTGTCGAGGAGGTAGATCTTTGTACTCATGTTATGGTATTGAGCCTTCCATGCTTAGAATAAGATTGAGTCAGCAGCATTCTTTAGTGCGAGGTAGGTACAACGCGTTACCTACGCCGTGCAAAGCTAAAGCTGGCCTGGTCATATTGTATAACACACACACACACACACACACACACACACACACACACACACACACACACACACACACATATATATATATATATATATATAAATATATATATGTCTGTGTCTGTGTCTGTGTATACAAGGATACCGCAGAGAATCGCTGTATGTGCAATTGGTGTGTATTCACGCTTGTACATATAGAATAAAGAATTACATTTTGATTCTTTAATTTTTTCTTCTGCACAATATGCAATTCTGTGTTTTGTTTTTGTTTTTCAAGATTAAACCAGTACTAGTTCTAACATTAAGCTCGTGAATGCACGTATGTCGGAAGCGTTTTTTCATGGTGGTCCCTAATCTAAAATCAAGATGGAAGTCAAAGCAACGGAGCTTTGTGAAGCATGACACAAAAGCGCCACCTACCAATCATAGCATAACACCTCAACGCGCCCAATGTGTAATACAGATGTTCAAAGGATTGACCGGTGTCACCTGCACGAATTTCTTTGATAGGGAGAAGATTCTTCTCCGTAAGATAGCCTTGGTCTGTTGTCCACTCTTGCTTGTTCTTCGACCGACACCTGAAACCACAATGTAATCCAGTTGTTAGTCCCTGCGTCCATTTAAAGAGGCAAAATGACGTGACCAGGTCTCTTTTTATTTTTGGCAGAAGTAATAAAATTTGTGTTTTGGGTGGTTAGGCCTATACATTTTGGAAACAATATAGTCTGTAGTTAATGAATATTTCAGAGGTTGAAAGGACCTGTTTAAAACCATCAGTTGCCTTTTCAAGGTGACTGTCTCTCTCAAGTCCCTTGTGAAATTTGTTTCTTCACATTGGCATTGGAAGATGAATGTTGATGCTTTGGCAACTCTGGAATCTCTTTGCTGTCACTGTTGCGTTTGGAATTTATGAATATGGATAATGGTTTTCTGTACTATCTGTTCTGTTTTATTGTTCAAAAGAGTGTTTGGACATACATAATAGTCCTAGGACAAGCTCGAGCTTGAGGGCCAGTTATAAGCAGATATTCATTGGTAAATGTTTTATTAGAGAGTGAATCGATATTTTTGTGAATTGTGGAATTGATCAAATACGTGATGTTGGAAAGTAAATAAACAGGACCCAGAAAACCAGAAAGAAGCTAAACCCACAAGTGCACCATACTTTGTGTATGTTTGAATCGCAGCTGCTGCCATGCGACGTACAAGCCCACATGTAATCTATGGCATTGGTAGGTAGGTGGGTGGTGGGTGGGTGCGTGGACGGATGAATGGACAGACAGACAGACAGACAGACAGACAGACAGACAGACAGATAGACAGACAGACAGACAGACAGATAGATAGATAGATAGATAGATAGATAGATAGATAGATAGATAGATAGACGGCAGCCACAAAAACTGTCCAGCAGACCATATTCCACCAGGGACCAGTGAAGTAACTTCGGGGTGCCGGAGGCGACTGGGGACCTGCTGGATGATCTTTCATGGATAAATACAAAGCGGGTGACTAATTGGTGGCTTGCGCTTTGGAAGTTATTAACAGGTCCCGACTGGAAATGTTGGACTATAAATGTGCTGCACTGGATGCTCAGAAGGTCGCTGTGTCTTTCGGAGGTAGCTCAGAACGTGGATACACATGATGAGGGCGAACAGTGGGAAGCTTTCGATGACCATCTGACGAGTGGACAGTAGGTGGAATGAGCAAACAGTGGATAGCTCCTAAATAATCACCTGCAAAAAAGGTTGGCAAACAGGTACCCATTAGTAGCCTGGTCCCATCAGGCACCATGTACTGCTGTTAAGAGTGAAAGGCAGCACACAAAGAGGTTTGGACTCAGTGTGTTCATTATTTAAGTGTATTTGGCAAAAGATGCACAGGTACAGTACAGTGGGGTAGGCGATGTATTTTGCTACCTGGTGATGCCTGCACATGTAGAAATAATTTGACTGCATTTTCAACACTACAGCGACAGAGCCAGCATGATTATTCAGATGACGTGTTAAGATGGTTAGATACACAACATGCGTTCAACGATTATAGGTCCTCTTGATTGAATGGGTACCACAAATTAAAAAGTTGTTGTTTATGGTGATCAGAAATGGTATCTGAAAACCAAAATGTTAAATTTCATTTTCGACACGTTTTTTTTTTTTTTTTTTTTTTTTTTTTCTTTTTTATTAGCTCCAAAGGTGCACCACATATGCTACATGACAGCGTGGGAATTCTCTCCGATCTTGGCCTGATGTGGGAAAGTGATAGCGACGTCACAAACGCAACCCGCTGGCCGGGGTGAATGTGTTATAAGCCACAGCGCCTTCGATTAGCCAAGAGTCATGGCGATACAGCACAACATAGTGATTTCGGAAAATCTGAATTGAGTTTTTCAGGTACGTGCTCTCGTGAGGGTGAAGAGGTATTAATAAGAAAAGCCGTAGCAGCAGAGGAAAAGATAATTCAGCCTTAGAGACATGAGTGGGACGCCAAGAACCTTGCTGTCACTGGTCTGGTACTGCAGGGTGTGTAGCCGTGGCACAGCCAGACCATCCCAACCTGCCGTCTGGGCAATGATTATTCGTTGCAGAAGAGATATCTCCTATAAAAAATTATACTTTACTTTATTGAACATTAACAAGCACGCATGCAATAAATTGGGATTTTTGTCAGGATGGGCCAGATCTTGTGTTTGAAATTCAAGCATTCATAGAAACAGCTACATGCAGCCTACGCCTACGGCATGTGAAAGTCTGTACAAACAGGTAATTTGCCGTCCCATTTGTATGGTCTGTGGATGATTAAATATGTTTGCATTTATGAATGGCTTTTAATATCAAAACTTCTACCTAGCAGTAACCTCGCGACCCTTGGAGGGCAGTATTTTATGTTTCCGTATACAACTGTCAGTAGTACATGTGCTTACGATCCCTTATTTCAGATTGTATCTATTATCTAACACTGGTAAATATCTTTCTTTGACTGACTGATTTTCTGGATCCATATTAGCAACAAAGATACAATGAGATGAATTTTTTTACACCCGATTATTAGGAGCTGGCCATGGACTCTCACGAAAGTGTGCATGACTGAAAGAGAACGAAAGCCAGCCGCCCACTTAGCAGCTGCCCAGATGACGCGTGAAAGTGGTAGCTATCCAAACAAATGTTATCTGGTTATTGGATTTTAAAAACACCTCGCAATATACAGTTGTAGTTGGACATACACATTACAGTGGCCAGTTAACTCAAACCAGGGACCTGTTAGAGACTGTTCAACCCTACACGCGGGTATGGAACAAGATTAGTCCCTGTTTGTCCATGTTTTTCCCACTCATTTTGTTTTCCATCAATTCAATCGGAATGATTTAACTCACTAACGTTTTGTTACAGATGAGTGTAATACACTGTAACAACATCCCATACCGGCTTTGTCACTGTGACAGTCAATTCACAATTATGTGACACATTATAAGAGTCCCCGAACTACTAGACCTATATTTTGTTGTATTGCAAGCTTTGAAATCAGAATCATACTGACTATTAATTTGTAAATATTGTTAAAGAAAAAAATATGAATCTGTGTCCATGCAGGGTTTTATGAGTTATGCCCACTTTGGCTGGTTTCATCACTCCTTCGATTGTTCACCGATGCGATCGGGTTTCGCAACGGCAGTAATTTTTTGGGCCAAAATTATCCTAAACATTGTCATATTTGACGAATCAAAGTAACTTTCGACGAAGTGGTCACTACATAGGTGAGATCGGTTCCCAGGGCCTTGCAACTTGCCCCAGTAAATCTTGACTGCACTGTATGTCTATGCTCTCCGCAATTGCAGGTCTTTGTGGGAATGTAAACGGGCCGTAGAACCTGTATTGCTACAACACACTGACCCATCCTGTGCGGGAACAGGGAGGGAAATGAATATTTCCTCATAAATTTTATATCCTGTTGATGAAGTGTAAATTAGATATGTTTGAACCAATTAACGTTTGACAGCCACTGCTCGACAGCATGGTCGAAGTCGTCCCTGTCAGCCATCATTGTTGCGTTTGTGATGTCAATAACCTTCCGCGCCTGAAGGGTGTCGGAAATGAAAGGAAAGTGACGACTGAAGGCGCAGTGAGTTTTTTTATACGAATGTGAAAAGTATTCTTTTCATGTTATATTTTAAAGTGCATAGTATGGTTAGAACAACCCATGAGTCATCTGTGTATCTATTTGAAACATGCTCAATCAAGAGAACCTTTAAATATATTCAGACACACTCTGAGATATGGCAGAAATATTAGATTGTGAGGAGTGCAATATATCTTTACCGAGGTCCATATAACTGCATATTGCACTCCTCATATTCCGGTATTTCGTATATCCTACAGCCAAGCGGTAATAATTATTTATTCAAATATATTATTGATCACGCCGGTTTATTCACTGCAATACATATGGAAACTTTTCATCCGGTAAATTAATGTAAGACGGGTGCCTGGATGATTGATGTCAAGCACTGCTACACGCACCGCAAAGCGCATGCAATCTTGTTGCGCAATGAAGGGTTTTGCCGCATGGTTACGCGACGTAAATGCGCTGTTGCAATTGGTTTAGCTTTACCTACTGTAGGATATACTTATGAAATCCGTCAGGTATCAACTGCATTGATCATGTAAAAGCCTTATATTTGAATATCATTTATGCACTATGGTATAAGTATGTATTTTCTTCTTGCCGTCAATGTGTGATATGCAATTTGTAATGCTGCAGCAATTTATAATAACAAATTTATATAATACAAAGGGCCAAAATTTGCAGAAGAAATGTTGCGGTAATTCGTAGTAAGTTGCAGAAAACTCTAATGCTGTTACAGTGTGCAATTTGTTATATCCTGCTGAATATGTGATACATTCTGTCAGAATGTATTAATTGTACAGGAATACAATTCAATACCGTTTCATTTAAATTTTATGTCATGGAAACTTCCTTGAAAAATCGACCACGTATTCGTCAAAAGATAGACACACAAGCGGTCTGTGGTAAAATAATTTTTTAGTAGGTTCATTGATGTTACAGCGGGAAAGAAGGTCTTTTGAGGCCACTCCTCTGTTGTTTCAGTTCATAAATATGGACTGTCTATAACTTTATGGAAATGTACAAGATTTGGTTACATTAAACCAACCATTGGGAAAATGGCTATAATCTATATCTAGCCTTTCCATCTTTCAAAAGGAGGAAAAATGACGGAACGAATGCAAACATCAACTGACAAGTATTATTCAACAAAGAGATCACACTTAGAAGGATGATATTGTGACAAGAATCACATTTTGCCAGCTGTACAAATTCCAGTCTGTCCGCCGCTACCTTAAAATATTCAATTTTCATCTTGAACAAATATCACGTCTGTTCAAAGTACGTTTGTTTCACGTAAGGCAAGAAGTCTATGTTTATTTTTTCCAGTAATATCCAATGAGCTTGAGGACACTTTTTTTCGTCCAAGCTAAGTGTAAATAAGGCCACGTAGGTAATATTACACGCACTCTGTGTAAAACGAGGTGCCCCAGTTATTGCATTTGACTCTTGCACACTCCGCCCCCCCCCCAAAAAAAATGTAGTAGCATTGTGTTGAACAGTCGAAAACGGAAAACGTTTTTAAATAAAAACTACTTGATTAGAACATTCTTATTTACATAACGTCACAGAGGTTTAGTTTCAACCAGGGGAAGTGTGAAGATAACTGTACTAGCATTAACTTGATTTATTCATGTACCGATATCAACATTTATATAAGGTATGTTGGTTATTGAAAATATGTTTGAATTCTCACCATCTGTTTAACTGGTTATAATGAAGAAAGAGAAAAATGCTCATCAACTCAAAGTAATCACTCTTTCGGGGCGATGCGATGGAGAGTCGAGGATGGCCATGTGGTATCAAATTAAATAAATGAAATATCTCCTATTAAAATTACAGCGAATAACATGACCTGATCAAGTATGTCACAACCAGACTGTTCTTTCTTTCTTTCTTTCGTTTTCTTTCTTTCTTTCTTTCTTTCTTTCTTTCTTTCTTTCTTTCTTTCTTTCTTTCTTTCTTTTCTCTGTCTGTGTGTCTGTTTGCCTGTCTTTCTTTCTAGTTCTATTTCTTTTTTCTGTCGACTTGCTGTGCGATCATTTCATAACCAAGAGTAAAATTTATCATCTGACACTTCTTATCAAATGAAACGGGTTGAAATCCTATTTTGCTGTGGTTAAAAACACAAATTATTGGTAACAATAAATAGATGTGAAACATGATAGACTATATAACTTGACATATGTAATTGCGATAACTAATACTTAATACTGTCCTTAATAATTTGAAACACACTTCAGGCTAATTTATTACTCTTTAAACATTTTTCAATTCAAATTTTTTTCTACATTTTTTATTTTTTATTATAAATTGCACAATGTCATAATATTATGCTTTGCGATAAGAATAACAAATTGGCGTAGAATTCCGAATTTCTGCATTTTTCTGCTATCATTAGTTATAAATAGCGTTCTTACATATTGCCCCCACACCAATCAGCGACAAAAAATTTTTGTGAGTAAAGTCCATCAGCGGACATCACATGGGTTGCCCAGACTTGTGGCTCAGTATCATTTTCGAACAGGGAAGACGCCAAAAGCATTTTTGGGTAACCTCTACTTAACAAGGATCACAGAATGAAAACCATTTTTGCACACACGTATAAAGTTTTAATTCGGGAGAGCAAATGATAAGAGGTATCACATATGATACACCTTTCAGCTGTGCAACCTAATTTTTGAGCAAACATAAAACCTATTAGCAAACAGGTCAAATATGATACTCTTACGCATGTGTGGCTGTAAATCTTCTGATATTTATCAAGTCTGTTCCAATTTCATTTTTTATCCCAAGACAATGGTCACCAGTGTTGCTAAAAAGCGTCACAGATTTTTTTCTCGCTTCTTTGGTTTCCGAATAGGCGCTTTAAACATGGAGGTAATTCACAACATGAACTCCCCAATGTTGGCTTTTCATAACCGCCATCAAGCACTATTGAAAAAAATATATAACATGTCTTTGAGTCAAATAGGCACACAAGAATTCCGAGCAATATTTTTGAGAAACAAGAGGGCTGTGTGAGTAGCCCATGCTCAGCTGACCTAGACATTCATCACACTTGCAGCTCTGTGAACTTAGGATAGGATCAAGGTCACCCGTCTACTGAGTAAGTCTGACCCTTTTAGAAGAACACTAACATGTGCAACATCAAGGTCCCGATTCAAGTAGTTCTCAAGTTATAGTGATGAGTAAAATTCATGTATGCTGCACTGTGACCCGAAAAAACGAGGTCGAAGTCACTCATCCACTGTTTAAGCATGGCCTTCATAGAGAAACATTAACATGTGCAACATCAGGATCCTACCTCAAAACACAATTCAAGTTATCAAGTGAACAGTATATTCCGTGTCGGTTGTCTTGTGACCTTGGAAATGAGGCCAATACAAGGTCCAAACATCACTGAAGCATGACCCTTTGCCAAAAAAGCTAGACGCTTATAAAACGTACATCCCTAACAGTTATGGCACAAAACTGGCAAAAAATTATTTAAGTTATAACCATTTCAAGATTTTCCCATGTTTAACTTTCATATAAAATCATTCAAAATTTAAAAATCACTGGAGCGTGACCATTTGATTAAACTTGATGGAGACCTACCCAATATACACTACCACCAAGTTTGAAGTAATTCTAACAAACAGTTTCTTCAGAGAAGTCCAAGATGTAAATTACCATTAGAATGCATTAGGATACCCATTAACTTGCACAGTAAGCAATAGAAAAGGTGCATTTAGCGATACGTACCCGAATTAAAAAAATGATTAACAATCAGGAATCCACAGCAGTGCTGCCTAGAGAACATCTTTGCTTGACCCTTTCACAAGGAACTCATCCAAAAAGTTTCAACTTAATCTGAAAGACTGTTCTGGGAAGACGTGAAAAATAACAAAAACACACCAAAAAATCATTAAAAAGTTTAATGAAATTGTAGCATCACCTGGTGAACAAATTTAGAACTAAGAGTCCCTAGGAGTGTTCTTCTGTTATATCAATGCAAATGGGTGAGCAGTTGTGGGGAAGAAGATTTTGTAAGATTTGTCCATACAAGAACAGAGCAATCAGTAAAAATCCAAAAATCACTGGAGCGTGACTATTTGAAACATCCTAGTAGACACCCACCCGAGGTACATTGCCACCAAGTTTGAAGTCAATCTGGATGATTGTTTTGGAGAATATTTCGAAAATGTGCATTAGCATTTGAATGCCCATTGACTCACATAGTAATCAACAGCAAAGCTGCATTGACTGCTAGGTACCCGAATCATGAAGAAATCGTAAAAAATCAGGAATCCACAGCAGTGCCATCTATGAATAACTTTGTTAGACCCTTCCACAAGAAACATATCCACCAAGATTCTGCTTAATCTGAATGACGGTTCTGAATAAGAAGTGAAAAATTGCAAAAACACACAAAAATCATAAAACAATTAGAGAAAAAATTCACAGCACCACCTGATGAACAAATTCAGAACTAAGAGTCCCCGGGAGTGTCATAATGTCCGGTTTTGGAGAAGTTTAAAATGTGAATTGTGGAAACAGGCAGACAACAGACGGACGACGGATGACCAGTCATAACATAAGCTCAGCTGAATGACAGGTCAGCTGATCTAACAGAGGAGAGAATTAAAAAGATTATTCTTGTGAATAGTTACTTCCACATTTGTAATTTAAAATTTAGATTTATAATCTTTGGATCCTTCCCATTCCAAAAATATATACCTTTTGCATTGTTTCCATTAATGTGTTCTTCACTGTTAAACTTGCAGAAGAATTAGTTAACAAAAGATTTTGGTGTCTAATATGTCTGTAACAGTGAGAGTAGATGCGTAGTGGGTCAAGCTTTAGCCACTCGAGATCGATCATTGAATGCTTAGATGGGTGGATCCATTGTAAGGCAGACCTGAAATACAGCAGGTTGCCGACAATAGTTGCCCGCTTCCTCCTGTACGTGGTAAAATCCACACCTACCTGTACATGGGTCGCGCACTATCTATTCTCGGCACCGTGGAATGCCAAGGTGTGTTTTTGTCCATTATTTTTTTTATATGTGATAGGAGACGATATAAATTTCTTGCTAGCATTCAGTGCTTTGCGTATTGAAGTACAAGGTGACTTAAATGAGTGTAAAGATACGATTTTTGCTTTTTTTGACGAAGTTGTCGTCAGATATATGCAGTGAATTGATTGTAGGACCTGCATGCCCACTCAGCTAGGAATACCTTCTATATTCGAACAAATGATGAAAAAAAAAAAACTTCTAAAATTCGAAAGGTGCCGATACCCCAAAATATTAGAAATATAGCCATTATGTAGCCACTTTAAGCTTGACCTGAAACAAATAGCTTCCTTTGATGCAAAGGGAATCAATATACTACTTTTGGGGTTTGACGGGTGTTTCTATGTTATTAATTTGAAATTAGTTTGGCCGTCCATATTTCTAAACAAAAATCCCATGTAGTGGGTATTCACTTTGTCATACTACCAAACAAGGTTAGTCAATGAAGTATCCTATTGTACTCTGTCATTTTCATAAACTTTGTTGGTGGCTGCTTTTAGTGAATTGTTGCTGTGTCTAAGTTCATCCCTGTGTAGATCTGTGCTGTATGTACCATTTGACCTGTCCTATTTTAAGTATAATTTCTTTCACATTTTATCTTCTGTCTTATTGTTTGACAGCTCGACAAGATGCACGTCTGTGATGATAGTTTATCCAGGCCCTCCCTACCACGGGCAACTTAGAGGCGAAAATAACAGAGAAGATACCGACCAGCCACAAGAGTTTTGTCTCGATGTTTTCATTTTGGTGGGAGAACAGAACTGGCATGTACAATTAAATTGGTCTACATGTATCTATACCTAGCTGTACAGGCTTCCTTCAGCATTCTAAGATAGCTTTAGACATACATTTTGGCACATGATATCATTTGGCCTCGATAAGGGAAGTCGATATAAGTTGTGACCACACACTAATGTGTGGCATATGTCGAAATGCAGAAAATGAGAGAGGGGGAGCTTGTCTGATAGGTTTAGCTGGGGAACAGAACTGTAAGTAGACAATCACATTACGCACACATGCACTTCCTCTGGTCAGCCAATCCAAAATGATAATTATATAGAACCATGCAGGGTCAGGCACACTAAAATAATAGTGGTCTGTGAAACACCGCTAAAACAGGCAAAGGTATTTTACCGAATATATTGGGTTCCGTTCTCACACACATCTGTGAGGATGCACGTGCAATTGGGTCCACCTGAGTTGAATTCCTTTGTACTTCCATTAAACATAACAAGATATGAGTCGCCCAGGGAATTGTCAAAGCTTTCCCATTTCAAATGCTGCTCACAGTTGCTCGACATTGCCTGAAAACAATGTAATGTGCATATATTATGTTAAACAGAAAGGTTTTACGGATTTTGCACCAGGAAAACGATGCATGCGTTATGTGAAATGAACTGTATTTACCGCATTACCTACGCAATAGCACAGTAACATGTCAAAGTTACAACGAAATAGAATCAATGGATTCAAAACACAACAAAGGAATGCGCAAGAAGCACACCATATATAAAAATAAGAAAACAGAAAAAAACGTTAAATTACTTACAACAAGCACATCCCACTGCATAAAATATATACATAGCAATGTGACATTATTTACAAACTTACAACCACGCCTGCTGTAATGCAAACAAACAGTTTTGATCAAAACGAATACTTGCTGGGTAGAGTTACTTCGTCACATATCACTAAAATTTATACTACAAAGGTCTACATTTCAGTACAATACAGCTTTCAAAATATGATTCCACTGTTTTCATTACTTGAGTATATTGTATTTCCAGAAAATAATCAAATAATTTCGTTCTATTATATTGATTGAGATTTCTGAATGTGTCGTTATTTATTTTCAACAATTTTTTTCTATGTGCTCTGCATTTATCACTGTTAAGTAAAACTGAATTTCACGCTCAGTGCAAATACATGTAACACAGATTTTAGGCTCCCTGTGGTTTTGATGGGGCGTTTGTGTCTGCCTCTAAAAATATGCGAATTATGTGTGCTATTTCGAAGTCTACAAATATTTTTGCATACTTAATAACCCTTTATAACGGACGGAAATGCAATTCCTTTTTTAAACCTGAACTATGTTCTTAAATTTAAACTCCTTTTTAAACTTTAAATATGTAGTTATGTTGCTTTTGTCGCTACCTTGTTTAAAAACATCGTTTTTCCATTGATACAACGACTTTTTTGTAATATTGTTTTGACTGATTTTGATGAGAACACGCCCGCATATCCTGCGACTGCTGAAGTTCCTGAAGTTCAGTTACAATGTAAAATAGGGAGTGTTTCAGTATTAGCAACACGAACCCAGTTGTTACATACCGTTGACGTCACTTAATTTGTAGTAGGGGTACTTTGAAGCCACAGCTATATTACATGCTTTACGGAACACACTCAAGCAATATTTAAGAGACCTGACATGTGATCGTTAAACAACACATTAAAATTTCCTTAAATACATTGCTGTTGCAAGGACCCACACGGAAAAATTATAAAAGCTCCCCAGATTTCGGTAACAAATAATAGTGCAGGAGAGGTTACTTTGTCAAAAAATGATAAATACAGATTTATATTAGCACTATGAACTCTAAAAATGCGCTTAAGCCGTGCGCAACCTTTGTCAGCTTTATCATATAATAATAATACCGCAGTATCGAACGAACCAGAAGCTGGTATTTCAATTCCAAGATATATACTTGCTTACAATTCCTAACTCGACGTTATCTACCACAAAGCGTTTCTTTGATTTGGCACCCGTGTTTTTAAATGAAATATTTTTAATTGACACTCTACTAGTTTTTGCAGTAAGAGTTTAATATGTGCAAGCCATTGTGTTACCCTTGTTCACTTCCAGTTATTATCATTAAGTCATCAGCATGGACTTTTTTTTCTTTTACGTAAAATCACAGGTTCCCATTCAGCACCAAATAGTTTTAGAAAAATAAATCATTCAGGCATATGTTAAATAGGGTAGCACTAAGTACACAACCTTGTGTTACACCTCTTAATGGACTTATATTTTTGACAGATCAGACATATATTATTTTGAAACACTGGATACATACTACATATATTTAATAATATAAATACTTGAATCCATTTATTCCATATTTTATTGATTTACTAAATTGTCCATCATGCCAAATAGTATTGAATGCTTATTGATAGTCCACAATGCAACCGAACAAATACTGTTTGCCGAAAAGTTTTGTGTATTTATCAAAAACAGTTTTTAACACAAACTATATGATCAGGTGATCAAAAATTTGTCTAAATCGAACGTAGTTTCACCTTTGATTTTAAATTTAAATAGACTTTTTTTTTAATCGAGCATTAAGGATGGTACAAAAAATGGTAGTAGATAAGCAGCTGTTAAACAAAATACCACTATAGATATTTGAATCACATGTGAAGCCATCTTTACGTAATAAAATAAGTAGGCCTTGTTTTTCTAACGTTGGTAGAAAAATAGAAATAACAATAACAGTGTAGATTTTCAATAAAGGTTTCGCTGATATATTTGTGCTCTCTTTTAACGTTTCCCCCAAAATGCAATCATTGTCTGGTGACTTTGATTCTTACGTTTTGTCAGAGTTACATTTATTTCTGATTTAGCTATCCATTTCTAAACAAGAAACGTCAGCTTGCTTATTATTCATAAGCAAGAGTTTTACTTCACTTCCCATAGGAGACATTTCAGTAATACTTTGGGATATTACACGTGAATTACAAGCCAGCTGGCTAGGACTAAAGTTGTCACTGGAATTAGGTATATGTGTTACTAAAGGTTCTAATTCTTGAAAGAGTTTCGAATATCTTTTTGATATTTTTGTTGTGTGTTTAATAAAGATTGCATTATGTTATAATGGAATTCCTTTTTCTACTGTCTTACACATAATTTTAGATTTTGTCTGTTCCAGTAGTAGGGTGGATGAAGTGGATAGCTGTGTTTGTCAGCAATGAATTGTTTTGCCAATAGTTTAGGGGATAAACTACTTCGGGTGTTGATTGGACGTTCCACTTATCCAGCTCCATGAAGCCTTGGCAGGTTTAGTCAATACCAAAGGAGGGCATGGACGGCTGGCAATCCTTCATGGAAGGACTTTGTTGAACAACCAATACTCCCCAGAAGTATTCATAGCCCATTCTATCCCAGTCTCCAACAACGTAATAATGTTGCGAGAGAAAAAACATGCAAAGCTGATCAACTTAAATACGAAAAACGCCTCACGTGACACACCCATTTCCCCTTTTAACAGAAATCAGCTTTGTCATTTGGGAAGTCACTCGGTGCTTGTGGCGCGTTTTGTGCTAACGGTAGCTTTCAGCCTATGCTTTATTTATGAAAGCAAGGTCGATGAAACACAATGCGCAGGCTGCTGATGTAACAATCCAACTTTGGCAATGAACGCGAGGGTTTAGTAGATGGCCTCCGTTACAAATCTATACCCGAAACAAGAAGAATTCACCTTCCACATGCATGCGACTGGGATGGAATGAATATAAGAATACAACGTGCGGCAGTCCTTTGTTGTATAGGCCTACTTAGGAAGATACATGCCCTTTCTTGCTTTACTTTACCAGGTACCAGTGCAACACAAATATTTTGTTGGATTAGTAATGTAAAATCATAATGCAAGTACCATCCTAGAGTTTCACATAATAAGGTCGAAGTAAATGACTATCAATGTCTGGCTTATATACCAAACGCAATGCTTCTGTAAATTTTATCAGTGTTCATTTAATTCCCATTCCTTTTGTGTACAAGGGTGTTTGTCTGTATTTTATTTAATCCTATTTTCATGGAAGAATAAAATCTTTGAGGTTTGACGGGAAACGTTCTAGTGTCTACCATTATTTCGTCAAATTTGAGAGTGAAAGGTTTATAGCGTCTACTGTTTTATAAAGTTATGTCTTCCTTTTCTTCGACATTGTAATTCCCAAGCATGACTGTTTGAAAGGTGACTATTTCATCATGGACTTGATGAAGAGGACAATCGCCCCCCCTTCCGCCCACCCGCTTTAGTATTTATGTGAGGTTTCTTCCCTGACTGTGTGAAATAATTACAATAAATGTTTGAGAATGTTCAGAAAGGGAAGCGGCTTAAAACGTGGATGTGATGTAATATCCAACATGTCACTTAATATTTCAAGGTCCAGGATCCACTTATCGTTTCTTATGAAAAGTATCCAATCATGAATTTTAGCCACTTTTTTCATGGCACATGACCGAGGTGGATCATCTTCATATGGCAAAGGAAAGTGCTGGGACCAAAATAATTGATAATAATCCCGGTTTGCCTATTTGTATGCGTATGAAAATTAAAATATCTCCACGTCAAGTTGTTGCGTTGTTACTTCCCTTTGTAAGTTGTGGAAGATCACTTTTTTTGTTTGTTTATTTTTTTTTGGGGGGGGGGTAGGTTTTTGTTTTTGTTTTTTTTTTTTTTTTTTTTTGATTTTGTTTTGTTTTGTTTCGGTTTGGGTTTTTTTCTTTCTTTTTGTTTTTCTTTTGTTTGTGTTTCTACGTTTTTTAAAGTTTGTGGATAGTTTGTGACATTTCATCACGATAGGTATTGTTGTTTAATTTATTATTTATATTCAAAGTTAGATTATGAGTGTTACACAAGCTTGATTGAAAGCTGATTAAGGTAGTATCATCAATAAAGGGTAAGTAGCTGTGGGCAAATCATTGTTATAAATTATGAGCTCTGGTGGAACTAAAATTGAACCCTGCACAACTCTTTTGTAGTCATTTGTATTAAGCTTGATGGGGTCTCCCATATTTCTACATACTGCTTGCAATCAGCTAAATAACTGAAAAAAGAATAATTTAGTGCCGTTAACTCGATGATGTTACTGTTTATGGATTAATAACTAATAATTTATGGTATCAAATGCTTTTTACAAGTCCATAAATACATTCAATGGTATTTCATTCCGAGAAACTTGGTAGTAAAGAAGTTTGTCTGTGGTTGTCAAAGAGGCTACATCTCCGATTTTGAAAAAGGGGGTAACTTTACACAATGCCATACTATCAGGAAAACTTCCAGTGACAATTGCCTGATTAAATATCCCGATTAAATCATCACGTATTTTGTTGTTTTTTTATGGGGCGTGTTTGTAAGATATAATGTTCACAGGGGTTAGCAAAAAGTTATGGAACTCATCGTTAGCTGTGAGATTAACTTGTGCCACAAGCGTGGGACCAATTTCAGGAAAAATACTTTATACTTATAAGCTACTGTTACCTTTTCACTAAAAGTCTCACCATTTATTTTGCAGGAAACAAAAAGGTTTGTTTCATTTTCTGCCTGCCAAGTACTTTTTCAGCTTTTCTTTACTCTGCACTTGTCGGTAAGCATGGCCTTCAAGCACAAGTTATGCAACTCCATTATTAAGTAATGTATTTCCTACAGAAGTTCATATCCTTATCACTCCATGGTAAACCAATGGGACCGTGCTTTGTTTTCCAGAGTATAATATATATGTGTAGATAACTTGTACATTGATTACATAATTCTGAATACAAAAATCAGTTCGTCTTGAAGCGGAATGTTAAAAATTTACGGCTTAATAGTATTGAAAGGTCTGAAACGATAGCATTGCATTAACACTACCAGGTGACATTAATCAAAGATATGTACACAGCTTTTGGATACATCGTTTTTTTTTTTTACTCTATAATGAATACTATCGAACAAAGACGAACTGAAAATGGTATTCATCTGGAAATAAGAAATGGCTGTCATTGTTAATCAAGCATAATGGTTTTATGAGAACAGCTCAAGGACACCATTGCAAAATGATGTGGTGTCTGTATTTATGTCATTCATCTGTAAGTTGTATAATCGGATATGATAAATTTTTGTTTTGTTTTGTTTCTTTTTTTTCGGTGTTTTTGTTTTTGTTTTTGTTTTATTTTGTGATTTGCAGAAGCACAGACACAAATATAAGGATACATGTATTAATCAGGTGCTATTGGAGATACGTAGGGTGACAATAATGTCCTCATTTTGAATCATGTGACCCGGAAAGTGACAATCATTGAATTTTAATATATCCTATCATTACCATTCATCACTGGTTCCAAGAGAACACTTGAGGGACACAACTGCAAAGTGAAACTATCTCTATACCCCATATCTTTTTTTTAACTATTTTGTCTGCAAAAGAGACATAAATTTATTTACTTCTGTTTGCACTCAATATTAAGAGAAAGTTAACAAACCTAAAATTTGTAAGCCCATGTACTGTTTGAACACTATCAAGTCCGATAATCTAAGAGCAAAGTCCTATTATGTGTGGTGCATTGTATTTTTCCACAAATGGCTCAAATTATTAACGAGCCTTGGGCCCTCTTGGGGAGGTGTTCCCCACAGATGACTGAGCAACATTCCTGGGCAGAGTGTGTTTACGGAGCCTGGCGTGGAATCCCCCCGGTGAATCTGTATACATCCAGGAATGTTCGCCTGCCCAAGCCAAGGTGAGTACAGTCAAGTACCACATTGGTGTCAGGTTTAATAAAGGCATGGATTATTTTTCAGCAATTTTGACGGGAGTAAATCCAAGGAAAATTGAGAACCATGCGGCCATTAGTATTCAAGATGGTGACGGCATTGACGGCAGCGACGGGAATCAAGTTAAAGTAGTGTTGTGGTGCGGCATTTCTGCATCTGAGCTGTTGTTTTGACCTGATTTGGTTAATTAGATCCTAGTTTGAGTCGTACACTCTTCCATAAAAGTGTGACAAAATTTTTTTTCATATTTCCCGCGCTGGCTTTGGAAGTTCAACGGTATTCATGTTGACGTGCATGATTAATGTGTGTGATGTATTAGCATGCACGTGATTGTCCCTTGCTACTTGGATTTGCAGCCGAATTTTTGGTGTATTTGCACTGCTTTTTACATTTTTTTTTTTTGGTGTTGTTATTTTGTTTTTGGTATTGTAGGGTGGAAGTTTGCTGTTTCAGTTGTGGCACGAATGCATTATGCTGCATTTGTCGGGAAATCTGTGCTCGATTACACATGAGAATTCTGTGCATTGTGAACAGAAGGAATAAATGTGTATTTTAATTTTTGTGGATGGCTTGTCCAGTCTATAACACATTTCAAGTATTTGTGTCAATGCATACCATATTTTAAGCTTTACTAACCTATATTGGTAAATGAATACAATAGACGTACAGCGGTACTGCTGAGATAACTCACTCAATTGCAATTACATAGTATACATCTTGATTTTGAATCATGCCATAAAACTTCAGTGCAGTCCCTATCATTCCATATCAACTATGTATGTGATAAAGAAAAATTCAAATCTCTTACGAGGATTTGTTGAAGCTAGAGACATTTGACCAGCTACAGTAAGTCACATAATTGAAAAGTGTAATAAATTAGGGTCATTTGACAATGTTTCTCTAACTACATCATTTGGTTCTTATCTAAACTTTTTGTTTGGAACATTCTTGAAAGATGAAACAATAGACTTCACAGAACCTTCACAACTCTTGATGCATCAGGTGATGCTGTTAAGGCTTTCATGGATTTAAGGAAAGAATAGAAGAAAGATACCATGAAGTTAAGGGAGGATAATTTGGACAGATATGACTCAATGGATAAAAGGCTGTCTGTGCTGGAGCAGTCACATGCGGATCAACCAACTCAGCTAATTGGTGATGCTCCTGCTGCCTTAACTAATGCAGTACTTAACCCACCTGTGGTGACCAGGCCTAGGGATGAGGTACATGGTTGAATATGTGACACTTTTCGAGTGGGCTGTACAGAAAATGTATACAGGCATGGTGGTTTTCATCATGAGAAAGCAAGGGACACACACAGATTGATTTTGCATCAGGTGTTAACGGTGCTTGAGCTGTGGCATCCTATGGACCTCCACCAAGAACAGACACAGTTCCACATCCACCTAAGGCTCCCTCTTGCAAAAAATGATTGGAGACCATTTTTTACTCCTTTTCAAAGAATGGCCAGAAGTTATGGTTAGAGTGAAGAGCACAAACTAGAACTCAGAGACAAAGCATGGTCCTACTTCACTGCACGTAAAGAAGCCCACAGAGAAGATTACTCAAAAGTGATGGTGAAGTTGAATGGCAGATTTGGGCATTGATCCACCAGCTACAGTTTGCAGGAAGCTGCACAATCTTAAACAGGGAGAAGAGAAACCATTGAAGGAGTTAGCTGAGCAGTGGCAACGACTGTATTCTGACAGTGATATTGACCTTGGAAATAATGTTCAGTTTTTGGACTCTATTATGGTGAATAGTTTTCTGAAAGCAACTTTTAACAACACCTCAGTATTGCAGGCAATGTATGAACAGCCTGGGGATTTGGATGAAGAACTTAGAAAACTAAATTTGGCTGATTGCAGCTAAAAGTTATTTGTGGGACAGCCAAGGCTGATAAGGTTAGGGAGGTTGCTGTGGATAATTACAGTTTGAGGTTCACTCCTTTGCACAAAATCAACCACGTGGGACTTGGCTTTTTATTACAGTATTAATGTCAGATTAATTTGAACTTACAGCTGGTGATAGGGGATGAGATTGTTCCAGCAACACTCATGAGGAGTGCTGAAGAAACTCAGAAGGTATCTATAGCTGCCTTGGCACGGAAGACAGATCCAGATCCTGTTTGTCTCTACCGGGGAATTTTCATGGTTGCAAGTTGTCATTGTTGAATATCAAGGTATCATCTCAAAAGGGGTCTTAAATTTAGGGAGCAGTAAGGAAATTAAATGATGCCACGGCTGTGAAACAGCACATGAGCAGACACCCTTGCAATTCCAAGAAGAGGAAGAGAAACATCGTCAAATTCTTCTGAAAATTCATGTTTGAGTTATGGAAAAGGATGATAGTGTACGTTATTGCTTGGATTATCATGGCTTGAATGATGTAACAAAGATGCTTCTCTTCTACTCTGCATGGAGGAATGTAGTGAGACCATGACCAGCAATAAATATTTTAGTACACCCGATTAAGCCGCCACTACAATCAGATTGATGAGCATGATACTGATAGGCATAAATCAGCATTTGTAATGCGATAGGGGTTGTTTGAACTTTGCCAAATGGCTTTTGGGCTGACTGGGACACCAGCCATGCTCCAACAGGCCATGCATTTAGTGTTGAAAGGGCTGACATGGTTCACTGCTGTCGCTTATCTGATTGATCTGATTTTGCTTGGTAAAAGTGTGATGGATTCTTTAACAATGCTTTGGTAACTCGGGAATTTTTTGCTGTCATTGTTAGGTTTGGAATTTATGAATTTGGGTTATTTTTTCTGTATTATTTGATAAGTACTTCATTGGCTATGTTGTGCTGTGGGCTGTGTTCTCCGACTCATATTTAGAATGGAGGTAGAGTGTGTTTAGAATGTTCCATATTCATAAATACCACAAACACGATGTAGGCCTACTTTCTTCCTTTACTGTAAATTCAGCTGACTGACAAGTCAGGAGAACTAAAACATGATAGGCCTACCAGGTCTCTTTTTATTTTTGGCAGAAGAGATCTAATTTGGGCTTTGAGTGGTTAGGCCTGTGCATTTTGGAAACGCTCTAATCTGTAGTTAATGAAGAATGTTTCAAAGGTTGACAGGACCAGTTTAAAACCATCAGATGCCTTTTATGGGTAACTGCCTGTCTCAAGCTAGGACTGGCATTTGTTTCTTCACATTGGTATTACTGAATGTTGATGCTTTGGTTAGTCTGGAATATCTTTGCTGTCATTGTTAGGTTTGGAATTTATATATATCGGTCATGGGTTTTTTTTCTACTATTTGATAAATACCTGATTAGCTTAGTTGTGCTGTGGGCTGTGTTCTCTGACTCGTAGTTATAATGGAGGTAGAGTGTTGTTATATTGTTCCAGATTCATAAATATCACAAGAATGATGTAGGCCTACTTTCTTCCTTTGCTGTAAATTTAGCTGAGTGACAAGTCAGGAGAACTAAAAAGGTGATAGGTCTACCAGGTCTCTTTTTTTGTTGGTAGAAGTAATACAATTTGGGTTTTGAGTGGTTAGACATTTACATTCTGGAAAGGCTCTAAACTGTAGTTAATGGAGAATGTCTCAAAGGTTGAAAAGACTGGTTTAAAACCACCAGTTGCCTTTTATGGGTGACCGTCAGTCTTAAGTTAGGGGTGAAATTTGTTTCTTCACATTGTTATAAGAAGATAAAGGTTGATGCTTTGGTAAGTCTGGAATCTGTTTCCTGACGTTGCTAGGTTTGGATTTTATGAATATGGGTCATGTTTCTCTGTACTATCTAAAAAACTCTGAGAGAGGTATTTCCTAAGATTTGGCTGCCATAATCTAAAATTGAAACCAAAGAAAATTTCAACTGTTTCAGACAAAAATCAAATTTTGGGGGAAGATAGTATCGGGTGATGGCATTTCTGTCAACCCAAATAAAACCAAAGTGGTAGCCGATTGGCCAGTGTGGAAGAACGCTAAACAAGTAGAGTGTTTTCTTGGTTTTCTAAATTATAACCAGGATCACATAGCTCAATTTGCTGAATTTTTAAAACCTTGTATGAGCACATAGATCCTAACTCTGTATTAGTTTGGCGAAATATGCATGAGGTGACCGTCAATCTTTTGAAAGAGTTACTGGTGTGTGCATGTGTATTGTAGATGCCAAGAAAGGAAGGGACCTTTATATTAGACTGTGATTCCGCAGAGCGTGCTACTGGCTCAGAGCTCAGACATATGCGAGATGTATAGGAGAGGACACTGTGGTATGGGAGTTTTTCTTCAGCACCTGCTCAAAGATGATATTGCACGATCTGAAAGGAGTAACTTGATGTAATGATGTTTACCACGCAGTTAAGGTATAATTTGTTAGGGCGGGGTTTTGTTCTAGAAGTTACAGATCATCACAGTCTCAGCTGTTTTATGACAACGTTTAAGTTGATTAAGGGTCAGCTGGCCAGGCGGTTGGAGGAGTTGTCGCAGTATGACATGGTCATACTCCATCAAACAGGTAGGCATCACATAAATGCAGTTGTATTATCTAGGACTCCTGGGGCTGTATTCACAAAGGTTTTAACCTGTTTGTGAATTTTATCCTAAAATGAAAGTCAATGTGCCTTTGGGCCTTCAACTACTGAATCGTTGGCATAATGTTTAAGCTTAACTTGAAGGATTAATAAATCTATGCTCTCCACTTGAATGTGAACTTTGGAATTAAAGTTTTCATTTTATTAAATCAATCTTGATTGAATCCAGATCTTAATCCCGGATCAAAAAAGATTAAATACTGGATAAAACTAATATTGATTTAATAAAATGAACCCGTAAATCCTTAGGTGCACATTGTAGCCAAGAGGAGATATTGGCTAATCCTGGAAGTTTTGATCAAACATTGAGCGAAGGATCCAGCAGTTTACAGCCCAAACCACATTGATTTTAATTTTGAGATTTAAGTTAGGATCGGATAAAGTTCTTTATGAATATGGGCACTGATGGATTGAAGTCCTGTGACTGTAATCATGCTGGTGTGGGTTTGGAGTGTCTGCCTTGTGGTGGATATGAATACTTTTCATGTAAATTCCAACAGTGGTCGCAATTTGAAAATGACTTGGATGGCGTGATTCCTCTGGCTGTGAGAGCTGTGAAGATTACCTTAGCAGATGCATCTGGTAGTGACATCAATTGAGCTGATCTGTATTCTTATGAAGAGCTCAGAAAAGCAAAAACGAAAGTTGCCGATATAGGGAAAGTCTTTACCTGGCTGGACAGTGATTATCAACCTCCAATTCATGAACGACTTTCGAAGTTCAGGTTTCTGTGGATAAATCAGGATTTTTTTTTCTGTTCAATATTTTTTTATTGAACATCTCACACATACATAGGTCCATGCATACAATTGTCAGTCGCATCAATATCAATGTACGAGACTATAGGAATCCTGATATAATTTTGACCACCTTTTTTCAAATAAATGATGTTTACCTTGGGAATTTAATATGTGTTGTTCCGCTGTTATTTTGCATTTCAAACAATTCAAAAAACCAACAAACGAAATTTGTTCTTTTTTACATAATTCTTTGTGGATGTGATATTTTGCAACCAGCAGACAATAATTTGAAGTATACCATGATGGTTTCTGATAAAAGCCAAAAATAACATCTTTAAGTGATAAAGTCATGGTTTCCTTTGGACTATATTTGTTGTACCAATCCTCAAAATATGACCAAAATACATTGACATATCTGCACTCCCAATATCTATGTATAATACTGTCTTTTTCTGCACACAAGTTACATAACTCAGAGTCTACAAGGCCCATTTTATATAGTCGAGAATTGTGAACAACAAATCTATGTCAAATTGAAAACTGAAATGATTGAAATTTACTTTCCATAGTACATTTAAAAGAGAAACCAAATATCTTTTCCCATTCTTTGTTTTCGAATTCAAAGAGTTCACACCATTTATCTAAACAGATAGGTACTTCTCTCATAGTATTTTCAATAATACACCAGTAAAAATCTTTACAAGTTATATGTTTAATATTTTTTAATACACCATCTATCTTAAAATGTAAAGTAGAAGGGCCCTCTCTATAATGTATGACGCTTGAATACAGTTGTTGTTTCCATTCTCTAGGAACAGCAGATCTGAGTGAATAATACTCTAAAAAATTTATTTGAATGTCGAACTTAATTTGCAAAATTTCAGAAATCAAAAATTCTCCATCATTATCCAGTAAATCTCCAATGAACCTAAAACCCTTGCTATACCAATGTTTGTAAAATATTGTATTCCTGTCCACTGTAATAAAAGGATTAAACCATAAACATTCAAAACATATGTCCCTGGCAGAATTAGGGTGAAAAAAGTTTTGAAATTGTTTCCATGCTGAGATTAGGTCATGATAAAATAAAGACAAATTAAAATGTGATACATCAAAATGACACCTACTCAAGAACAAATATTTATCATCTATGTCAGGAATAAAAGACTGAAATACCTTTATCCCCTTTGCATCATTATTATTGAAAATACGATTTACCCAATTAAGCTGCAAAGCAGTGACTTGTGTACTAAAGTGTATAATTTCAAGGCCTCCATTTACAATTCTCTGATGCATAATTGCACTTTTAACCTTATGAGTTGAATCATCCCAAAGAAACTGGTAAATATAAGATTGCACAATTCTGACTAAATTTACATCAGTATGCATTGTGGATAAAGGGTACATAAGCTTGGAGATGGCGAGACTTTTTAAAACTATATTTTTCCAATAAGTGATAGTTTTCTTACTTTGCAGACTTTCAAAATTTCTTGAAATGAATGCAATTTTGTAGTGTAATTAATATGATTCATTTGATTTTCATATTCATGAAAAGTGATACCCAGGGTAGAAAATTCGCCCTCACTCCAAAACACAGGTAAATCCCAGGCTTCATCAAACTTTTGTACCCCAAGCAAACAAACAACTGTTTTTTTTCTATATTACAACTCAATCCGGAAAAAAAGTCAAAATTATCTAACACTTTGAGTAACAAATTTGCTGACTTTTGATCAGAAATGTAACAGGTTTCATCATCTGCAAGTTGCCTAACTTTTATCTCTTGGTCACCAAATTTTAACCCTTGAATATTTTTGTTAGACCTAATAATAATGGCTTAAGTTTCGATTGCTAAGACAAACAGAAACGGTGCAAGGGGACAACCCTGTCTTACACCTCGTGATATGGAAAAGAATTCAGAGAAATAAACGTTATTAATTACACAGCTTGAAGCTCTTTTATAAAGTACTTGTACCCATTGTTTGAAAATAGGCCCAAAAATAAACACATGAAGCACTTTATCTATGTAACTCCATTCAATGGTGTCAAAGGCCTTTCAAAATCAATGAGGATGAACAAACCACATAGATTGTTGTTCTTATAATATTGTATAATATCTGAAAGAATTCTGATATTTTCACCAATAAATCTCCCTTTAATGTAGCCAACTTGGTCTTCATCGACGAGATATGACAAACATTTCTGAAGTCTCTAGGCTAAAACTTTTGCTAAAATCTTAAAGTCATTATTCATTATTCAATAAAGAAAGAGGTTTCCAGTTTTTTAATTCAGCACGAGATATATCTTTGTGGGGTATTAATGAAATGATTCCTCCACATTGATCAGTGGATAGATTTTGTTTTTCAAATCCGTAATTTAAACTATTAACAACCATTTCATGAATATCACTCCTGAATCAGGATTTGCTGGGTATAAGGAATGGTGTCCTATATTGTAGTAAGGAGAGCAATTGTCTCAAATGGTGTAATATCATGCCTAGGTTACAGAGAGAGGAAGCACTGAAACTAAACCATGACATTAGGTCTTCAGGGCATATTGGATAGGGAAAAAAACTTAAGAAAGGTTAAGACTAAGAGGTGCCTTCTTTTGGTATGTCACAGGACGTGGTGGACTATGTTAAAACATGTGCCACTTGTGGCAAGAACAAGAAGCTAAAGTCCTGGGCAAAAGAAGCATTGGGTATGTACCATATTGGTCTACCCACGGACAGGATTCATACAGGCATCTTATGTCCTCTGGCCCACAGCAGAAAGTGGAATCAGTGTGAGCTCTTTCTTGGTTGACCAGCTTTCTAAATGGTTAGAATGGTTTGCCCTGCCCGACCAGAGAGCTGAAAGTGTGGCTGAGATGTTGGTGCATGAGTTTGTCTCAAAATTTGGCTGCTCTCTTTAGATCCATTCAGACCAGCGTTAAACATGGATGGAGCTTTGTTACATCTAATCTGTGATCTGTTACAGATGTCAAAAACAAGGATGACACCCTATAGACCTTGCTCGAATGGTCAGGTCAAAAGGTACAACAGTCCAAACACCTGGGACAAAGACCAACCACTTTTAGCAAGTACAGTACACAGTATGGTGAACTGGCAGACTGGTTATACAACCAGTATGTTGATGCTTGGTCAAGAGGTCATCAAGCCATTGGATATCTTGCTTTGCTTGTTGCTGCTGGGAGCGAACAGATAGCAGCATCCATGCCGGAGGATCTCTAAGAATGTCTACACCATGTTCATCAGATTGCAAGGGAAATTCTGCAAACTGTACAAGTTCGACAGAAGGGAGACTATGATCTCAAACTGGTTCAAAGGCAGTATGCTGCAGGAAATCTGGTAAGCATGTTCTAATCTGCAACAGAAGTGGGGCAGAGTAAAAAGCTAACACCTACTTGGAGCAGGCCATATCTAGTGATGGCAGTTCTGTTACCAATATCGTAAAAGATCAAGGACAGGGAAAGTGAATGTATAATCCATCATGACCATCTGAAGATCTGCCATGATTGGAGCATTCCTATGTGAATGAGCCAGTTGCACCACAGTTTTTTTTATCTTGACAATTCTTTGCAAAATGAGGAGGATGCAGCTGAGTATCCTGTGGGTTATGTAGGAACTTTGTTTTTTAGACAAAGTTGACAGGGGTAAGAGCAGTCCATCAGACAGCACCACAGATCCTGATGAATGTTATACAGAAGATGGGGCCCGGCCCACAGGAAAGAGGATGACAATAAAAGGGAGAGTTGTAGACTGACCTGCCTACTTGTGTGATTACAGTTAATCGAAATGTATTGTATCAGAAACAGTGCTTCTGCTTTCTCTCAATGCATTAGTTAATAGACATTCTGTGTTCCATTGCAATTGTATGTACATGTTTTCAAGTAAGTTGTTTCAATTTTGTATATGGATTCTGACGCGGAATACACTACCCTAGACATGATGGGAGGTGACAGAGAACCGGAATCTTTAGGGGTCCCAGAGACCATCAAACATGTTTTTGCTAAGAACACCAGACCATGCCCTTTCTGTCCATGTGTGGAAAGTCATATTAAAAGGCATATGTAAATGGACCATTTCCCGTTTTATGTAGTGCTGGAATCCACTTGTTTGGCCTGTGGAGAGCAACTGGCACAAGTGTCAAGGTTGTCTGAGCTCATGTCGTCCAACATCAGTCTTGCACCCTTCTTCACTGATCATATTTTGAGTCTGTGGATGACACTGATGCAAGGTATTCTCAAAATTCTGGAAACAGAATTCAACAAAACAGCACAGGAGTTGGTGGCATGGGTCATACAGGAAAGCATGTATCATGATTAATAGGACAGGATCACAGCAGAGAGCAGGTGCTGTGGAGGTATTTTGAGGAGCAAGTGGGGGTGCAAGTGCACATGAGGCACACTATTTCTCCTCCAAATAGTATCACAGCACTATGTCACTGGTGGATCCTTGCCAACCTAGTGAGCCATTTGTCAAAGAAACAACACAGGAAGATTATAGAGTTGGAAAGTGTTGTCGAGATTCCAGCATTGAGGTATCTAGTTCCAGGTATGCAGTGGTAGATCCTCACTTCTGTTTTGCTGAGCTGATCAAGAATGTAAAGGCTAGGAGCTTACAGGATGGTGGGGAGCCGCAGCCGGTACCAGAAGGTCAACATTTGAACTTCACAATTTCTGACCATTGCTATCCATTGAAGTAGCCATCAGTTACGGAACTGAGGTACATTATCAGGGACTATCGAATTTGAGTAGCCTTCGAGGTGCATCCAAGATTTGCTGTTCACTCCAGACAGCACAATAAAGTGGACAGTAGAGGGGTTTAGTTACATGTTCCTCCCCGGGGCACAGATAGAAGTGTGTGTGCTATGTCATCAGTTCAGTTAATCATGTGTATTCAATACCAAACTATTGCATACTTCATCTGCACACAACCCATAGACACCGCACTATAACTACCATCAGTACCAACTACTCACGTCCATTTTTCTGACCTTCAAAAATAATATCGTCATGAGTTACTGATGTATATTATTACGAAAAGCTCTTTCAAAGCAATAGTACACATATGAGTGCCTATGGTACCGTAAATTGACTGGATTTTGTGTAAGTTCAACGTGATGTCAAACAGCTAAATTTGACCAGGCAATTGGTTTTTCCATGTGATGTTACAACCAAACGCTGCCTCGTTTTTCCATGGGATGTTACAACCAAATGCTGTCTAGTTTCATACAGTAGACCTATACTGTTAATACAAAATAATTGCACGTAGTCTTAAAAATATAGTTTCTTTTTTTTTTTTTTTAATCTAGAAAACTGAAGAGCTGCAAAGTCTTGGCAAATCCCCGCTCAACGCTCTGTCCGACGCTGCTCATCTTATATCCATTCTTGAAGCCAATCTCTGCAAAGAATAGGTCATGGAAATGTGAACTGTGTATACTGTTTAGACGATGTAGGCTGGCCGTTCCCACTTCAAAGCCACGTTCATCCGCACGTGTTTAAGTTCTATAAAATCTCTTCAGTCAAGACAGGCCTACCGAATTAACATGGCAATTTGTTTCCAATAAAATTTGCCTACATCGTTGAACTTTAATAATGCATATAAAAATTATTGAAAGCCAAACTGACATCAATCACATAGAATCCACAATAAGCCCATATGTATATATATATATATATATATATATATATATATATATATATATATATATATATATATATATATATATATATATATATCCTACATTAGAAGTGGAGGGGACACATACACGTTACTCTATAGTTTGTACAGTCTCTCTCGTGTCTCTCGAAAAATTCCTTAAATACATAAGATCCTAATGCCTTACATTTTATGATAAATTTTCAAGTAAAAAATGATAACCTAAGCCTATAGGCCTTGGTGCTGGGCACGTGTGCGTGCGTGTGTGTGTGTGTGGGGGGGGTCGAGTTTCCTTACCAACCTTGTGTAAAATTCCTCTACCCTCAATTGTTTTTCAAATTCGGAAGAAATAGGGCCTCAGTACCCCTCAGAATTAAATATATACATATATATATATATATATACATCCGCACATAAAACGGTAAGATTGAAACTTTACTGAGTAGGCCTAATATGACTTTCGGGCTAGAGGCCTATGGGGATTTGTACTCAAACATCACATATTCTGTTTAAGGCCCACCGTTCACACCGGCCTGTACAATCTTTTTTCTTTCTTTAAACTTAGGCATACTCTACAAATGTTTTACCATTTTTATTCATATATAGCAAAGAACAACCAAATTCTGACCCCAAAAAACACTTTTGAAAGGCTAAATATTCCTATGTTTAAAAATTATAGTTTGTTGGCTACGTTTATTTTCATATGGTAGGCCCTGCCTAATACATGTATGTATCTGATCTGACTCTTCAGGATTTTGCTTTTTTTATCTTTATCCACTGAAATGGCACTTTGGGAATGGTGATCTGAATGATAAATTTAGTGACTGAGTTAGGTCCTCAGTATTAACAGTTAACCTATAATTATGAAAGTTATAACAAATTTTAGAACTTCATATGTAGTATTATATTAACAACTGTTAGCTGCCTTAAAACCATGCGCCCACATCAGTGAAATTAATAGGTCTAGCTAAAGTTGGATTAAATTTTTCAATTCAGTTAAACTTTTGATAGTAAAAATTGACGTGAATGACCAATTATCTAAATGTTCTCACTGGCAGACAATGAAATTGTATCCATCTTTGTGTGGAAAAATGATTAGTCAATTTCATCTTTGAAGCGACCGAGTGGTATTTGTTGATTTTCAGTGCATTGCATGCATCAGCAGCGCTGACATTACACATTTTCATCCACAGGCGCTCATAACGTTCAGTCAGTCACGCTTCCGTGCTAATATACGCTGGGGATGTGGCGGTGGGGGGTGGGGTGGTGGAGAGTGGGCAAAGAGGGTGACCTGGAGGCTGGAATATCTGTGCGTTCGATGACCCACATAGGGTCATATCTGCAATAAAATATTGTGTATTCATTTGTGCAGTCAATTATTTGTGCTAATATAATAGTGGCGGATGGGCCTAAAACCACAACGTCGTCACATGGAGCTCCTATATTCAGATTCAGATTCAGATTCAGATCCAGATACAATTTTATTCGACCAATATACAATTTCAGAGGGTACAGTAAGTGGTCAGGGAGACTCTCACTAAGGCAAAGCATGCCGCTATCGTGAGAGCCACCCTATAAGGATTTTGTTGCCAGACTACAATTACATGTTTAGGTCAACAAAAGCAATAATTAGTTGGGAGTTGCGTTTTGAGGCGGAGTGCAGAACAATTAAAGTAGGGAGTAGTTGATGATTGATTTACAAGGTGACTAGAATTGGCTGTCATACAAATGTAACAATTTGGTATGGTACATCTATCTTCATACTTATCAAGCATTTTTGTTTTGGCATAATTAGCCATACCCTTTAGACTATGGGAATATATTTTTTCTTTAATACAAGCATCAATTTTATTTATTGTGTTCGCCATGTCAAATCTTAGACAATTTTTAGCAAATGTATGGTTATGTCTCAAGATGTACAAGTTTTGAGATATTCTGGTAGTGTATGTTTGCCTAGCTGTGTTTTGTTGTAAAGGAAATTGTAGCAATTTGCCAGGAAGTTCATTATATATATAGTTATGATAAAATTTCAGTTTAGAGATAGTGAATATGTCTTTAACCTGAATTAGTTTCAGACTTTTGTATAACGGGTCAGTGTGTGCATGAAATTGGCTGCATGTAAGGACCCACAAAAAATTTTTCTGTATTGTCTCGATTTTGTCCAATTTAAAGCCCCGTGCTAAAATGCCATACTTTACATGTGATAGAAATATAGAGTGATATATTTTCAATTTGGCACTCATGGGAAGTATATATTTGAGTTTGTTCAGGACACCTAGACTTTTCGATAGTTTAACTGCTAGTTTGTCAATACGAGCATTCCAGTTTAATTGTTTGTCTATAGTTATTCCAAGGAAGTTAAATAAATTAACGTGTCGAACTGGGATTGAATTAATGTTAATGTTTGGTATCCTAAATATTTTCTTTGGTTGATGAAAGATCATGAAATTTGTTTTCTTAACATATCTGCATTGGCAGTAGTATTGTCAGTAATGAAAGAATTTAGGGTGGAAGTTGGTGTAGAGTCATCTCCGAACATGATAACTTTAAAAATTTCACTAGCTTCAGACAAATCATTTATATAAATAATAAAGAGGAGTGGGCCTAAAATTGAGCCTTGTGGGACGCCCGTTTTAATTGGTAGCAGTTCTGATTTTATGTTATCTATTTCAACATATTGGAAACGATCTGTCAGATAGCTTAGGAAAAGTTGAGCTTTTGTTTTTTTTATCCCATAATAATTTAGGTTGTCTAAAAGTATTTTATGATCCAAGGTATCAAAAGCTTCTGATAGGTCCAGGAAAAAGCAGATAGGAAGTTTACCATTGTCCATTTCGGTTATGATTTTATCAACAAGTTCAATGGTTGCATATTCTGTTGAATGACCTGATCAAAAGCCATATTGACTATTGTATAAAAAGTTTGTGTTTTGGAAGTATTCATACAGCTGATTGCAAACAGCTTTTTCAAATACTTTGGATAAGGCTGGTAGAAGGGAGATAGGGCGATAATTTGCAAAAAGTGTTGCATCATCTTTTTTGTGTATAGGGATGACCTTAGCAATTTCAAGTTTGTCTGGGAAGATGCCACTGTTTAACATTTGGTTTATTATAATAGGTAGAGGCTTAGTGATAGTGTTTTTGATGAACTTTAAAGTTTGTGTGGACATACCATCGTGGCCAAAGCTAGTTTTAAGTCGTAGGTTATTTATTATTTTTTCAACAATTTTTTCATTGATCTGTCTAAGTTGAAAGTTATGATTGTGAGTTCTGTGGAGATACTTTTTGTATTTATTGCCAGTAGGTTCCTTAATTTGGTTTGCTAGGTCTGGACCAATGTTAGTGAAAAAGGTATTGAATCTGTTTACAATTTCAAGTTTATCCCTAATATGTTGTCCTTCATGGACGAAGTATTCGGGGATATCTTTTTACTTGTTGGTTTTGGAAAGCAAATTATTTATTGTCACCCATGTTTTCCTAATATCTTTTTCATATGTTTGAAAGCAGTTATGGTAGTAATCTTTTTTGCTTTGGTTATGTTATTTCTTAGGATATTATTATATGTTGTTAGGTTACGTTTCAGTGTTTCATATAATGGTGAATCAATAGGAGTTGTTTTCACTCTTTTATACAAACAATCCCTAAATTTAATGGACCTTAGGATACCTGTAGTTATCCAGAGGTGTTTTTGTGCTTATGCACATTAAACTTCACAGCTTTGTTTGGTAAGTGTGTGTCCATGGCAGTCTTTATGGTATTTATTAAAAGCTCTACATTTGGGTTGGGATCATGCATTACATTTTTATCAATTTTATTGTGATGGTCAGAGTTTTCCATTTCTGAATAAAATTTGTATAGATCAAACGGCCTTTGACTTTTTATTTTGATGTATTTCTGTGTTGTCCTAGTATTGTATGGTGTGAGCGTGTCTAAACAAGTGAAGTATGGTTGGTGATCAGAAAATTTTTTTATCATGATCCCAGGGGTTGATTTAAGTGTCACGTCACTGATTTTACAAAAAAATATTGTCAATTAGGGTGCCTCTGGTATTGGAAAACCTGGTCGGAAAAGTTATTTTGGGATAGAGGATGTGAGACATCATAGTATTAAAGAAATCGTTGAACATTTCTCTGTCACTTACTTTCAAGAGATCGATATTGAAGTCCCCACAGATGATTACTTCACTGTTTGTTCTATCTAGTTTAGTTAAGTTTCTGAAAATTCGTGCAGAAATGTTTGATAATTGATTTGGTTGTCTCTTGGGGGTCTATATTCATTTCCAATGATAATATTTTTACGTAGAGAACCTCCCGATATCTCAATAAAAAGACATTCCCAAGTATTTGATATGGTGAACACTTATCTTAAAGTCAAGTTTATCATGTATATAAATTATTAACCCTCCTTTTGTGGAGCAGGTTTGGCCCATACCTATACATTTGTATCCATCTAATTGTAAGAGGGAGAGGTCTGTATTATCATTTACATAGCATTCTTGAAAACAAAGTACACTCAACTCGAAATTGTTCTCGCGAAGCTCGTAGACAAAAGTTTCTATCTCTGCAAATTTGGATAGAGTTTATGTTCGTACTGAGGATAGAGAAATTATCTTTCTTGTTGATTAAGGTAGGTATTAAGTCATTAAAATAATAGGGGGAATGATTGATAAGGTCAATTTGATTGTCATCTTCGTCACCCGGGACCACTTTATTAATATCTTATTTCAATGAATTCACCGACACTCCGCCACATAGGGTGTTCAATATTTCTGCTGTTGAAGTCATTTAGTCACTTATGGAGATATATCATTGTAGGACGGCTGGCACTGCAAGTATTCCGAAAATGGCTACAAGTAGTTTTATTAACTGATACTGAGTCGTAAAAAGAAAAAGAAAATTGAAATGTTTGATTTCAGTTTCGTTCTCCATGTAGAGAGCAGCGATAACGACAAGAGAGCGGTCAAACCTTAATCTGTTGCAATGTTGGTTCCAGTTGTTTAAATATGACGTAGGGAAGCTTCCAGCATCGGTTAGTGTTGTATAAATCATGTAAATAAAAAGAAATTATGAAAAAAGTTCATTAATAATGCAGACGCATTCATTTTCACATTTGCGATGTTCGCCATTTTGAATATTTGGTGCGGACATAGCATTTAATTAATGGGATTATTTTGCGGAAGAATGTAGTGTTAGATAAGCAGTGAAATGATTTTCCTTGACGACGGTAACTATGCAGTAAATACGCTTTCATTTCGGAGAGAATGAATGACAGTTTTTTAACCGGGAGCATATTTAGCAAGATCGAAACTCGGGACATTTACTTTGAGGTCCTTCTTCGAAATTATCATGATATCCGCTCCGTTTATTCTTTTGATAAAGATTGAGCCATTAAAGGTCCAGGCTGATTTGATAAGTTTTTCTTGCCTAGCTTTCCTCGCAAGAAAGAACAGCTCGGACTGCGTTTTTGAGAGATCCTCATTGATATATACATTCGGCATCCCTTGTTTTGAAAGTTTGGTACGCAGTGAATACAGCTTGCGTTTGTCCCAATGTGAGATAAATTCAATCAGCACCGATTTGTTTTTGTTTTGTTGTTTATTTCCTATCCTTTTGGCTGAGAATGCAGCATTGAAGCCAGTATCCAATTTTGTAGCCATGCCATTTATAATTTGCTTGGTATTTTCGTTTTCCTGTTCCTCTAATCCATTGACGATCAGGTTATTCAGTTTTCCGGTAGTGAGCATGTCCTGATGGACGTCAGCCTTGACATGTGCTTTTTCAATAGAGCTTAGACGATCTTCGTGCCTGTCGACAGATTGTTCCACATTTGTTAAGCGGAGTTTTATAGGCTCCAGTCCAGGTTTGATTTTCGCATCGCAGTGGTCTTTGATGGTAGAAGTAATTTCTGGCAAGGTAGCATTTTTAAGAGCCATCACGGTACTCGGTTCACAAATAGCTTGCTGGACTGCTAATTCGATTTTAACTGAGAGAGCATAATCATCATCATCATCAACAAGGTTTTTTGCGGTTGTCTATAATATAGTCCTACATAGAAAGGTTTGAAACGAAGCTCACATCTGGACCACCATCCCACTTCACGTTTGGCATGATTACTCCGTTTCTGAACACACCAACAACCTGTAAATTGCTGCGCTGGAATGTCGGACTTTGTGCCCGAAATAGATTTTGTGGGACATCTGCGACAATTATATTATAGGCGTGTTGCTGTGGATGTATGTGGATTTAAATATATTATATGTGTGATATACCTGTAGAAAATAGTTTTGGAATAAAGTGGTAAGTTACAGCTTGTTGATGTGTACAGAAACGGAGAAATCATGCCAAACGTGAGACGGGATGGTGGTCCAGATAGGAGTCTCGTTTCAAATCTTTCTATGTAGGACTAGGAGCTCCATGTAATGACGTGGTGTTAGGCCCATCCGCCAGCATGGCACAAATAATGGACTGCACAGATGAATACACAATATTTTATTGCAGATATGGCCCTATGTGGGTCATTGAACGCATAGATGTTCCAGGCTCACCCTCTTTACGCCCCCCCCCCCCTCCACCACCCCCTCGTAGGCCTACATTAGCACGAAAGCTTGACTGAATGAACGTTACGAGCGCCCGTGTTTTCATCATGTACGTTTTATCTGTAACCCAAAATACAACATGAAAACAACTAATATTGACCATATGAGAAGAGATTGGGTATATGGAAGGGCTTCAATATATCAACATCCAGGTAATTATATGGCTGCCCGATGCTCCTGTAAATAGACGTGTTTTCGGCAATGTGCACGAATCGTATAATAATTGATAGCGCCATGCGCACAAGTAGCAGGGGCACGTATAACTAAACCTCGCTAATAGTAATAGCATGAATCATTTGAACTTTTCAGGCATGCAGACAAACCTATCAGTTTAAACACAACAAATCTAACCTGAATTGAACTTTAAAAGTGGCAACTACCTGCAGGTCTGAACCGTAGTACCCGTTCCCTGCTACCTTAAGTACCTAAAGTGGATTCAGTCCAGGCAATAGTGTCCATAACAGTATTGATAAAATAGGAGTAAGTAAAACTTCGTGCAAGAAAGATGTGTCTGACAGCGTGTTTCCAATCACTGGCAACATTATTGGACGCAACGACAGGTGTGACCGTTTCGGTGGTGGCGCCTACCGCTACTTTAAAGCAAATTTACCATATCATCGACAACCACATTGAATCCTTATGGCTTACAGTTTGTTCTCCACGTAGGCCTATGCCATGCCAGTTCCCACAAATAACATTTGGTATGATGAACCACCACCCCTGACAATAGTCTTTATTCGGTACTGGACCATATCATATCAATCCTTGACAATTATCCACTGGTATTTGTTTATTATGTGATTTTCATAATTGACCTGACAACTACTTTAAACATCATTTGAGCCTCCGTCAACTTGCAGTCCTAAATAAGAAATTCTGAAGCTACCCAAAATCCCATCTGGGAAAGCCAAGTGGTTGATCAATTTAAACGCAAGATCTGCTGCTTATGGTTTCATTGAAAGCTGTGAACTTGTATATTTGGGCAATAAAAACAGTGCTGACTGTCATGGCGAGATGAACTGTGTGGTCTTTATGGAGTGGTTTGAGAAATGTTGTAAAACTTTAACCACTCCCAGTGTTATTATCCTTGATAATGCATCTTATCATAACAAGAGAGTACCAAATAGTTATTCCCAGACGATGGCCCCCAGAAAAGCAAAAATGCAACAGTTGCTATGCCTAGAAGATCACAAGGTGGTTGCCGGGCACAGCAACGTCAAATATATTTATACATGTCCGGTGTCAGTGATGCACTGCTTCCTGTTTGGCGTTACAATATATCGCAGAAAGAGTACTTGCTCGTCTCATCTGCAAATTTACATCTAGTCACTAAAGTGTGTTTTCCACCTCTCTCTCTCTCTCTCTGTCTCTCTCTCTCTCTCTCTCTCTCTCTCTCTCTCTCTCTGTACTTCTTTGCATTTATCACACACACACACACACACACACACAAATTGTATGAGAGAAAGAGTGATGATCGATGACCATAATTATGCACCATGGTTGTCTAAACGCTATCCTTTACCGCCTAAAAAGGGCGAATAAGCGGCATACATATTTGCAGGGTATTCATTGCAGCTTCATATCCCAACGTGTAGCATCCAGATATTATCCGTATTGTTCGCACGATGCCTAGCATCTTGATACTTGGCAATTCCTCTAAAATATAAGTATCATGTAGTCTCATTTAAAAAAGTAAGAATTGAGACGAGTCACCTGCATCATGAAATGTCATTATAGTTAGGCATAGGTGTTTGCCTAATTAATGGACATTAATTTAGGGGGGGGGGGGGGTAAACTGTTCCCACCTACCCACCTACCTTAATAGCATTTATGGCTGATGCGGACACACCATAAGCTGGTACCTTCCGGTATGAACCTCTTGACTCGTAGTTATTCACCCGTATCCTTCCTGTGGTGTCGTGATTGATGACAGTCACAACTTCTAAAGGCGTTTTTGAAGAAACGTTGCACACTACCGTCTGTCCACCTAATCAAATATAAAAATCCGATAAATGGACACTTTAATGCACATATAGTCAGAACATTTATTTTTTTCAGCAAAAAGTCTTTTAAATATCGTTTTTGGAGCTTTAATTATTTTCAATTTTATACCCTTGATATATATTTTCACTGACAACGATGGTCATGTTTTTTATCGCAGCGGCACCCAGATAACAAAGTTTGATATTCATTCAAAGGAAAACATGCAAATTCTTTCAATCAACCAGATTTCCTTGCCCTGTGCAGGTGATACGTAAATTATCAGAACATACCAGTCAATATATATACGGCCATAATATATGAATCAAAGTTATCTCATTTTTCCTTAACATATCTGATTTACCATAAAACATTTACTTACCCTGGCCGTCGGCATTTATTTCAGCATTTCCTGTTCCAATATTTCCCGCCCGGACCCAGTCTGCGCAATTCTTTATATCTGAATAAAGAAAAAAAAGAAGCTAAGAGGCACTTTCAGGGAATGACTACGTGAAGCACTCTAATGTGTAACGGATCCGTCACGGGTGTATGTTGACCGTTATTTTAAGTCTAAAATAATCATGCATCGATAAATCAGAATAGCATATGACCTGAACTACAAAGTGCACATCTAAGGTTGGTTTCTGGCAGCGGCTCTCTCTCTCTCTCTCTCTCTCTCTCTCTCTCTCTCTCTCTCTCTCTCTCTCTCTCTCTCTCTCTCTCTCTCTCTCTCTCTCTCTCTCTCTCTCTCTCTCTCTCTCTCTCTCTCTCTCTCTCTCTCTCTCTCTCTCTCTCTCTCTCTCTCTCTCTCTCTCTCTCTCTCTCTCTCTCTCTCTCTCTCTCTCTCTCTCTCTCTCTCTCTCTCTCTCTCTCTCAGGCTGCCATGCTTGTATAATTCATAATAATTGTCAGATGGCAGTAGCGCCCACAGGTGAAAACCTGTCTATAGGAGAAGATACCAATCGCATTCACCAATGAAGTATATATGAAACATCTGCTTCTGCAGTAAGCTGAGCTCAGAATGAATAAGAACACAAACACACACACACACACACACACACACACACACACACGCACGCACAAATAATAAACACACAAAAAACCCCACAAAAACAGAACAAGAAAAAGGAAAAATTCCTTGTGAATTGAAAACACTTCGTCCACTTCCCTGGTTTTGAGTTCCAGGCCGCAATGGACTTAGCCCTGTGAGGACTTTAGCGCAGCTTGTCGTTGAATGAAATGTTTTCCCGCCGGTATGGTTAATTAATCACTTATTTTCACACCTGAAAACTATTGTTTAAACGTGAATATCTGAAATCAATCTGCAACACAGTAAACAGCGTCTAAAATATGATAAAACAATGTCTCACCAGCTGCAGCTCTGCCCCATAACATATAGGACAGTAGTGCCATAAACAAGGTAAATCTTTCCATGACCCAACGTGCAGAGCCCAGGAAGCCCACACGATTCGATCTTGTAAGTATATCTGTTTAGGTATCTCTAAGACACAACTTGGAGCTATATACACGCTTGCTTTCACCCCTTTCTATGGACGGTTGATCGATGTTTAAAGTTGTTGCATCAATTATTTTGATGACTAAGAGTACAGTGCGTTCTTCGTGTTTGTGTTTGAAAATAATCATTTCACATAACACGTAAATGGATCTGGATGGGTTACGTGAACCGTGAAAGACCACGTCAGTCGCTTTAATAAATGATTAGCACCGAAAACATAGGTATTTACTCCCATTCCACGCCTCACTTAACAAGCCAAAAAAAAAAAGAAAATTAAAAATAATAATAATAATAAGTATGGCACTCGAATGTCGTCGGTGTCAATGTTTGTGACTGATTTGAAGATTAATGAAAACCTATTTGAATGTATATTTCAGATGCGATTTTTCAACATGAAGCTCGTCACCTACTTCCATAGACATGCCCAGCCCACGCCAATGAACCAGCTGGTTTGCACTTAACTAACGGCGCAAACTGGCCCAAACTGGAGCCACGAGAACGACGCTTTTTGCCGAATAAATTGTGGCCCGGGGCTGTGTTTTATAAACAATAAAATATTAGAGAGTGGGCACCTTACAGAAAGGAAATCAAATTTGATAGCCGCATTTTGCAATACCTTGCTTATGCCATTGGAATGAATATTATTGATCACATGATTATTTCGTCTCGTAATTCTTGTTGCCACGTCGCCCCCACAACGTGAAAGAATAGTGTTGTATCTACTAACGTATCGACCCACTCAGGCCATCGGTGCTTCTAGGTGCATTCGGCAAAAGGGTTGCATGAACAAACGATGTGACAATATTTTTCCAAATTTTGATTATCAATGCATCGCATGAAGATATGTTCCTCATGTATTTGTTAATAATGCTGTCAAAGTTGTGATGCAAGAACACACACCTTAATTCTCAAGTATGTCTTTAGAAAATTGAATAAGATATTATTTTTATTAGATGACTAAAGGAGCCTAGTCGTCAGTGCATGTGGAAAAGGCGATTTAGTTTCGTTGAGTAGTCTGACTTATTAGGTCAGGTTTTCTTTAACCCTTCTGGCTCAAATCACCTGACAGCGCTCGGCTGTAAAATTAATACTATTTTCGTCTGCCTTAATAATCTTACTTAAAAGCTAATGACTTTCCTTCTTTTCTGACATGCTCGACAGACTTTGCTGTTTATATCTACAGATTGCTAGAAAGTTTGCAATGATTTTACAGATTTTAAGTGATTACACAAACGATTTATTCCCTGGAGGCCTACCAAACAATGATATGTCCAGAGAGTGTGATTTTTTTCCTTTTTTTTTCATACGCTCAAAGTGATGAGTAGCTGCTACCCACGTAAATTCATCTTATCTTATCAATTCGCATATGCAAACACCAAGGACTGCACCAAACACTTAGCATCAACCCAGGGTTTGCCTTAAAACCCCAGGATAGAAATCCATGCTGAACACAAGCAAAGTGATTTACTCGTAAGGTTAAACGAATAATCAACGTACTCCTTAAATAGTTATGATCATTACGGGAGTCGGTTCTATCAAATATCATCTTCATGAATATACAGTTACATCCTTGCCCTTTATTTCTGCCGAATGATACGGTCCGGTGGAGTATAATTGGAGATATCTGAATGCATCACCGATGAAACCTGGCCAAAATCGTCCCTTAAGGCAGGGTGCCCTATACAAAAATTGTGGTCTACCCGGAAAAGCCATTTGCAGGCCATTTCCAAGGCCAAGTAATCCCGTAGGAAATATTTCTCAATGCTCTCCTTAGCGTATAAACATCACCATTGTTGAGATTCTAATTTGCTACAATTATATCATTAAACACTTGAGTGTTATCTCTGGGATTAGCACAGCATATTAAGCACAAATGGCGAAAGCATCGTAATAAGGCCTTGAAGGAGATTCCAGGTCGCCTTGCAATTCTCATTGTTTTAGCCTTATTTGAAAATACTGGGTGCTTGGTGCGCTTGACGGGGGGATCTTGCAAGGCAGATGTTTTTGAATAGCTGGGATTGCATGGCTGAATGGGAGTTGCATACTTAAGGGAGGTCTGCGCAATAGCAAGGCCAACTGCGTGCACTGCCTGTGCACAGCAGGTACATTAAACGCATACTACCTCCTTTGCTTTATATGAAAGAATAAGGAATAATGTATGACACATTGTGCACTAACATGGTGGAGACGGCACACAATTCACAAATAAATAATGAAAATATTGATCACAACAGATGCCTACTTTACCGAAAAGGACAAACCAGGTATATTGATGGACTGATGAGGAAGTGAGTTTATAGCATGAGTTTACATGCCATAAGATCCGGTTTGTTATATGATTGCTTACGTGCAATGTTATAACACTCCATAATTGGTAAAGAATAACTAACACGAATCAAACATAAATATATCACTAGGCCATTATCGATATTGTACTCTAAGACAACCTATCAATTCTGAGTACAATTCTCACAGTATCAAGCGGGAAGGCTGTTTCGTGTTCCAAACCTTTTTGCCAATTTTAATGGAAAATTATGATGTCAATTATTTTAATTTCTCTCATTGTAAGCAATAGTCCATATTCAGACCAACACTTTACCACGCTTGGAACGCATTCTTGGTGAATTTGTTTCAAGGTCATACAGGATTGATGTTCCATGAGTTTGGGATAGATGATAAAAACTGAGTATCGTTCGTTTCATCCAGTGGCTAAGTATGTTTATCTGTGCAAAGAGCTGAGACAGATGTATGGATTCATTCGACCCGAGCATATATCCAACTTACGCAAATGACCACTGTATACAAACTGTTCCGTACATTTATTAAGTCTCTGCAGCATATAGCTATTAGATTGCATTTTACATCTTCGGCAACTACGAAAATGCTCTTATACGACGTCAAGTGGAAGTCTAAAGGTTTTATCACTTTTTTAACGTCTCCACAAAACTGCCGAAAAACAACTGTGTCCGTTTGCTTCTCTTTCCTTGAGGAAAAGAACTTTAGGCTTGTATATGCAGCTACTATTATGTATACCACAGTGTACATATTATCCTTTTCCAAATACAATGTAAATATAATAATCCAAAGGATAGACCATTTGGGGTCTCACAACCCTGCACACCTGCAGGTTTTAATACCAAGTACTGCATGTTTATTCCTGACAGATATATCAGAAAATCAGGATCGTGTCACTTCCTCCGGATAATTGATTTGAAAAGATGTCAAACAAGTCTACATGAATTTGCTTCTGTTGGTGGACACTATCACAGTTCGGGACCACCATGGTCTCGCACACCAACAACAAAGAGCTTAATCTGCCGATACATTTGGTTTTGTCATATGAGTTTGTTTCGCCTTGATATTTACAAATGGACCCATCAGATTAAAAATATGTTGCCTGAAAATCACCTTCGCTTAGAATTTCAGTTCAACAAGGCAAAGCTTTGTAGTCATGCTTCTGCAAACCAACACAGATGGCTCTTGCAAACTATGAAAAGGTGATCAATCGAAGTTAATGTTAAGTTTTTGCTATTCTTGTAGATGTAGCTTTATATGTTTTCGAAGGTCCTGAAGACGTGTGCACTCCCGTAAGTGAAAAGTCATTTGACAAAGACAAAGTGACAACTGGTGAATATAGATCCAGGTCAGCTGCTTTTTGCCTTCTCTTTCGTCTTTTCTGCAAAGCGGTTCTTCCCAACATACATTTGACAGTGGCTTTGAGTATAACATCAAATTTACATCTTTTGTATAACATCGAATTTACTTCTTTTGGCGCTGTTATGGTTGGTATCACATTATAAATGTCAAATGCAGTTAGTAATTTTAAAATCACGTTTTCAGACATTTCGGGCTCGTTGGCTGCTTTTAAACTCATGCGGAACATTAGAATTGGAATTTCATTTGCATGATGTACATTGGGATGGGGCATATATAAATAATTGCAGTCATGGTGGATTAGTTGTTATGATACAAGATACCGGAGATAAGTAAACGGTTATAGGGCCTGTATGTGGTATTTTAGCCAATGATGTCAAAATTAGACAAGAAGTCCTATACCTTAGCATACAGTCACACATTTAAATTGTTCTATATTCATATCTAAATACAACAAACGTGAAAGTAAATATCACTGTCAGAGCTGCTGATTGCTTTGAAGTTCCTAAAATGACACATACATATCAAAAAAGGTTGAATTTTGTAAATAAAGTGGGAGTAAAAAGTACGAATGGTAATTTTTTCCAGGTTGAATTTTGTAAATAAAGTGCGAGAAAAAAGTATGAATTGAATTTTTTTCCTGCATCTTGTGATGTCATCTTCCAGATGTTTTCTCATTTCTCATCAAATTATTGTCCACTAAGAACCTTTCTTGGACAAGAAATACAGGGGATTTAATGGTAAACTTTGACGATAGAGATTTTTATTTAGTATTATTTACTACAGAAGGCACGGAATATGGTTACTGCTTATATTCAACGACAGAGCCCATAGTTATGTTCTTTTGTCACATCAAAAGCACGCAATATTGTTTGGTACCCAAAAGCATGTAATATTGTTTGGTACCCAAAAATATGCATGTGAAAATGTTTTCAAAATTGTCTTTAAGAATGATATGTTTCCGTTTAAAACAAGCTCAAATCGAATGTCAGCCAATGTCCAAAGTGAAATCAAACTATATTATTCGACAACCAGATCGCATCTGAGGTGCACGTTACATTCTTCCAAAAACCCATACGGATAAATTTGGATTTGAAACTCAAACATCATCTGACAAAGTTTATCATAATATTGTATAATTGATGATTAAAAATGGATGTTACAGCACATATCATGCTGATATCTTTGGCGGGATTGTAGTTGAGAAGGCTTGGCAAAGAAAACAAGTTGTGTACATAGAGTACCGACCAAACCAGTCCATAGACGCAGAGTATAAATTCTATTCCTTTCTAGTATGCTTATTTCATTCCTATGTTTATACATATCGAGATAACTGTCCACTATTGGGGTATAGTCACAAAGTGTAATACCTCTCCATCATTAGAAAGTGACTCTGATGCACAACCTTATATCAATATGGACAAGCACCCTGCTGAGAATTGTTTACTTTTGCCCAATCATACAATGGCACATATATACATCTTGCCTAAGGCGAATGCTAAATATAAATTACGGATGGAGTACCCCATACAGGCTCTGTTTATTTCTAGAAAAAAAAATCGGCCTGCAAGTAAAGTTGGGTCCATGCCTTTTGGCAGTGTCGAAAAGGAACTGAACATATCATAGTATTTAATTAAATGTTTGAAGCAGTCATATTTCGATGCAATACAACGTATTCTGTTGAAGTGTACATTGATTTATATTGCCAATTTGTATGTTATCTACATTGGGCTACGAAAAGGGGCAGTACGTATCTTGTCACAAATTATGTTTCCTGTAAAATGATATGCACATGGTGATTGACTTAAACCTTGAGCCTAATGCCAATAGTTCATCAAGATTAGCCATAGATATGTTCCTGTTCAGGGACACCTTAATCAGTAAGTAGAGTGAACAGGTTATAAATGCTAATGTATCTTTGAAACAAAACTGTTGCGTGATATACCATGTTGTTTTATATGTTTAGTAAAGTCCATCTCATATTTTCTCCTTATGATATCTGTGACGTGCATTGTACACATTTAAGGAAAATATAAGACATCACCTGTGTAGAGCTAAATACGGTGTTTTTCTGTCACAAGATAGCATATTTGTAGGTAACATTCGAGAGTGACTGCAGAGTACCATCATCACTGATGGTGTTGTTCACATTGTTACCATTATATTATATTACAACCTGTTTTTTCACGTTGTAGGAATCTTTTAATTCGTTCAGACTTACGCTTTTGCCTTTAAAGTAAATCGGCAATTTTAGTGCTTCCAAATGTACAGCTGCGTTATGTATATATGCCTGAGATTTTTGTTTTTGTTTTTTTTTTTTTTTTTTGACTCCTTCCATTTTTGTATCTTTAAGTTCTCTGCAAAAACAGTCGAAACATCTTAAAATGGGATTCGAATGTTTTTGACTTTTGTACCACTTTTCATCATAGTGGAAATTGTTTTATCCCCCCATTTGTAATAAATTTGGTAAATGATTCTTACACAATATTGTGGCCGTACAATTACATGGAGATGACATCAATCTCTGATCTCTGTGGAGTAGAGTATGGGATATGATTGAGCATCCTGTATATATTTTTACCTTCGAGGGAAATAAGTACCTCGATAAATAGTTCAGCTCACTTCGTCAAAACACCTGTTTCATCTAACAATATATATGAGCATTAGTCCCCTGCCTGCCATTGTGAAGCAACAGTTACTGCAAATATGTAAATCTTACTATTATTGTATTACTCGAGTACTGGTAAGCATGTCCAGAACTATTCTATCTCAATGGTGTTAACAGAGAGCCTCGCCCCTAGTATAACTTTGGGGAGGGTGGGGTTCATTGGGACACTTTTCCCTTTTTCCCAACCTTTTTTCTATTATTTCGGGAACGTAGATACACACTATACAACTAAATTGTAGCACTCATGATGGCAAATCACATTGACATTAAAAATATATAATAGCGCAGACACCTTTTGTGATGGAATGATCTTTTTCGTCAGGTTCTTATGTCCGAATGTGCCCCACACATGGGGTAGTTTGGGACGGATGGCAGGGGAGAATGGGACACATCGTTACTGTTGGGAAATTGAAAACAGTTTTGAAATCGAGCAGACAATGACAAAGTATATCCGATTTTTCAGTAAAATTTGAAACATTTTGCGTAGTTGTGCTAATACCAAAATCAATTACATTACTGATGCTGCAAAATATCCAACCTCATATTAGGTAGATACTATTATCAGGAAACGTATACTTCATAGTACTTCTATCGAAGATGCCCTGCTTTGTTAAAGTTGTGAAACTCACTCGTAGTTTGCCATATAGACTTAATTTGGTATCCAAAGTAAAAAAAGGGAAGAAAAGCACATGCACAAAATCAATGAATCTTTAATGTGGAAACACTGAAATGATTCACGATATTTAAAACAACAGTAAAAACAGGGTTGAAGAAACAAAATGCTTGATGAAAATAGATATTGACTAGATTGATACACTATTCTTGAATAGACCTATTATGGAATATCTACGAAGGAAAGTCCCGCATGAATAAAATGCTTGATGAAAATAAACGTGGACTAGGTTGGCCAGGCTATTCTTGACTAGGCCTTTTATATGACATTCACCAATGCAATTAAGTCCTGCATGTTTGCTACAAAAAACTGAGACCAGAACGACACCCTAGTCTGAAACAGAACACTGGCTGTGTAGAACATGAAAACTGAAATGTCAGAAAGCAATCAATAATAAACGTCCCGATTTTGATCATACAATCTGAAGCTAGATATGGAGATTTTGCTGTAGTGTATCTATATTTACTCAAGCCAACAGCAAAATCTAGTAGTTTCACTCTTTATTTAGTATTTCGCCTTGGGATTTAAAGCATAACGTCAATCGATCCACTACGATATTGTTAAATGAATTTGTATAACACACTTAAACTGTCCCAACCTCGAAGCTTTAACCATAAATGGTACACGCATTGGGCAACATATATGGAGATTTTGACAATAGCCTATCTTTATTTACTCAAGTCAACAGCAAGCACCAATTGTTTGGCTCTGTACCTTGTACACCCTGTAAGCATCTTCATCAGGAGAGACAAACACAGCATGTTTAAATTTGACCTGCTGGCAATGAAGAGTTAGATCTATAAAGTGTGTTCCTTTGGATCCCGCAGAAGCTAAACCGCATAATGTGACACAGATGTTTTGAGTTTATATTCAACCAGAATAAAGTCACCCGTTTTCATGTGATCTTACGCTGGATCCATGTCTTCATTATCATTTTCAATGTACCAGCTGGCAGCACCTTAATGCATGTGGTCCCTGAAGGAAACTTTTGGGTATATAAGGAAGGGTGGCACTGAATCTTCTTAAACATTTACAGCAACAACGATGGAGACCAGAGTATCGCATTCAGCTGATGTCACCTGCCCAGCCTGTTTTGCCTTCCTGTTTGCAATAACGTTTGTTGGCTTGCGTACAGCTGTCAGAGCAGTTTCATTGCAGTTGTAAATTGACCTTGTTTCCAGGTCATACCTCTGCATAACACTTTCCAAAGTACCGAAGCTCCCCTACATGTTTTTTTAAACTAGTTGCTCTGCTGAGACTGGTGGCTTCTGGTTGCCTCACAGATATTGAGGTCACCTTGGCGTAAAATATGCAAACTAACCTGTTCTTGCTTTCTGTTTTCTTTTCAAAGAGATGTCACCATACGGGAAAACTAGCTTCTTTGTTTGGACAGTTATGAAACCATGTTGAATTTTCAAAGCTTGGAGCAGATAATCTCAGTTTCTTCAGCTGCTTAGAACGTTTGTCCATTACTATAGTTTGGAGTCAAGCTGATACGGTCCAATCATGACCTTTTAACCTGAGTCACACATTGCTGCAGAGTGGACTTTATTATATTCTAAGCTTTTGCAAACTCACAGATACTTTGGTATTAATAAAGTACTATTTCTGCAGCCGTTTACATTGCATCTGATTGGGTTCTCCCATGTGACTCTTCCTACAGCGGAACATTTTCAATTGTAAGTCTTTCGTGTCAAAATAGTATTATTTGTCACAGGACATATCATTGTTGCTTTGTGGCAAGCACTCAGACAAAGATACTTATGCATGAACGACTCTATCGGGATTGCATTTGAATACATTTAATATAATCTACATTGGGACAGACCAGGAGAATGCATTGGATCAGTGCAGGGAGAGCAGAAATGATATTGTTGGGTAACGAAATGATTAGGGTAAGGGATTGAGTCAGGGAAAGGGAGCCCTTTTAAAGGGTTCCACAATTGTGCCTGTCTTTACTGGGAAAATGGGGATTCAAGGGGACAAATGGTATATAATATGCATAGGCAGACACAGACACAGCCAATGAGGGCACGCTAGGACACTGCCCCAATGCACCCCATGCACGCTATCCCAATGAACCGCAAATGAGTCTTATGATTATGTCTTTTTTAATCAAAGTCAAAAAAGTCGATGACAGTGAAATACATGTTAGGTCATAAAAAAGCACTACCTAATGACTGTCATTTTGGACTAATTCACTCTTGTTCGTCATCATGATAATCACAGTTTGACTTCAAATGTGTTCTAAAAATGCACTAGAACTAGTGAAATTTGACAGTGTCATCACCATATACAAACCCTGGTCCTAATAAAAGAGATCCAAGTCAATTCCGACCAAAGGCAATGTTCCTTAGCATGTTCAGTTGAATCGCATAAATTTAAATTTCGTCTTTGCCCAAAAATAGTCCAAAATGTATCTCCAAAGGTCCATAGGGTCAAAAAAATCCTTTTCTAGTTTTCACATGACAACATTGCAAAGAAAAAAAATAAAACAACATAGGCCTATTTTAGTAAATTGACTTGAACAGGTGCATCATTCATGTGCATATGTGACCGTGCATTTCATGCAAAAGGACCAAAATCTGCTGCATAGCAGAGAATTTTCAAGCACAGCTTCCAAATTTGTTGGAAAATATCAATAAAATTCAGCATTTAAAAAGTACCAGTGGCAACCACTGTCTCAACAATGATCATCATCCATACAAGTCCACAAAGTGACACTAACACCAACATCAATTTCTCAAAAAAGCCCCTTAGGCCTAAAATGATAATCAAGAAGAATCCAGACAACATGATAATACAAATTGATGTGTTTTAGACATGTAGCTAAAGGCGTGATGTTGTTTTAAAGAAGACAAAACTAAGAGTATTCCCAAAAGAAAAGTTTTTGAAGGTGCATATATAGTGGTAAAAATTCAATACAGTGTCAGAATTTGCAAGTACACTGGTTCAAATGTCACAAAGCAGAAACAAGTGACATCAGGTCTCAAAACGCAGAACAGCACTTCAAAATTGCAAGAACAGTAGTCAAATTGCATTACAATAGCTAAAGATTGTAAGCATAGCAGTCAAATCTCAACTATGGTTTCCAGAAGTATTTTTAAAGAAATTTTAATGTTCAAGAAAGCATAGAATCCCAATAGTCTTCTGATAAGTCATGTATTAATGTAATAATTTAGAGTCAAAAATGTAGCATGCCATTGTTATCTGCAATTTAGCTAAGCATAACATACATCTAATTGATGGTTCTATAAAGGTCAAAAGGTCAAAATGTATAACAGTCCTAATTATTGTTACATTCTATCACATTTATCAGAGAAAGAGATAGGTTTTATGAAAGGAGAGAGAGAGAGAGAGAGAGAGAGAGAGAGAAGCCATGTTGCAATCCTTAAAAGTAACTGTAAGTGCAGCTGTATTCCATGTAACAGTTTTAACTTTTTTATTAACAATCAAACATGTGTCAACTTGTCAGTGAGCTGATATAGATGCTGATAATTTATACAATAAACAGAGAGGGAGAGAAAGTCAAAATGTATAATTTACTTATTTATTGAAAGTAACCATGTTTCAGTTGCACAGCAAACACTTTTAACTTGACGTGTTTATCACAATAACAACCTATACTCATCAAACAACTATAAAAACAACATCAGTCTCACTGCATTTGGAACACCGGTTGCACTGCAATATGTGCAGAAAATGACTGAATGTTCAAAATATTAACAAGTACATAATAGTACCATAAAAAGAGGAGCGGAAAGCAGTTTTCAATGATAGTGATGAGACAAAACCGAATACCACCTTTTGGACCTTTTTCATATCCAGTATCATTTTCGAAATAGTAAGACATGCCCGTGTTCATCGTTGGATGGATCCATGACCAGCAAGTATGAAATTTAAATGAATAAGGGTATCTTCTACCTGACTTGGAACAGGTTACCAACATATTGGCAGCGGGTTAAACCAGTTTTGCGGGATCCCAATCCTCCCACTTTGGAAAACACTCACACTCATTCAAAGTAGGCCTAAAATATATTTGGCCCTTAATTTTAACTATAAAAGGTAATCACATGACCATAGTTCAAGAACATCATCCAAACAATGACAAAACAATTAAGAATTTTAAGTCAGACTACTAAATTTACATTAGAATTGCATAACATATCACAATTAAAATTTAAACACCAAAGCAAGGTGTCCACGTGGACACAACACAACCAAATTTGATACTGACATAATATTTATTAAGAAACATGCTAAAGTTCTTCCAAGTTCCTATCTTCATTAAAAATTGGCATTTTAGGTCTAAAATTGGTTATTAAATATGCTTTACATCAGCTCAGTGATTATACTTTACATTTTGTCACTATATCCAAACGGATGAGAAACACAACGGGCCTGTATCGTTCAACATGATGCCTGAGAACTTAGATGGTCCTTTTTTTTCATTTTATCATTATCGTAAGATATTATCAATTTTAGTGTTCCAGTATAGAAAGTTTGATCAAATCCAAGGTAAAACAATTTCAGCCTCACCATCACCATACCAAAACATATTTCTATGTGTTTTACTGACACTCAGACAATGCCTTATTAATATGTTCATAGAAATCAACATTTTTGTGCAGAACATATTCATATTTATCTTTAAAGTGAAGAAAACATTTTTCCAATTTTGTTTTCGAAAACCCTTGCTTAATAAGTCTGCATTAAATAAAAAAGTGATTTTTTATCTATGACCAAAATCTTTAACATCGGTACAGTTTCTTGCAAAAGCAATAAGTCTTGAGACATAGACACCATAAGCAGGAGTAATAGGAATAATACTACTTATATATAGATAATTCACTATATTTAAATTAAATCATTTCTTGCACCATGCACTTTTGATTTTAATACATCTTCATCATTGAAAAATGACATTTTACTCACCTTATTGCTGCAGTTGGTTTTCAGGTACCACTTTAACAATACTGCTTTGTAGAGCCTCAGTGTGACTTAAGATGATGTCATTGGGGATCCCCCCTCCCCCCAAAAATAGAAAAAGGGGGGTTTCCAATCAATCTCTGTCACATTTAGCCCCATCTTCCGCTGTTATATTAAAGGAGACTCTTTGTTTATATTGATAGCAATTGTTACAAAATTAAAAAAGTCAGGGTCTAATGATCGTTGCAAAATTAAAAAAGTCAGGGTCTAATGATCATAAAATATATCATCTACTACCTGTCCCCTGGCCATCAACACAGAGAAAATATAAAGGGGTCTATATCTTGCATATGGATCGAAGTTATATATTTTATGTTTCCATTACCACCTGTTACAACTCCATGGTGAGAAAAGAAGTTTAAATTTAAAAGAAGCTTTGGCAAAGATGCAAATTGAATTATCTCTCACAAAATTGGCAAACAAAATGCAAACTAAGATGAGTTTACTCAAATAGGAAATTAAGATGAGAAGATGCTAAAGAACACTATCTAATCTGGGAGAGACAACGATGTGGTATATAAGTATGATATCATCGTTTATCTGGAAGGGTTCAGTATAGAGTATTAAGTACAGTATTTAACTGCGATATTCGAAGGGGTCCCTTTCGATGGTGTTTGGGCTCACAAATCAATAATGTGTTCTTAAAGCATGCAGTCTTTGACCCTTCCCCCCTTGAAATAAAACTGAGTCAACAGCTTTCCTTGGTATGGGTTGGGCACTAAGTGCCCAACCCATGCCAAAGAAAGCTGTTGACCTGGGGCATGTGATCTTGATAAGTCTCATGTACATTTCTCAGTCAAATTGTTTTTCACAACTGTTGCAATTAGTTGAAAACACTGAAGCAGAGGACATTTGACCACCAGCCGGATTGTTGCAGTTATAACTTGTGGCACTGTTTAATGCTGACCCTCTAATATTGCAACGTATTTAAAAATTACATTTCCAATAATCAGGAAAGACTGAACAGCTAACAGACAAGGCGATTCATTAATGGCAATGAAAACAAGCTCTGTATGCCTCCTTTGCCATCCCCTCTTTCTTACATGGCATATGGCAAGGGACATTGATATCTTAACATAGACACAAAGAACAGAGTTCCCTTGTCTACTTGCAAAGCATACTGTGCTTAATTTCCATATATGAATGTGTGATTTACACTGTGCATGTATTACCTTTTTTTCCTTTCTTAGTTCCTTCTCTGCTTTACTGTTTTTTTTTTGTTTTTTTTGTTTTGTTTTGTTTTTTTTTTTTTTTTTGTTTTTTTTGTTTTTTTTTGTTTTTGCTTTTTCTTTTTTTCAATTCACATGGTACGGGACGTTGGTAGCGTAACAGCACACACACAAAAAGAATGGAGTCGTGCTGATTTACTTGCAAATTTTATTGCACATAAATTCCATACTCAAGTAAAATGCTGACAATTTTCGGTACAAATCTCTTTAATTGACTTGTGTCATGGGTTGTTTATAGGGAATTCTATCCCACAAATATGTGCACGCAAGGTACATTGGTCTTTTGGAGAATTAGAAAATGTAACAAAGTCCTGACTTCACGTGACTGGAACTCAACAGAGCCCTCTGGACTGCATTTAGTAAATAAAAGGCCATAGATGAGGAATATCTTTCCTGGCAAGATTATTGTCAAGAAACAAATATAATAAATTTCATCATAGGCCTGACAAAGCGGCCTTACCTTATGAGGTACACAAAAGCATCTAGGCCTCCATAGGTTGATGAGAACAATTCACTGTTAGTTGAATACTACTCTGAGCTCTTATCTTGGAGAAATTGTCAGATTAATGGTACGTGAATTAAACAATGAACAATATCCAAACACTTCACAGCTTTCCTTGGCATGGGTTGGGCACTAAGTGCCCAACCCATGCCAAGGAAAGCTGTTGACCTGGGCCATGTGATCTTGATAAGTCTCGTGTACATTTCTCAGTCAAATTGTTTTTCATAACTGTTGAAATTAGTTGAAAACACTAAAGCAGACGACTTTTGGGTTTTGGCCGGTTTGATGGGAAAAAAGGGTTAATCTGCCCAAAAGTACTACTACACCTGTACCTCACTTGATCCGTTATATTTCTTTCCTTCTGGACACTTGAGTTCATGTTTGGAAAAGAGTATGGTTTAACCACATCTAGTGAGGGTTTGTAGGTTAACAAAGGCCTGGCTGTGAAGGCACAGCAACCGTCCTTGGCCGACCATAGGAAGGGCAGGGACTATAATGCCACTAATGACAGAATAATATAGTGCTGATGACAAAACACTCAGTAACGGAGGCCTTTCCAAGTCTCGGTCATGCACCCTTGGTCACTGATGCTAGTTCTCGGAATAATGCCTATATGGCATCGCGTCTGTTTATCGCAGCTTCTTTGCCATGGCCAGTGATGCAGAAACTGTTCCGCAACGCAACTGCATGGAGTAAAATACTTGTCAAAGCACCCGTCTGCTGCATGAGAATACAGTGACACTCGTCTGCTGCATGAGAACACAGTGACACTCCTCAAATCTGGCTGAGATTCGACATTCCGTTTTGTGTCCCACCGGAACAAGACCCTTTTTTAGTACCTGCCATGAGCATATTGAGTTGTAGCTTTCAATGAAATCAACAAAAGTCATGGAAGATGATCGTAACGGCGTATATGGGAGTGGCTTTGTGAAAATATCCGCTGTGAGAGGGAGGAAACATGCGTACCTTTTACACACTTATTTTATGCCAGACGAAAATCCGCGAAAATTGCTGAAAAAAACAAACAACTTCACAAGTAAATAATGTCTGAGGTATAGATTTGCTGTTAAATTCAATATTCCACCCACAGTGATTAGTCCAAGAGCAAGTTTTGACGTATTGGTCTCCCAATTTCTGCAATATTCTGAGCAGTTTTTGTAGTTTGTAGCCATTGAGCCAATAATACTTTTTGTCTCAGCGCGGACATATATGGGACAATTTCAAATAAGTGTAGAATTATGGGGTACTGAGATGAGGAAACAGAAGGTCAAAACAATGATGTTTTTTCACTTTTAATTTAATATACCAATATTCAACTCTCAATATCAAAATAAAGCTGAGCTTAACTATTTGTATTTTTTATATATAGAGGCTCTGAATGGCCTCCTGATAAAAATTTGGTCACCTCTGTTACCTTCAAGAATACCTTGCTTGCAGTTCAGATGAAATGTGTGAGCAAAAACTATAGTTAGGTTTTTAAAAGTTGGTAACATGTCGATACATTCAGTTTGCACATAAAAGTTTGGCCACTTTATTATAAAGATATCCTAATAGACATAAAATTTCAATTTTGAAGTATTAAGATTAAGCATTGTATTTTAATTTTGCAATGACATAAATCGTATCCCATTTGATGAGAAAGATTACTGCTTAATTGATGTTATTCCTGCAGGTAAATGAGTTTGCATACGTAATTCCTGTTACATACCTAACGGAAAATAAGTAACAGTGGTGACATATGTATAACAGAGGTGACGGGGCATAACTGAGGTGACTTGACAAATATGCACCAACCTTTAAATCAAACTAAACTAAATATTGTCAACCAACCTCGACAGATATTGTTGGAGTATTCATCAAAATCACTTTTGAGCCCAACATTGCCCAAAAACTGGCAGAGTGTACATGTAGTAGAATATTGTAACAGAGGTGACAGGTGGTAACAGAAGTGACTTAATACATAAGCATCAAGATCTATATTGGACGTAACTAAATGTTATCACTCTATCTTAACAGCTATTACTGAGATTTACTTGTAGCTTCATGGTTTGCATGTGACAGAAAACCATGTTCAACATTTCCCATTGCATATGGAAGGAATATTGAACAATAAAATTGTCAAGCATTTGTCAAAAAAACAATGTAAAGTTGAATATAGCTAATATTCCAATTATCAAATAATTACAAGACAGATACTGGACACATCAGATACGTCCATATAAAAAATAAGTACATTAGTATTAAATATCTGTAATTGTTTTGCATAAAAGTTTTTAATTAGTTTCCAGCATGCACATGCTGAATAGTACACTCATGTGGGTTGACACAGCACTTATTTTGCTGGGCAGACTGACATAAGAAAGAAAAATACACTTAAGCTACATAAAAAATACATTTGAATTCAAATCTACAAAACCTAAGTCTGCAACATGCAATAAAAGCTACTGGCGACCTTTGGTGTACATAATTATTTCAAATGTAAACATGTGCTCGTTTAAATGTAACAGTGTCCTCTGTTAAATGTAACTGTAACCATGTGCTCGTTTAAGTGTAACAGTGTCCTCTGTTAAATGTAACTGTGGCTAACTAACAAATAATGAAAACAGCTCTACACTTTGAGTAAAGTTGTGCAGAACTCAAGATACTGCTTGCAAGTTTGAAAATGGAGTTTTTAATAGTTTATGTCCTGAGTAATTTTTTGCCAAATCTCTGGACACACTTGAGAGTGACGTTTTGTCACTGGTTGTGGAGGTGGGATTACTGCCAGGACATCTGCATGTTTGTACCAACAGATATCCTGAGGCTTTGGCCAGAAAAAAACGATTTCTGCCCACCCTTTCCATACATGTGACTTTTACATCTTCCTCGTCCAGGTCTAGTATTTTACCTGGGTATAGTTCGCCGTCATACCTTACTAAAACATGTATCTACCGCCATATCTTGAACATTGGAATCCTTCTCACAAGGCGTATTAGTCACCATAAGGACAAAGTGGTTTGGTGACCAATATGCGTCAGGCAAGTCATCCCTTGTAGTTGTCCACATGACAGTTGCCACCTGAGATGGGAATTCATCCATTCTTGGGGAAATTAGTCGATGCAATTGCTTTCTAACTGTTGGGTTCCCTTTTTCAGGATAGACTGATTGCAGTTTCATGTGAAGGACACTGGATAGGCCAAATAGTTGCCAGATCCCCATGTAAGTCCCAGGTCGAGCAATCTCTTGAACTTCTGTCTCAAAGATTTTCTCTATCTTGGTTGGATCCAATTTGCTACCTGGAATGTAGTAATCTGAAAATATTGCATACATAGTTGGCAACGTGCTGGCTTCATTTTCTGTGATGTTTGTTTCCAATTTCAGGTGATTTGGATCCAGATACAGTTCTTTGTGCATTACCAGTTCAATGATAATACGTGCACGGATTTCGTTTGAATGTGCTTCATTTCCATAGATAAATATACTTCCAGTATAGGGCAGGCAATCTCCATCTGCTGTAACCCTGGTGGGGCGTAACTGAGGATCCTTTGGAACATCTCTTGGACATAGTTCCATGGCTTTCTCATCAAGTTCGTAATTTGCCTCTGTGATTTTGGGGGTGTACCTTAGCTCGCCAATTTCTGTTTGATACATTCTACACAAAGCCCCAAGCTCGTCAAAAGTGGAGCAATTTTGCATGTCTTTAAGCACAGATGAAAAGTATGTTTCATTCTTTTCTCCTTTGCTTTGAGCTACTGGTTTACGTTTGGTACTTTGTTTTTCACTCTTTGTGTTTTTACGCTTCTCTCTGTTTCCCATTTTTCTGCTGTTTGTTTCTTTTTTTCCATTGATATCATCTGTTGGCTTGTCAAAACCAGTCTCAGAACAGTTTTTTCCCTTATTACTTTCAGTCTTTTCACTTGTCTTAGCTGGGAAGCTTTTCCTGGGTTCCCTTTTCGGTATTGGATCTAGCAGAGAGCCTTCAGGCTCACTGATCGGGAATTTGAAGTGCTTTTTCCCAAAGCACTCACATCGGTTATTGTTGCAGAAGCAACTAATGTCCCTGTAGCTGATTTCTCTGGGTGCTGTGGTGAGTACCTGATGGATTTTCATTGTACCAGGTACACATTTCAGTTTTTGAAGAGTTGGGCTAAATGAATGCACTGCCATTTCCACGTCTCTGACCTCCACATAGAAGAGATCAACGGCAGTGTTTGCTGATTTAAGTACATCGTATAACGCTTGTGCACTCTGAAGATCTTTTCCCATGGCTACAATCCTGTCAGCAGTGCGTTTCAGGGCAGCACCAACTCCATCAGGTACCCCCTTCCAATGCCCTGCCTCGAGAAAATTCCAGGTACCCATCTCAAAACCCTTCTCTGCAAGGATAGAGGAAAAGAGAAAAAAGTTGCCCTTTTGGCGATATTGAGCAGTGGGACCATCACTGTAATAATGTATAATTTTGACGTCATGATGCTTTCTTTGAATGTCATCTAAGACTGGGGATAAGTATGTCCATTTAGCTGCTGGGCCGTGTTCAAATGCATCAGAAATAGTACAAATGTATGAGGCTCACCATTTGGGCCTATATAATACACTCCTGTGTGTAACGTTACTTGATTTTGTGAGGCTCCATAGTGAGCACTCTGGATGCCCTTTGACAACTTGCACAGATAATTTTCGGCAAAGTCTACATGAATAAAGACTTCACTTGTGGTCATATTCTGTCTAAGTTGTTGGTAACACATGTATTGGTGGTTAATATTGAAGTGATGCACTTTGAATTGCGTCATCTGCTTTTCAAATTCGGCAACCAGTTCTCTGATGGAACCATATATTACCCTTTTCTTTGTTACATTAACCTGACGTTTTACCGTTTTTCCCTGTCTTCTAATATCTCTCTCTTCTGTTACGGTTTCCCACTGGCTCCAGTTAGTGTCCACCTTCGGATCATAGGCACTTAATGCTGGCTGTTTGTCCTTGCACAACCTACATTGTCCATACATGCATGCTTTTGAGTTAACATCACATGTGGTGCTATTGACAAGGGCGTCTACATTGTCAGTTTCTATGAGATGTAGTTCCTTTAAGCTTGCTATTAACATAAACAGGTTTTCGTGACGTTTGCATAAACAGGTTTCTCTGTCTTTGTCTTTTGGTGTAACGACCCAAAAAGGTTTGAGACGCCAGAATGCAGTGTAGCTCAGCTTTACTGTTACATTCTCAGAGACATATTTAGCGTACAGATTCTTCATGGTATCATTTAAGAATCTTTTTTGGCGTTTGTCTTTTCCTTTTCTAATAGTCTGTTTTTTCCCTGATGTGATACGGCTGACATCATCACGGGTGAAGAAGTCATGTATGCTTTGGTGCAACTGAGAAGAAACTGTACTGTATGGTCTCCTGTTCCACATGCCCTGCTTGTTACATCGCCACACGCGTCCAGGCATCCCAAGCTGTTTCTTTGTGAATGTCATTAGCTTGTATTTTTTTACCATGCCTCCAACAAACATATAAGCAAACTTCCTTTTCTGTCTTTGTGAAGTTGTTTTTTTGTACTTCCCTCGTAGTTGCTCCACCAAAATGTGATTGAAGTCCAGTGTTTTTTTAACTACATTTCTGGAAGCAAAACGCAGCAATTTTCGCGTTTTTGTCCTGGGTGTATCTGGCTGCATGCCCTTTTTTGCACGTTGCCATCTTTTTTTGTACATATTTGCCAGTTTTTTACATTTATCTGCTTTTGATTTGGCCTTGGAAATATCATAATTGTATTTTGCTCTCTGACGGCTTTGTTTCCTTCTGCCTTGAATCTTCTGACGACTTGGTGGTATATCATTTCTTTCTGGTGACTGTGGTGACTGTGGAGGAGTCAAAACTTTCTTAGCATTCCGAATGTACTGCCTGTGCCTTTTTTGGCGCTGTCGCCAGTCTCTGTGTTGTCTCCTTTGATTTCTTGGTAGCATATCAGCAATTAATACTTTTCCTTCACTCTTTCTTCTCTCCCATGTTTCTTTTTCCTTTAGCAAATATGCTGCTCTCCTTACAGGATCACTATCCCTTCTTTCACGGTATCGTCTCTGCTTCTCTGCAGCTTTACTCCGTACCATTTTGTCTGCAAAGTAATTAATTCAGAATGCAGTATAACTGACACATTAAAACTTTCAATACATATTGGGAATAAATACACGTCTTACTAAAAAAATACAAGGATAAGAATTCTGGCATAACAGCTAGGTAAAACACTGTATTTGTCACAAATTAATGTTTAGTTTTAGGGCATAGTTTACACAGATTGTAACTTAGTTTTCATTGGTGCATATGCCAGAAATATAAATTAAATTTTGGAATGGTCATAGCTAATGCTTCTAAAGATGCAATGACACCCCCACCCCACTCCCACGGAGTTGGTTTCACTAAGGAGGTAGAATCAAGGTTTTTTACTACAGTGCCTTGCATGAAAATTGGCACTATTCATCTATAATCACTTACATGTCAACCTTGTGAATGCATGTGTCACCTCTGTTACCAAGGTGTATGTTTGCTGTCACTGTTTCCAAAGTTTTAAAGCTAGGGTTCTTTATATTTAACTTATAATATTGTATGTTACCTTTTAATATGTGAAAACATAAATCATGATGCCAGAATGTATTTAATGATCTGCATAGAGATAGATATTGAATTTCTGTCACCCCTGTTACCTATATCTGTCACCCCTGTTATAATAAGGATTCTAACAGGAGTGACAGTAACAGGAGTGACAAATTTGCCTTTTACTGGGATATGTGAATTCAGTAATTCATCTATTATCGCCCTCATGCATTTAATGAAGTCTTCATTATGTAAGTTAAAGATGGAGATAATCTGTGAATTGTAAAACACTCTGGTCTTCAATTCCTATTGGTAACATTAGTGATGTAGGAAAAATGTAGAATCAATACTTACCAACTACAATATGCACTGGACCATGAATGTTGAATCATGCATGAAGAAAAGTCTGCCAAGCATGAAGGAAAGGAACTACATTGCCATCTGGTGTAGGAAATTCATATCAAATAAAGGATCCGTCATTATTTTCTAAGCAATTTATGTGTGGTAACAGGGGTGACGTGAACACGAGGGACACCATTAATAACAGGTTTTTCAGATATCTAGAGGATGGTTTGGAAAAAAAAACTCGTAAGTGTCAGTTAAACCAAACTTAGAGTGACAAATGGGCATTGAGACAAACCATATAATTTCAGTACTTTTAAGTGGTAAACAACAATTTTTCCGAAGGTCTGTGCAGAGGGACATGCCATCCAGGTCCACTGCCAGCCATTAAGGCCTATCACATTGTATGATATATCCAAGATATGCAATTGTGTGAAAGGAAAATAGTAGGTAGTAATGTATTTTTTCCGAAAACAGGGACAATGAGAACCCCCACACACTTTTCACGAATATAATGTCGGGGACCGAAATTTTACACTTATTTGAAATTGTCCCATATGTGTGAACAACCAAACATAAAAAATGAAAATAGGACATGCCAATGGCAGGGGACTCAAGGGGACGACAGTAGAAAAGGAAGATGTAGCTGACAGTGATAAAATGGATATTAGGGCACTAGGAGAGAAATGAATAAATAAATGAATAAATAAATTAATTAATTAATTAATTAATTAATTAATTAATTTAATTAACAAAAATTTGTGAAAACATAAGCGTACACTTGGTGCATCACAAACCATCTGATACGTTCAGCTGACTAACAAGTCAGCTCACCAAATAAATCCAGAATATCGGCGATCTGTTTTCACTATGAAAAAGTTAATTAATGAACGGCAGTTTTGTGTTTTATAAGCACTAGATTATATCCAAAGCGTGGCTCCCTTAGCTGCTATCACCAACAGTTTGCCCCCCACCCACCCACCCTACAATAAAAACAATCAAAAACACAGAAAAAAAAAGACACACACAAAAACAAAAAGACCAAGAAACACGTAAGAAAAAAATAAAACGTTATGAAGTAGCTCCTTGGAACACGCCTACGCCCTAAAGTGGGCTTCTTAATGATATTTTTATGATTTGCAAACCGACTTCGATGTGCGCTTTAAATGGTTGGGGTAATTTTCTGCGGCACAACATATCATAATAATAATAATAATAATAATAATAATATAATAATAATAAGAAGAAGAAGAAGAAGAAGAAGAAGAAGAAGGAGAAGGAGAAGAAGAAGAAGAAGAAGAGGAAGAAGATGAAGAAGAAGAAGAAGAAGAAGAAGAAGAAGAAGAAGAAGAAGAAGAAGAAGAAGAAGAAGAAGAAGAATGAAGTGTATAAATAAAAAAAAATACATAAATAAGCAGCAGGTATATATACCTCGTGTCTGATGACGAATCTCCCAACTTCCAGGCCCTTCCCCATCCATAAAACATTACGTAATTAATTAAGTAAGTGTTTTCTTTTTTGTTATTTTATATCTTTTATTTGTTTTATAACCACATGGCATTCCGCCCGTTTACCCATGATATGTCGTGATGCAGAATCAAACGCCTTGTTAATGTGACACATCTATATTATATACCATTACGTCAAGAAGCGTTTTGGCACGGTGCACGCTTGGCGAAACGGTAACACATTCCATTTCACCTCTCCTCGATACACGGCCGAAGAAGCAAGTGGAAAGAGGTCCTACCACTCTGAATATGCACGGTAGTTTTCTCCGATTCCTTTGGCTCTCGTCACCAACCAATTTTGTTGAAAAGTATACGCCCACATCTGTGAGATGGAAGAGTGGTTAATCTGTGCCGTGGAATAACATTAATATAGGCTTGGCCCTTTTCGCAATCCATATAAAAGCTATGGGTATATACTGACTCTTGACTTACAAGATTGAATATTGTCCTCATGTCCTCTGTAACACATACATTTATACCTCAAAGTTAATTTGTATCTAAAGTAAAATCCACGACGTCTTACACTCTTCAGGTTAACCAGTACTTTGTTGCTAGAATAGATTTGTCTGAAGTATATACAGAATTTTTATTTCCTAATGGCATGTCAATTTCATTGCATGGAAAAAGTGTACATACTCTATTTCCTTGCCTTGTTAATTTAAGTGTTTAAGAGGTCTCTTGAACTGAGTCATGTATTATGCAGTCGTTTGTGTAACTGTGTAGATTCCATCCGACGTGGCTCCAATTATGTATTACAGAATTGAAGCAGCTAGATGGACGCTACACGACCCCTCGTATTGCACATATAAAATATTGAAATTCTATTTATTATGTGAGGCATAATGGCTCAGTGCGTTCTTTGTGGAAGAAAGCGTGTGAAACCAAATGCCAAAAGATACAAGTAAGATATTTATAATAAAGGTTACTGTACCTTGACTTCCTTTATTGAGTAACAGTATCTGCATGGTAAAATTGGCCAATTTGATCTATCAATTCGCTCAAGTTAATAACAATAGGCACTGTCCCATTTAATTATTTTATAAATTGAGGCAGGTGAACATCATATGTAGCTTTTTGCTTCAACAAGTACAGACGTAATTTGAGTATTTTTTTTACTTTGAATTGAACGTAAATTTAAACTTCTTCGTTTGCATAAAGCGCGGAAGTAATGGACCAGCAACATACCATGCTTTACACACAAAGTAACGTGCTCGCTCTCAACGAAGGCATGAATGTACCCCCTCCGTCCCACAAAAAACCTACGGATACTTAGTAAAACCACATTAAAATCAGGTAGACAATATGGCCGTTTGATAGTGTCAGACCCCCCCCCCCCCCGCCATTCCCTCTTTCACTTCCCACCTTCATCAAAGGAACCACTCTCAAGGACCTTTATTCATATGTTTGTAAACTCGTACTGAAGATTGAACACGATCGCAAGATAGGCATATCTATAAGAAGTAACAAAACAAAGACAATAAAAAGATGATATCAAAACAAAATAAAATAAAAAAAATAACAATAAAAAACATGGCAAAAAAAATACACATACAATCAGTTCTCAGATCCCTACGAATTTGAAACGCAAAGAGGAGTGTTAGAGGCGCAATTACGGTCGGTGTCATGTCGATTGCCGAACTCTTCAATGGCCTGACCGTCCATAAGGTCCGATGGCTTGTTATTCCGACGTCTTATTATTCGAACACTTCATTAATCCAACACTTATTTTATAGCCTCTTCAGGTGTTGGTTCGTAGGCTCTACTCTACTCCCAAAGTAGACCACAGACCCGAATCACCTAATCATCCGTAACCCATGTATTGAAGTTGAAGTTGAGGTTTATTTTTATAAATACATCATTCAAACTATACAGCAAATGAAATTTGAGGGTAGAAACCTTGATGGGCTTATATGACCCTCGGCCATGAAAACTCAAGATACAAAATAAACATTTGCAAGAGTATAAGGGCAGACACTTCTGGTATTTCTTACTTATACAATAATCAACATAATCACTTCAGATACTCCACACTTCATAAACATGTTGATGTTAATAACAAAATATTAATGCAAAGTGTACAAAGGAAAAGGGTTGATGATATTTTTTCATAAAATATATGATAGAATAACTTACATCTTTAGAACGTTTGTAAGTTTTTTTAAAGATATGAAGGGATGGTGCTTGTCTTATGTGATGTGGAATTTCATTCGATACAATTGGTGCATTAAATTTAATAGAAAATATGATATATTGGTATTGTAATTGAAAATATGAACATTATATTTCTGTCTGATATCATAATCATGGATATTCTGATTTTCAACAAATAAATTCCCTATAAAATTTGGGATATGATTATAAATAGTTTTATACATAAACACACCAGTAACAAATTTGTGTATTGATTCGAATTTCATAATATGAAGATCATAGAAAATTTGAGCAGTAATCTCATTGCAGCCGGAATTTGATAAAATACGTACAATTCTTTTTTGAAGTTTAACTAAACAATCCAAATTTGACCGATAATTAGCAGCCCATGTGATATTACAGTAAGTAAAATATGGATAAATTAAAGCATAGTATAAATTCCTTAAAATAGTAGTACCCATACTTTGTTTCACCTTTTTCAAAATCCCAATTACTTTGCTGATTTTTCCAGATATATATGCTATATGCGATTTCCAGTTTAAATGGTCGTCCATCCATATGCCTAAGAACTTTACTTTTTTTCCTGCTGAATTATAGAATCATTGATTGAAATTTCAAAATTACCATAATTTTTCTTTCTTAAATGATACATCATATAATTGGTTTTCTCCACATTGACAGAAAGCTTATTAACCTGAAACCATTTGGAAACCACACTAAGGTTTGGTTAACATTTTGTAATAAGTGTTCAAAATTTTTATCAGAGAAAAATAAACTAGTGTCATCTGCACATAGTAGACACAAACTTTCTGGACATGCTACAAATAAATCATTTACGTATAAAAGGAACAATAACGGACCCAAGATTGATCCTTGAGGGACACCATGTGTTATTGTTAACAAATTAGACTTTGTGTTTTGATAATGAACATATTGCTGACGCTCTGATAAATATGATGAGAACCACTGAAGTGGCACTCCTCTGATACCATATGAATTTAGCTTGTTTAATAATATATTATGATCAACAGTATCGAAAGCTTTTGAAAGGTCAAGAAAAATACCTATGGAATGTTCTTGTTTCTCAAGGGCTTCTGCTATCCTATTTGATAAGAAACTTACTGCTAGGTCAGTGCTATATTGCGTGCGAAAACCAAATTGAAATTGATATAATATTATCTAATTTATCTAAATATGATAGAAGTTGATTGTATGCTACTTTTTTAAAAATTTTGAAACACATGTAAGGAAAGAAATAGGTCTATAAATTGAGAAAAAAATCGCGGTCACCTTTTATAAACAATGGAAGAACTTTTGCAATTTTCAAATCATCAGGAAAAATACCAGTTTCTAAAGATACATTGATAATATGAGTTAAGGACGTAATTATTTCTGTTGACACATATTTGACGACTTTAGGTTTTACATCGTCACAACCAGGACTAGAATTTCTCAATGAATTTATCAATATCTGAATATCATTATTAGTAACAGGTGAAAAAAGCAAGAATAAATATACTGGGCCTGCAAGAAAAGTTCATGTTTGATTCCTACATCTCGGATACTTTTGGCAAGATTGGAACCAACAGTTGTGAAGTACAGGTTAAATTGGTTTGCTATATCTTTTGCTTCTGTTAGAATTTTAATATTGTGCTTTAATCTGCTGGTTTCCATTGTCATTTTATGTTTATTTATGATCCCATTTAAAACTTTCCACACTTGAGACAAGTTTTGTTTATTTTGTTCAAAAATATTACTATAATAACGCCTTTCTGTGATTCGCAAAAGATGCGTCAGACGGTTTCGAAAAGAGGTGTATTTTGATTTATTTTGATTTATTTTTGTTTCTTTTCTGATACAATTTGTTTTTCCTTTTTATTGAATTTAGCAAGCCTTCTGAAAACCATGGTTTTCTCAATTTATATGCAGATGAAAAAGCTCTGACAGGAATTGCTTTTGTATAATGATGTTGAAAATCTTTCAAAAATACTGACACAGCTTCATTTGGATCATGACTTAACATAACAGAGTCCCAGTTATGTGAGCCAAGACGGACTTTTAGATCATTTAGAGTTTTATCGTTTATAATTTGTTTGAAATGAGGTAGAGGTTTAGTTACATTTAATTTTTTAATACATATACGGAAAATGGGGAAATGGTCTGAGATGTCTGTGTATAATATACCATTGATAGGAATGTTTTCAGAGTCGGATACGTTGCTGAAAATATTATCAATAAGAGTAGCGGTGTTGTCTGTTACGCGGGTGGGTCTATTTATGGATGGCAAATAAAAGTTTGAAAACATAAGGTCCAAAAAAGATGAGGTTCCTAAATGATTTTCATTGTTCAGCAAATTAATACTAAAATCACCCATCAAGTAACAGGATTTCTTTTCAGACTTTAAGGTATCTTACATATTTTCCAATTGGGCATTGAAACTATCAGCAGAGGCACCTGGTGGTCTATAAATAATTTTTTTTTTTGAATGAAGAGTGGTTTCAACTTGATTACATTCATAAACAGATATTTTCTTTGTTTCTTTATTGGGTCCAAATACAGGGCTGAAAAATCCTTGATACCTTTTTGTTATATGTGCAGTGTTAAAAAACTAACAAGAAGTGTATGAAAATAGGTTTAACCTGAATTAGTTGCATCAAGACAACGATTTCAGTTGCATATATGTGAAAATGTATATGTATGTATGTATGTGTGTATGTACGTATGTATCTATGTATGATGAATGATGTATGTATGAATATATAATGTATTTATGTATATTTGTATATATGTACTTGTGTATGTAAACATCAGCAAAGTATAGGCCAGGCAATAGTGTTTCAAGTTCAAAAGGCAGAAAATGCAATAGAATTTATGTGCTGAGGAAAACACTTTGATTTGCTATTTTCATCATTGTATGTGGTTTCCCATGCTCGGACTTCGGTGTTAATGTTGCAAAGATACAATATTGTCCATATAGACATACATTTTTTAAAATGTACATCGAATATTTGAATTATTTGTGAACAGGTTTTACTGTTAAAGAGATACAGTTTCAGTTTCAAAAACACAACAAGAAATATCCATACAAGTTATATTCACCCCGATCACTTTATTGCCTAAGTACGTAGACAGACATTCGAAATGGTTAAATTAAAAGGGTACTGTGGGTTTTTTTTAGAAGAATTCTTTGTTTATACCCGTATGTTTAAATGTGGATGCATCAAGTTTATAACTGACGGGCACAACAGTAAGGTAACCACACCACCACTCAAATTAAATTCTGAAATTAAATGGCGTTTTACACATCAATAGAGTATTTTTGTCAGAAATCCATTACAAAGAAATAATGATGAGCATGTTTATTTTGAAAAGTAAATTGCGATATAAATTTTCTTGTTCCGAGCTCTGAATATTACCGTCGCAGTTAAGGAAATAACCAGCTGATATGGACGTTTGAGGCTGAAGGAATACCTAGTGATGATGATGATGATGATAATAATAATAATGATTATAACTATTCATATCATTATAATAATTATTATTGTTATTATTATCATAATCATCATCATCATCATCATTATTATTATTATTATTATTATTATTATTATTATTATTATTATTATGACAACAACAATGTGCTTTTTTCAAGCTTTGGGCGGGGAGGGGCGCGAGGGCTGTTATCAAATTCATGTAAGTCTAGAAATGTACATTTTCATTCGACATCAGCATATTTCCATTCCAGGTAAATCATATTTGTCCTTGTAGACCTAACGTGATAATGGTGTTACACATGGAACCTTTGCTATATATATATGCTCTTTACTAAGGAGGTTTTCACGTTTTGAGTCATCTACAACCTACAGATGGATGCATTCCGCAATTGATAAAAGCAACTAAAGCGGGCCTTAAAGGAGAAACATAGGGCCAAAAACTCACACGCACCGACATTTTTAATATGCTGGCAATATAAATTCGCTTAAGGATACAGCTGTCTACACCACTATACCTCTACGTTCAAAACAAGTTCAACAAACAAGTAATTACTAAATTGTGTAATTTTTGCATATGCAGTCCGGCGGGCAAATTTTATGTTTACAAATCTAGGCATATCAGGGCTAACATCATGAAAATAACCTTGGCCAAGGCATGACCTGATCAAAAAAAATTAAAATCCTAACCATATTCGCTCATGAATTGCCTTAAATTAAGAGTCTTCCTCTTTGCAATCGCCGAAACCCCGAAGGAGAAAATGATTTCCGTCAAGATTGTGGAGTTGTCGTAAGAATGTTTTCTCATGTTAACCCACCGGCGGGACGACTAGCCCTGATCTTTCATTTTTCCAGTTCAGTGTTCGAAGAAAATAGGTCATTGCGTACATATACGTACCGGAAAAAAATCGCAGTATTACATTTTACACTAATAAAACGCAATGCCACTTTGTTTTTTTATAATTGATATTCAAATTAAGATGACACATTTTCCTCGAAAAATAATCATATATGTGCAGCGTAGCTTTTATGTCAGGGAATTTGAATTTTTAGCCAACTGACTTATCAATAAGAGCATGAAGGATGTGTGAGTGGTTGTCTGCTGTTCCTCTTTCAGTCAGCTGTCATCGGTCCCCAAATACTTTTTCGACTTCTCCAAAACCTGGAAGCAGGGTTCAAGTCAAACTTTATGGGACTATACCTTGGATATGCTGTGTTGTTGGCTGTCTCCGATTCATAGATATAGTGGTGGTACGCACTTTTATAATGTACCAGATTCATAAATATCACGAAAATGGTGTACACTCCTTGAGCTGTAAACTTAGCTGACTGAGAAGCCAGGAGAACTAAAACGTAGCTTTGTCTCTTTTTATCTTTGGCACAAATAAATTTGGGGGTTTTACTTCGTTTGGCCAATATGCATTTCTCAAATAACAATATTATAAAAATTTAAGTCTGTAGTTTTTTAAAAATCTGTTTCACAGTTTGAGAGGACTGACTTAAAACCACCAGCTGCCTTTATGAGTGAATGCATCTCTCCAGTCTGGGGTGATTATTTTTCTACATATTTGCATTCGTATATAAACGGTGATTTTTTTTTGGCTGTTCACGAATCTGTGCGTATCGGAGTTAGTTAGTTGTGTGTGTGTGTGTGTGTGTGTGTGTGTGTGTGTGTGTGTGTGTGTGTGTGTGTGTGTGTGTGTGTGTGTGTGTCTTTGATTTTGTCTTGTTTTTTTTTATTATATATATTTGCATCTTTGCTGTCATTGTTGGGATGAATATTCAGAATATGTGTTCGGTTTTTATAAGCTGTTTTAGTTGCTCTTTACAAGGTTTCTTCAAATGGCCAAGCACCAAAGATTTTTGAACAGTTTTTTAAGAGTTTTTGTTTCCCAACATCTTCAAAAGTCTTCTCCAAAAACCGTTTGCCCAATTGCCTCAACATTGAACAAGGGCACACCTTACAACCTCTACAACTTAAAATGGTCACGTGATGGCGCTGGGATTTTGTTTAATTGTTTTACGGATGTCAGTATGCTTTGTCCATGTTTTACTATTAAGCTTGGGCAGAACTGTACCAATCGATGGCTGAACTTAAAACATGTAAACTGCAAACATGGCGTCGATAACTAAGCTGAATACATTGCAACGCATGTGATGTCAAAATAGGAAAAAAATGTTTGTTTTATATCTGCTTAACAGGCCAGTTTCGATTTTTTTGTGCCACATCCGCAACGAACATGGAGTATGGGAAAACTAGGCAAAACAACGCCAGCCTGTTGGACCACTCCATTTATTGCAGAAATCATGGGAAGAAGGACTTAAAAAGCCCTATGACTGATTATTGTGTGAAAGATATAGGCATCGAAAGCAGGTTTATGAATCTGATACCATTCATTTTTTATTTTTTATTTGCTATTTCAGCAATACTCACAAGATTTTGGTGGTTTTTTGCTATTTAAGCAATACTCACAAGATTTTGTTTGGCATGAGTTTAAGATAGTTTATTTCATTTCGGTACATGGACTATAGTACAATCATTAAATTTCTTGCTCTCTATTATCAAAACGTTAGCTGGAAACATGATTGCCATGTAGGGATTCAAGGCGTCTGCTGAATGTTTTCACAGCACATGCTGATTGGTAGCAAGTAAAATTGTTTTGTTTGGGGGTAAACATAATGGAATGCATAATCTCAGAATGGACGTATATGCATGTGGTGCAGCCCATGGTCAAGCGTGGTCATGCTATGTTGCATATCGTCGATAGTATAGTACCAACTCTGTAACACACTAATTTATAATTGCACTTTAAATGCCTGTGCCAAAATGTAGTGCAATTTGTACGTTTACTAATTAATAATTCACCCGTGAGACAGCGAATCGGAGAAATGTTAAATCGAGCTGCCATTTTGGACAATTGTCTTGGCCAACCACCTATATTAGGAAGACTATTCTCTAAACGAGAACAGGAAGGAGGAACCGAAAAGGGGCATTCTACTCAAGACATGATTTTAAAATTTGCCCGTGCAACAATTTTTTTTTTTTTGCGGAGCATGTAATGCAAGTGGTTAGGGAGCACCAGCCATCTGCTAACTCTGTCTGGTCAAGCGGTGTCAGTACCATAAGAAACGCTAAACGTTATTTCAACAAGCTATCTAAGCCAATCAAAATGCTTTCACAATATCACTTAATGTGACAGCAGGTTCAGAAATATTATGCTTTGGTGTTTTAGCAAGTATTTTACTTTTAGAAATGCGTTTGTGCACAGGTACTGTTTTGATACTGGAAACAATGACTCTGTGGGCCAGCCTCATTCCCAAAGAGTGCCTGATCAAGACTCAGAATGGCCTCTGTAAATGCTTTCTTATGTGCAAAGGATGTACTTCCCTATAAACGCTGCTTGACACATGCAAGTGACGATCTTTTTAATTTACACAATTCAAGATTTCCTGCCAGGAACACAGATGCAGGATCCTTGACTGTGTCACAGTTGATTTTCTATTTGCTCAGTTCAATAGTATTATGCTTGCTTAAAAACTCACATGCTGCATAATTTCCCTGAATACTGCAAGAAAGTTAATTCCCTTTAATGAAGACAACATGAAAAAAATAGCAGTTGTAAGGCTCATGTCCGGAATGTGGAGTGTGAATCATACCCAAATTAACATCTAGGTGAAACCCTTGATTGTTTTGGGTCTAGACTTATTTTGGTTTTTCTCTAGGTCATGGCCTGGACTTAAACGATTCATCGGATAGAAAGGTCAAACTGACATATTGACGTAAATCTTGGAAATTGTTTTACATAGGCCCATGACAGACATTAAATGCTAATATGAGAGAACCGTTTGCAGATTGTTTCGGTGTAGCTATTTTTATATTGAATCGTCTTGAAAGTCAAACTGACACATTGTCTTTTATATTTGTAACAGATGAGCCCGTTACTGTTAGATTTTTAAACATGATGACTCTGAAAGTGTGTGAGTGTAGATTTTGATACGAGAAACAGTGTTGATTGTCCTGACAAAAGGTGACCATATAACTCAAATGGTCACAGGACTAGTTTTGTCTATCTGTCCTAGGTCTGCTTAACACAAGACTTTTCGAGTCCTTTGCAGACAATTGCTAAAAACACCAAAGTGCAATTTTCTCGAAACGTTAAAATGCAGACACTGTGGTTTACTTTGGGAGGAAATGTTGGACCATCCATTAACCGGTGGAAACGTTTTCACAATCACCATCATCCCCCATCTTCAGAAAAGCATGTCTTACCGTTTTTCTTTATTCGAGGAAAAAATAAAATATGAACAGTATGTATATCACCAACTTCGGAAACCGGGAATTCCTTGAGATCTATTTAGCGTTCATAACAGGAACAGTGTCCACATGCTTTGATGCTGTAGGTTTCATCATAATGTATTGCTATTTTCAGTGAAAGGTGACACAGCATACAGGGTAATGGAAGACGGCTTTGATATATATAATGAAATGAGCACTGTGATCTTAATTATTTTGAGGCACACTGTACTGTGGTACCATGCCAATGACGTTTGAATGTTCCTTCAACAATTTCAGTTGCTAACTCTATGTGTCAACTTAGCTCGAAAGACTTTAACGAAACATGCTGAAAAGTGGCTGCTGTAAACGAAAGATGTTCTACATTTTTGTTTCTAAACCAAATATTTTTCCATGATAACCCTCAAACGTTATTGATAACAAATAAAAAAAAAGCCATTTTGAGTATATATATGGTTGCATAGAAATCTGTTTATAGCTACATTTTGGTGTTCAATGTCATTGCAAGGTCAATTGAAGGTCAAGTTTTATATATCTCTGGCATATCTCACTCTCTTGCAAGTTTCATAAAGATTTGCCTGCACTTAAGAAGATTATGCCAAATGTGTCCTTAAATAAACAAAAAATATGGTCATTTGACCCCGTAGTGATCAGTATATCATTACGCAGTTTGACTGTAATCACAATGATCAACGCAGTACATTAAGTGCAACGCCAGAAGTCACGTAGCTAAGCCTTAAAGGAGCTTCTAGGTCGCCTCATACTTTGTTTTATGAATATGGCCATACTTTCTAAATATACAGGGTGCTTGGCGTGAAGAAAGGGGTTCTATAAGACAGATGTTAGTGAACAGCTGGGAGGCATGGGTTTAGAACCATGCGGGAGATGGATGGTTGAGGGAGGTCCGCACAATAGCAGGGTTGATTGCATGCACTGCCTGTGCACAGCAGCTACCTGAAAAGCATTTTACCTCCTTTCCTGTATATTAAAGAACAGGGATTAGAGTTTGACAGCTTATACACAGACATGGTGCAGAAGGCAAACAGGTTAGAGATGGATCATGAAAATATTGATCACAACACATCGCTATTTTAGCGAAAAGGAACACCCGGATATATCAATGGACTGATGAGCAAGTGCATCTATAGCATGGGTTTTCATGCCTTAAGATATCGTTTGTTATATGTTTGCTTACGAGGAATGATATACCACTCCAGGATTAGAGTTTCATGAGTTTGGAATACGTGACAAAAAGTGTTTATCATTCGTTTCATCCAATGGCCAAGTATGTTTATCTGTGCAAAGAGTTCGTAAAGATCTATGGATTCATTCAACCCTCATGTATATCCAACTTATACAAACTACCATAGCATACAAACAGTTCCTGTTCCATAACGTTACTAAGTGTCTGCTACACACAGCTTTAAGGTTGCATTTTGCAAACCATCTTCAGCAACTTCAAAAATGTTTTTATATTATGTCAAGTGGGTGCCCAAATATTTTATCACATTTTCAACAGTCTCACGTAAATCTGCCAAAAAGCCACTGCGTACATTTGCTTCTGTCCCCTTGTGGAATAATAAACTTTAGACTTCCATATGCTAGTGCTATTATGATTACCACATGGTTTATATTTCCTCCTGCAAAATACAATGTAAATATAATAATTCAAAAGATACACCTGATTAATTGTCCAATTGGGACCTCACGATATTGCAATACAGCACATTTTAAAACCTGCTATTGTATGTTTATTCCTGCCAGAGATATCAGAAAATCAGACTCGTGTCACTTCCTTAGGATAATTGATTTGAACAGATATCAAACAACTGCTCTTAAATTTGCTTTTATTGCTGGACACTATCCTATATATCACCTGACCTCACAGTTCGGCAGCATCATTGTCTCCTACACCAACAACGCAGAGCTTAATCTACTGATACATTTGGCTATGTCATATCAATTTGTTTCTCACGATACTTACAATGGGACTCATCAGATTAAAAGCATGTTGTCTGAAAGTCAACTTCACTTAGAATTCCAGTTCAACAAGGCAAGGCTATGGAGTCACGCTTCCGCAAACCAATATAGATGGCTCCTGCAAACTAAGAAAAGATTATCAATCGAAGTGAGTGTACAGTTTGTGTTAGCTTGTTGATGTAGCTTTATATATTTCCGAAGGTCCTGAAGACATAGGCACTCTAATGAGAACGAAGTCATTTGACAAAGATAAAGTGACAACTGGTTAATATAGATCGAGTTCAAATGTTTTTTTTTTTCTGTCTTTATTATTTTACTGTAAAAGGAATCTTCCCAATATACAGTTGATAATGGCTTTTACAATTGTAACATTGAATTTACATCTTTTGATTCTATAATGCTTGGTACCACATTATACATATAAAATGCAGTTAGTAATGTCAAAATCACGTACTTTCACTTTCTGTGCTCGTTGGTTCCTTTTAATCTCACTAAAAACATTAAAATTGGAATTTCGTGTGCATGATGTACATTGGGATAGGACAAATATAAATAATTGCAGTCACGGTGGATTAGTTATTTTCATACCTGATGCTGGAGATAGGGAAACGGTTACTGGGCCTGCATGTGGTGTTTTATCCAATCATTTTAAAATAAAACAAGCAGTCCCGTACCTAAGCATACAGTCGCACATTTCAATTGTTCTATATTCATATCTAAATACAACAAACTTGGAAGTAAATATTACTGTAACATCCTCGTATTGCCATGGAATTCCTAAAATCCCATACATATCTCAAGAAAGGTTCAATTTTAGGAATAAAGGGCGAATTGGGACCATAAAATTTGCAAATGATACACTTTTACTGCATTTTGTGATGTCATCTGCCAAACGTTTTCTCATATCTCATCAAGATATTGTCCACAAAAACCCTTCTTTTCACACAAAATACAGGGGATTTAATGGTAAGCTTTGAAGATAAAGATGTTTATTCAGTAATGTTTTGTACAGAAGACAGGCAAAATAGTCCCTGCTCGCCTTCAACAATGGGGCCTGTTGTTCAGTTTGGGTCACGTCAAAAGAATACAATGCTCTTTGGTACCCAAACATATGCATGTGTACAGTTTTTCAAAGCTGTCTAAAAGAAAGATATGATTCCCTTTTCCATACGCTAAAATAGAATGTCAGCCAATATAACATGTTTTAAACTGAAATCAAACTATATTTTTCTTCAACCAGACAGCATCATAAGTGTATGTTACATTCTTCCAAAACATCATACGGTTATATTTGAAATTGAAACTCCAAAATCAACTGATAGAGTTCATTGCAATATTGTATATATGTTGATCAAACACGGATGTCACAGCACATATCAACTAGGGTATCTCAAGAGGGATTGTAGCAGAGAAGGCTTGGCAGAGAAGAAAACAGGTTTTGTACATGGAATACCATTCAAAACAGTCCAAAGAAGCAGAATATAAATTATATTTTCCTTTCCAATATGCTTATGTAATTCGTATGTTCATACATATCGAGATAACTGTTCACAACGGGGGTAGGGTTACAAAGAGTAATACCATTGCACCATTTGAAAGTGATTCTGATGCTCAATCGTATATCAATATGGAAAGGCAACCATTTTATCGTTCAGTTACGTCACAATATCCAATATTATCTCAGTACATTACATATAATTCTTGCCTTCGGAGAATGCTGAATGTAAATTACAGCCGAAATGCCAAACCAATGTCTGTTTATTTCAATAAAACACCAGCCTGCAAACACAGCTGGGTGCATGCCTTTTGGCAGTGTCGGGAACGATCTCAAGATCTCATAGTATTGAATTACAAGTTTGAAGAAGACATATTTCGATTGAGTAAAACGTATACGGCCCAAGTGTACCTTGATTTCTACACTCTTTTTATCATCTGTTATCTACATAGGGCTACGAATAGGGCCAGTAAGTACCTTGTCACTAAATTTAGTTTCTTGTAAAACGATATGCACGTGTCACTACATAACATTTATTTTGAAACTAATGTCAAGAATTCATCACGATTGGACTTATTTTTGTTCCTGTTCACTGACACTTAAATTAGTTAGTAGAGTGGTTAAGATATGAAGGTGAATTTTTGTCGTTTTATATGTGTATTAAAATCCATCTTGCAATTCCTCCTAATGCTATTTGTAACATGCATTGTACACATGGAATGAAAATATAAGATATGACTTCTACGCTGCTAAATACGGTGTTTTTCTGACACAAGACAGCACATCTGTCGGTAACATTCAGTATTGACTGCGGATAACCATCATTACTGATCTTGTTTTTTACATTCGAACCAATATATTACGTTTCACTCGGTTTACTTCACATTAGGCGGATCTTTCAGTTCGCCCACGCTATTGCTTTGAAAGTTATCAGAAAATTTGGAGCCTCTAAATCTGCATTTGTTTAACATATGCATCCGTGATATATTTTTACTTTTTCCATGACTTTTTCTCCTTTTGAATTCTTAATTTCTGTGGAAAAACAGTTGATAATTTAAAAATTTGATTGGAATGGTTTTAACCTCCTTTGCACCATGTAGATTCTTTTCCGTTGTTGAACAATTTGTGAAACTCACTCATAAATTGCGCTGTATCCTCAGTATGGTAATCACAGTCTAATTACGGAACGAAAGATTATATGCGAAAAATCAATCACCGTTTGCTGTGGAAACACTGCAATAATTCACAAGGTTAAAACAACAGTGAAGCAGGTTTGAAAAATCAAAATGCTTGATGAAAATATAGGTGGACTAAGTTGATAGATAATTATTCGACAGACGTGTCATATAATATCCACAAATCAAAGTCCTCCGTAAATAAAATTCTTGATGAAAATAGACCGGCATAGGTTGGTTAAACTATTCTTGCCTAGGCCTGTGATATAACATCCGTCAATTCAATTAGGTCCTTGGTGTTAGTCACAAACGCTGAGACCAAAACAGTACCCTGGCCTGAAGCAGAACACTTGAACTGTCATAAAACAGTTGTATTTGTGTCTTTTTGTCCAGAACCACTTCCTAGTAGTCATTACCCTACTCTGCAGTCAAACTCTTTACCCTCCATAAGCTAACCTGTCCCTGCCTAATCTATATACATATGGAAGCACTATTGTCCATATTGCACACGTTCCTCTGTAAAATTTTGACATAGGCTGTATAAACTCAAATAAAGTAAAGAGTCTTCAGTGGGTCACAACTGAGATCATGTTTCGGAGCTTATACCCGTACATGTCTCTCAGAGTAGCGGCTCCTTGTTGAACCTAAATATTCAGCAAAGACAACCCACATAAAAATGAATAAATATGAACGTGGCAAATGATGAATTAGCTAAATACGTGATGGTTTGCTTATAAATGCAGAGCTTCATTATGAAAAAAGAATGCCTGTCAAACAAAACATAATTACTAAATTTGTAAAGCACAGATTCAGATAAGAAAATTTTGAATTACCCCTGAACCAGTATGACCCTTTCTAGCTGGATAGCTGATTCGAGTTAAACCACCTGCCAGTGTATAACTGAAGTAGAAACAAGCTGGGGCATTATATTCAGTCCCAGTGATTGTAGAATAAACAGTTGCTGCTAGACCACCTGTACAAACCAGGTGAAATCCTACCAAGGACTCCAAAAATGGACATCCTGCACCAGAATTGTAAAAAAAAACTCCATGATGACATCTAGTCCTCACTTTGAAAGTCTCCAAACAGTTAAGCTCTCTATTTCACTGGCAACGCTGAGTCAATGTTTCAACGTAATGTGTCATGTTTGTGACATTTGGGAAAATACTGTCAAATTTGAGTATTTTTTTAAATATTTAGTGAATGTGCATTTAGGCATGGCAGAAAAGAGTGAAAGTTATTAGCATTTATGCCAAAAACATTTTATGAAAACAATTTTTCTTAACATGACTTTAAGTACAATAAGACAAACTTGTAACTCTCATAGGCCGCTACTTGCTACCGATAGCCCCAGGGGAGGGGGGGTGAACTTGACACAAAACATATAAGCCTAAAAAGTCTAAAGGGGAACATTAAAACAGAATGACGCGAAAAGATAAAATTAAGTAGCAAAACAGATAAGTCTAAAACTGTAATATTATTGTAGCCAAACTGTCTAATACTTTTTGGATATTTACAGCAAAATGTATAGGGCAAGTCAGAAAAAGATGAAAGTCATTTGTATTTAAGTCAAGAGAATGTAATGAAGATATAATATTTCGTAACCGGATATAAAGTACAATTAGGTTAGCTTGTAACTGCCGTAGGCCGCTGCTTGCTACGGCCAGCCCTTTGGGGTCTAACCTAACAGAAAACAAGCTAGCCTCAAATGTCTAAAAGGTGAACATCAAAACGGGATGATGCCAAAATATAAAACTAAGTAGCAAAACAGGCAAGTCTAAATTCTCCAAAAATATTGAAGCCAAATTTTCTGACCATCTCCGGATATTTACAGCAAAATTTCTAGAAATATTTGATCAAAAGTACGTCTTTGAATCCTTTCCACTCAAGTCAGTTCTTATTAAATTTGATCCTAGATGCAAAGTCCTGAAATTTAGAATAAATACGACCAAATCTCAAAAGCTGGGACAAACACGTATTATATCCAATAGTTTTTCAAATATTTCTGTCCGGGAAAGGATAGTTAACTACTTCAAAGTTAAGCTCATCTATTTTTGACAGACTTTAATACAAAACCTGTCATTAGTGACTTCAATATCCGGGTCCAGAAATACAGCTCTGAAACCATCTCAATTGTTACCCTCCAAAGGGATATCTTTTGGATAAATTTCTTTAGCAATTTCACTGAAATTTTGGACATTTACAGCCGCAATGTCATCAATATATCTTGCGTTGCTTGATAATTTTGTAGCCAGTTGAAAGTCTTTCTTCATCAATTTATCCATATACTTAAATTCAGGCCAGGTAAAATATAAATCTGCCACCAACGGGGAGCAGTTGTTACCCATTGGAATGCCTTTTATTTGTTGAAAAAGAAACAATGGTCCGCATTGAACAAAACTATTATACAAAAGAAATTTTATAGCATCTATCAAAGGTTCAACAGTATAAGATTTCACGTTTCTTTTTGAATATTTATTGTGTGACCAATATGCTTTCTTTGTAAATTTCATTTATTTTTTTGTATGGTTTACTATTATGATTTAACATCTTGCTTAAATTAATCCTGAAAGAGAACTTTTGACTTTATGTAAAGGCAGCTTTGTTTACAGTGTAGAAAAATCAAAATATTTGACAATGTTTGCTTTTATATCTTTGATTTTAGATACAAACTCGGAAGAATTGCTAATACTCCAACACAATTTATTTTACAGTTTCTATAAATTTCACTACAGTATTTACAGAAATGATTTCTAATTGCAGTCAAGCACAGTGTTACTTCTTTTTTGTTGTTTTGTTGTACATTTTGCAGCACCGGCTATGAATCTAGATTTAAAAGGGTTTTATTGTGATTTGGGTATCCACAAGAAAAGTGGAATAGAGTTTTCCTTTTAAGAAATTTTGATATTCAAATTCCTTTTCATCTTATTCTTTATGTGTATTTATCAAATTATCAATTGATTGTTTGTGTAATTTATATACGTCATTTCCTCATGTCTGAAATATTGTTTATACCAAGTTCATTTTTCAAAACATCCAGATAATATTTTTTGTAGATGATCCCACAAATGTTACCTGCCTTATTTTTTTGTAGGTCTTTTACTGCTTTTGAAACTTAAGGATGTTTTAGATTGATTGTTTTGAAATTTTTAATGTGAGATTTATAAAAATGAATATAATTTCTAAGTTTGGTAACTATCCTTCAAATTTCTGAAATTCGATTTTTTTCTTTTTTGCCTATTTTATACAGAAAAAAAAATCAAATGCATCACATGACTCCTGAAAAATGCTGTCAATGTTCAACTTGGGATATATCCAATAATTTGTACCTTTTTTCATCACTTCTTTTAAAATTGAATTTTGTATTGTATCCAAATTATCTGTAAATACATGTTTGTGGTATACATCATAAAAGCCAGAAATTTCTAATAATACATGATATTTTGTCCAATATTGTTTCCCATATTTATAGGAAATAATAGGGGGTTCGTTTATTTTGCATTCCTTGGGAATCATGTGATGGGCAAATTTCAATTTGAAAAGGGACTAAATGTTTAGTGAATCAACAATTTTGTGTTGGAAAGGAATGCATCAAAACATTTGATGCGATTTTTTTTATTAGAATCTGGTTTCCAAATAATTTTTGCGTGAGCATACACAATTTCACGAAAATTTTCCGGAAATGTGTGTTCTGAATACGTAAGACCCAAATATTCAGTGATTTTTGTTATGTCTCGAAATGATAGTGCTTTACGGGCTATATGTAATTGATCAATAGCATTGGAGAAAGTCTGTAGCAAATTTTGGACAAGGTCTTTTGTATCCACGTCCCTAAAATTTCCCGTTTTCCGTGATTTCCTTTGCCCTTGACTCTTCCTTCTTTGAATACCAGGCTGAAAATGATGAAAAGGTGCATGACTGCTATCAAGAGTTGCAAAGTCCAAATTCCTAAAATCACCGAAGCCTAAAATTATGTCATTGAGTCCAAAAGGAAAAGCTGAATTAAGTGTTGTGATCCAAAAATCTTCTATTTGTGATACTGTCGTTGTGTTTACATAACTATCTTGGTCTAACATATTTGGCTCTATCTAATCATAATTTGTATCCGGCAATCCAAATGTGAATGTTCCTCAGAATTGAAATGGTTTCACAAAAAGTACTTAATTTGGGATTTTCAATCGTAGTTTATGAGCACTAAATCTCTTTTTAACTGATTGAGTAGTTGGGTTTATATATTGTGATTTACATTTGATGCCGGATATCAAATAAATGATATTGGAGGCTTCGCAAGGCACATTCAGATTCACAAAGTATATTAAAAAATCAGCGCTCAAGGCTAAGGCTGAACCGTTTCCACTGCTTTTCTCACTGTTCATGATCGTTTGTGGTTTTTTAAGAAATTTGGAGAGCCCATCTTGCCATTTCTCTATAATCATGTTCCTGAACATTATCCTGGTCCGTCATTGTTTAGTCAACCATGTAACTAAATGAAAAATACCATTAACAAATACAAGTCCAAATTGGGTGCTAGACTTCAGACGTTACATAGAATTCCAGTATCCTTTCAAATCATGGATCAGGGACCAGCCTGTATAGACCTATCCTCCAAGCATGAATGGTTCAAAGCGAACAGAAAATAAAGTATTAACATGCTGATTTCTACTTATATAAATTGCGCATCAAGGTGACTATGTTATCTTATCATATCCACTTGAATATACAGCAAGTGCATTAATTACCTGTTGACATGGTTGATTAGACAATTTTTGACTGGATAGATCATCCTACTCCCAACTAAAGGTCCTTTGTAGAACAATGCTGAAGAAATATAAACACGAAATTTTAGCAATAAATACCATACAGCAATGGCAACAGATATGGGGATTTTGGCTATAGTCTCTCTATATTTACTTGAGTCAACAGCAACAACCAATAGTTTCGCTCTGCATTTAGTATTTCGACTTTGGGAGATAAAATCACGTTATCCATAGATCTACTTTAATATAAGAAATCAGAAACTACCTTATATAACACATTTGAGTTGTCCAAATCTTGAAACTTTAACAATTAGTGCCACACAACATGGGCAACAGATATGGAGATTTTGACTTTGGCCTATCTGTATTTACCCAATTCAACAGAAAACCCGAATTGTTTGGCTCTGTGGCTTTTACGCCATGCACAAGTGGGGTTTGGAAGTTTAAGTACAATATCGTCAATGTTTATACAATCAATGTCACCTTCATCAGGTTAAAATCATCATCTGAATCATATCAGCCGAGTTGGGGGATATCTCCATACTTATCACTTCTTTCATCGTGCCAATATACTTATCTAGACCTTTTGCAACGTTCAGTTTTGGTTCCTCGTGGTCTCTTTCATTTTTATGCCCCCCTTCAAAGAAGGTGGGGCATATAGTTTTGCACATGTTGTTCGGTCTGTCGGTCTGTCGGTCAGTCGGTCGGTTGGTCGGTCAGTAGACTGTGGTTTCCGCACAATAACTCAAGAATTTTTTGAGCTAGGACTTTGATACTGTCCAGGTGTATCATTCTAGTCAAAAGCTAGGCAAAGTTTGAAGATGGGTGACCTTGACGTAATTTCCAAGGTCACAGTGGTATGTGAGTTAACTTTCGTTTCCGCACACTAACTGAGGAGGTTTTTTAAGCTAGGACTTTTATAAAGCACTGGATAATTGTCCGTATTCAGGGCTAGGCGAAGTTTGAAGATGGGTGACCTTGACCTAATTTCAAAGGTCACAGAGCCATTTGGTTGAATACAGTTTCTGCATGATAACCTGCATTTTAGAGGTAGCACTTTTATATTGCACAGCTTTATGGTTGCTTATCAAGGCTAGTTTGAGTTTGTAGATGGGTGACCTTGACCCAGTTTTGAGTTTTGTCACACACAGACAGTAGACCTCCTGTGGTTTTTGCACAATAACTGAAGAAGGACAAATGAAAATGAATGACCTTGCCCTAATTTCCAAGGTCATAAAGCCACTTTGCTGAATATGGTTTCTAAATGATGACTTATTTTTCAGCTATAACTTTTAAATCGCCAGGTTTTCAGTCGTTTTTAAGGGCTAGGTTAAAGTTTAAAGATATGTGACATTGATGTATCCTCAACCTTCACTAATTTTGTAAGGTCACGAGTGCCCCATCTACCGCTATCAATAGGGCAGCGAGGGCAAAGGTAATGAGGGGGGCATCTATTTTTTAGATACATATCTAGTTTTCTTCTTCTTGTTTTCTTTCTCATTTCTTCCCTGGCTTCTTCTAACGTTTTCTTTACAAGAGTATCGGGTAAGAAGAGGCTTTCTACCACAAGCAGTCTTTTTTCTAAGGGCAGCTCTTGGATAGGGGTAAATAGCTTCTGTAGAAATATTGCTGTGGTGGGGTAGAAATTTCAGTTTATGCATTAACGATCCCTGTTTGCTGCTTCAGTCCAGGCTCTGTGGCAACACCTGAGCATGATGGTTGTATTGCTTCTTCACTTGTTGTTTCAAGTTGAATGCCATTTTGCGGAACCCTTGGGGCAATAGATGAGCGGAAACTGGAGCATGGTGTAACTGGTAGGGTTGCTTGATAATTTCCTGTCTTGATTTGAATGTCACTTGTGGTGCGTTTGAAGCAACAGAAGCTACTACAGAAGGATAACGATAGTGTTGCTTGTTTCCTCATTGCCTCAGATTAGGTGGTACTTTGTAGAACCATCAGAGTAATAAAGGACCTACTAAATATAGTCAACTGCTCCTCAATTGTTACACTTGAAGATGTACTGTTCTCATGTGTATGTGGATCTTCATTGTTGACCCCAAACTGTGGGGCTCTGTCATTGCTTTCCTCTATGCTTGAAGGAGCTGGATGGTCTGTGCCATAGAATGGGAGGAACTCATTATCTTTGAGAAATGTCTTTTAAATGGGTAAATCCCAGTGACAGAGAACCCAGTAATAAAATTTTCTGATAGGATTGCAAGTACAAAGGCCCCACCCAGGAGTTCAGTTATGGTATAAATTGGAATTGCCTGTCTTGGGTGATGCATCTGCCATGAGTTTACTATGTCATTGAAGAAATTCTTCAATGGCCTGTACAGTGTACAGTCCAAAGACTGAAGTTTGTGGCTACAGTTCCATGGCAATGTGAGTAATTTAATACCATTGTCTTTTGCTTTGTGTAGGATCAGAGTTGACATGTGCATTATGTGGTTGTCCACAGACAGAAGAGTTGTGTCACCCTATGAAGAACGAGTGTGCTTGAAAGGATTCAGCTGTGATCTACCCAGTATGATATGCCATGCCAACTGTTTGAATGTTTGAATTTCCAAATATAGTAAGTACATTGGTTCAAATGTTAAACATCAGCCAGAAGCAAGTGACATTAGACCTCAAATCATTAAAACGTAGTCAAAAATGCATTACAATAGTCAAAATTTGTAAGGATAGCAGTCACATTTCAAGTTGGTTTCCAGAAGTATTTTTAAAAGGACATTTAAATGTTCAAGAAAGCATATTATCCCACAAATCATCTAATAAGTCAATTATTAGGGTAATAATTTAGAATTCCAAAAATGTAGTATGCCATTGTAAGTCATCTGTAAGTCAGCCAAGCATAATGTACATCTAACTCATGGTTCTATAAAGTTCAAAAGGTCAAATTGTAAAACAGTCCTAATTATTGTAAAATTCTACTACCTTTATCAGAGAAAGAATTCGGTTTTATGAAGAGAGAGAGAGAGAGAGAGAGGGAGGGAGGGATCATTTGAAATTCCTAAAGGTAACTGTAAGTATAACTGTTTTCCTGTAATAGTTTTAAAGTTTTTCATTTATAATCAGACGTAGTTCAACTTGTCAGTCAGTTGATTTAGATGCTAATTATTTATACAAGAGGGAGACAGAGAAAGAGTACATTAAACACTTTGAGCCAACCTGACATGACTCTCATAATAACAAACTATATTCATCAGACAATTATAAAAAAACAACATCAGTTTCACTACACTTGGAACACTTACGGCACTGCAATATGTGCAGAAAATGCCTGAATGTTCAAATTGTTACCAAATATATAAGGTTTCCATGAAAAGAGAAGTGGATAATATTCTGGTGTCATGCGGAGTCGTGTTACATGTTTTTGTTCATTATGAGGAAATATCAGAACTACTTTAATTCCAAGGTGGAGCAATACAGGAAGTAGTGGTTAAGGGAGTTTCAAAACAAATTCTACTAGAGAGCATGTAGCAGAACTAGCTAACAACTTGGAGCAGCTTTGTGCAAGATAGTTAATTCAGGGAAAGTTGAATAAAACAATTCAAATTTTATCCAAGAAATCAGAGTAATGACAATAAAAGAATTGTGGTCAAAGCATACAGAAGAGAGCTACGCAGTTTTATATTCACTAAGAAACATAGCACGGAAGAACAACCTGCATCATTGGAGAAAGCCACAGAGGGTATAAATAACAGGTGACCTGGTTGAAAATAGTCTGAGGCATTTGAAGCAGAAATGGACATGAAGGTCCTATGCAATTGAATCTGGTGAAAGCTTAAGAATTAGGCCCAATGGTACAGATAATGGAACATTTTGTCATTGCTTAAGGGAAATTAGGTAACAGACTAAAACCACTGGTGGTCAACACAAGGCCATACTGCATTATCCAGAGATTGTTCAAGTACAGATGCCAAAACACCTAGTGGTGGAGCAAGACAATCATAAAGTGGAACGTATTTCTATTGAAATATCAGGACCTACATAAAGAAACAGTTCAATAAGAGAATCTTGGAAGTCAGTGGAAAAACGGGTAGAGGACCATCTACAACCACAGCTACAAAACTCTAAACTAAATGTATTAACGGGAAGTACTGTTCAATGTGTGCAGATAGCATTGCTTTTAAGTCAAAGACAATACTATGCAATCATTGAGTTTAGAGTCGGTGTAACCCTCTCATATATTTAATTTTTCACCAAACTTTGAAAATCGAGCCGACTTCACCCTTTGCGTACAATACACGTGGACCAAGGCTGGTAGCCCGTAAGCCTCACCTGTGACTGAAGTGCCAAAACCTGGTGGTTGACAGATATTCTGTGAGGACTGAAGACAATTAAATGATGTGAAAGGGAAGGACAGCTTCCCATTGCCTTTGGTCTAGGACATCCTTTACTAGGTAAGGGATGTCCACATATACACAGCTACATTTATAGTACGGCTACAGGTAAATTCCTTTTCCTGTCAAAAAAATCCTAAAACAGCATCCGTTTGTTACATTATTTATAGTTTCCCAGAATGTCCTTTAGCCTAACAAGTGCACCCAGTTAAATTTGAAAAAAATCATGAACAAAGTGTTGCCTGCACTGATTAGTCATTGTTTTGCTTCACAATGAATAATAGAAAGATTCCACTTAGATGTAGGACACATAACAGTGAAAGAAGCATCATGTCATACTTGACAGGCACATGTATTGTATTGAAGAAATGGTTCATATTCTTACTGCACTTTTTTTTTTTGTTTTGCATTTCGAATACGGAGGAAAGAAAAAAATCATTAGAATGGGATAGATTTAAATATTTTTAGCAGGGCAAAATGTTGCCTATTGCTTTCCACAAGATTCCCAACATGTACAAGAATTTGACAAAGGACATCTTTCCATGGTATTGATTGCCTGTATTACCATAGGTCATTATTATATGTCAAGGTCAAAAATTCCATGCCTCCATGTTTGCTTGAACATAATGAGCGTAGATTAGAGAAGGACCACTGCATACAACCCACTTGAAAAATTGGGACATTGAAAGATTCCAGAGGACATTAAGAGAAATCATAATCAGATTGGTTAGCAATAATGGACGTCATGGGAATAACAACTTGACACGTTACACATCATTCTATCTGCTACATAGAAGATATGGCAGGCTACCTTTAACAAAAGTCATGTCAACTAGCAATGAGTCCCGTGCACCCCAAAGTTGACTTTGAGACTTGTCCAAAGCACTGGCCAAGGCTTGACAACATCTGGAATGATCCACAGACGGTATCAGGCAAATTATCAAAAAGAAAGGCCATGTATTAAAGCATATATGTAGTATACACCTTAAAGTGCAATTGCAGGAGAGCCTTATCAACATAAACATAATATCTACAATTAGAAGTCACATGGAGAAAAGGACCAGTATTTGAAATATGTCGTCAATAAAGCATAAAACCATAACAGCCAACAGAAGAAAGTGTAAATAAGCAGATACAAAAATAGTATAGGATAATGCCAGTTTTAAACCCAAGAGAAAACAATAATCTCACAGCTGTTAACTGACATTGCATACAAAATACTGAAAGTAGCATATCACAGAGAAGCTTGATTTAATTGAAGCAGATAAACCAGCCAAGCCAGAACTAGGAAGTCTACAAGTCACATGCAGAAGGCTGACAAAAGACTTGAAGCAGTTTGGTCATCCACATAATGTCAGACATCAAACGAAGCAGCTTTAAAAGATAGGTTTTCAGATGACTACACGCAGTGGGAAAGAGGGCAAGACTGACTTGGGACACAAAGAAGAAGAATGCAAGTCCAGAAAACTAACAAATATTCAATCCATTTGGTTGTTTCCACAATTTAGGCAAAGCTAGTAATTGCAGTACATGATGTTAGTATACAACCTCAGCACAATAAATTATTACTAAAAGAAGAATGACAATGAAGACACAAAAAGCTCAATGGACAAATTTGGTGCTCTCAGGAAGACCACAAATTCAAATGCCAGCAGCAGCACATTATGAGAGAATCACAAAAAGATAAAAACTTCAAAACACTATGACACCATATTTTCAAGTACAATGATGTGAACTGACAGACTTCAAACCACGAAAAGTTAGATGAAGGAAACCAAGAGCCCTAATTATACAATTAACAGACAGCTAAACAGAAAAAAGAGAGGAGTAATCAATTTCATTTCTACAGTGTATTGTTTATTATTATTATTATTATTATTATTATTATTATTATTATTATTATTATTATTATTATTATTATTATTATTATTATTATTATTATTATTATTATTATTATTATTATCACACCTTTATTCGCACTTATATATGTATAAGTACAGTGTATGTATCATAAAAAATCACAAATGTCATATGACTGTATGATTCATAGAGAAGAACATAAATTCACAAATGTCCTTTGCTGCAAACATGGGTAGCCCATGCTGCAAAGCACGATAACTCCGATCATTCAAATACTTGCATAAGCATGTTAGGCCGTACACAAGTGGGCTATGCACACATTGCATTCGTTCCGAGAAATTAAGATAAAATTAAGGGAGTTACAAACTAATGAGCGGCTTCCACTCCATTGTATCGGTATTGCGGTAATATTTTCAGTGTCGTGAATCTTATTTCCAAATGTATTCAGACGATAGTTTCACAGTTTGCTTAGGTAGCTTGGAGTCCATATTGGATTTCTCATCAACAAGATAATCATTTATTTAAGATGTGATGCCCAGTATACTCACAACGATAAAAAATGACAACAGAGTTAAAATTTAAGACCTCTACATGATTACTTCTTAATCATTGCAATATGTATGATTTAAAAAACTCCCGTTGACCATCCTGAATCTGATAATTTCCTGCTTGTGTCAATTGATATACATTTATCGTATCCATAAAATGAATGACACATATATATAACTTTGGGAAAAGATTAGTTAGATCCTTTATTCATCCTGGGTAATACATGATTGGCGGGTACCCGCTAGTTCTCATCATGGCCCGGCCGTGAGAGAAAATATACGAAAAATATAGCAATATTTACAGAGTACAGTAAAAACAAAAGGAATAAATCAATATAAAAATTGTCCCATCAGCATACAGCAATTACCTGCTTCCATTATGCCAATGACAACAAGTAAATATTTTGTACCAAACCCCATTTTGATTAAAGGTTCTGGAGGTACCTCTTAGATTATAGGGATTTGAATGTTTTAACAGATTTTGCTAAGCGAACATCAGTGGGAAGGGCATTCCAAAGCCTTTCACTATCATACCTAAAACTGTGAGTGTAGTTTGTGAGCCTTGCTTGGGTGGCAATTCAATTGTTGCGACTAGCACTTGTTGTACCAAAGTGTGCTGCTGTGAGAGTGACATAAACTTATATAAATATGTCGGCCCCAAACCATTTAGACACTTGTACATTAGTACACTTCTTTTAAAGCTTACGCACTCATAAAAAGGTATCCATTTCATTTTTTTAAAAAACCTTCTGGCTGGAAAAATCTAAAATGTTGCTCTGGAGAATTATACGTGCCACTCGCTACTATAATTTGGTAATACGTTCTGTAAAAATTGAATTGGAAGTACAACAAAAGTCCCTGTGTGGTAGGAGCAATGCATTAAAAAGTTGGACTGCAACATCTTTTTGGAATCAAATGCCGAATTCTTTTAAGAACACCTATTCTTTACTAAAGAAGACATACTGTATTGTATGTATTTATTCAAATGCTTTGGTCCGTAAGAAATACGGAGCAAAGCAAATGAATAAGCGTGGATACAAACTTAAAACGTCATGAGCCTGTGCAATTTTTCCCAAAGTTTGTGTCGTATGTATAATTTTTTTATGATAAGTGGTGGTCATCTTAATTTTTTTTAAATTGCACCCGGCCAAATTTTACACATCTTTTAAAAATCACTAAGAAATACCCTTTTGAACCCATACCAATCGACAAGAAAGATTTATGCTCCATTTCCATCCAGTAAGAGTATTCCTCCTGACTATTAACATGTGCAGGTGCATTATAAAACTTCTGTGATTCAGCTGGGGGTTTTGCTGGTATTTAAACATTGCATTACAAGTATGTAAACATTCAAAGCATTTAACACTGCTGCATCTGGTGAAATATCTAGGACCTAAATTATGATGGATGTTTATATTCCATCACTCTTAGACTGACAAAAAAATAGGCAACAAAAGCAACTACACCGTTTCCAAAATCTACATTATTAAGTCACATCATCAAAATTTTGTTGCCGTGCCTGACATAACATCTCTGCCGAACCTTTTGTTTTCAAAGTGCTCTCATTTGACTGTATTTCAATGGTGTCATTGGTCATAGTTCACCAAACAGCGTTGCGGTGATTGCAGACATTACTGTGCTTAATAAGGCCAGTGGCAGGTATGTATTTTAGATGTCCAGGAACCAATATTATTTATGGATTTTCACTTGGGGCTACCTGCACCTTTTTCAACTGTAAATGGTGCTGACTAGGCACCATGCCTATGCACTTAGAGAATGAAACAGGAGGAGTACTGCAGTAGACAAGATACCAGAAAAACGCAACAACATTGCAAATGGACAAGTTGTTTTGTAGTTACCAATAACATAAAAGTATCATTATTTGATGTGAATAATGTTCCATTTTTAAGCGTGCCATTTTTAAGCGTTATTTTTAGTGCATGGCCATGATGGAAACTAGCTTTAGCTAATCATGTATTACCCTGGGTAAATAAAGTTACCTTATCTTATCTTATCTAATCTTAACGTCCACATGCCAAATTAATAAAGTTGTCTCAAAAATGACGCTAAGTCCAAAAACAACAAGTTAATGAGTATTGCAGAGCAATACATAGTCCCCCGCTCGTCGCCCACGGGAGGTAATTATTATGAAGTGTGCAAAGTACCAGAGTTTAGCCCAAAACTACATCTACCAAGACATGCACTAAGATGCAAGGATTTGTGAGGAAGGATAAGCTCTACTGCTACATACATGCATAGTAGTGGTGATGTTACCAGCACCACCACGGGGAGGCTGGCCATGCATGGATGAAACCTGACTTACAATGGTTAAAGCATTACAAATATGAACAGACAGATGCAAATACGATATACATATTATCAAATACAGGAGTATTTACAGTACATGTATTAATACATGTACATAATTTATGTAATTTTTTTTCCAAGTAATTAGCAAATGGTGAAAATGACTTTTTTTCCAAAAAGTGGGACACTGGGCCCTGGCAACATCAGGTTTCATCACAATAACCATAAATAGAGGTAACTATAATCATGGATATGATAGCGGTTCCTTTGTAAAAAATGACATCATCATTTGAAACTGTTCAAAATTCATTAAAAGCAAGACGGAAAGGGTTGAAATGAATGGACAAGTGTCAAGTTCACATCCCTCATTTCCAAGTAACCTCTACTTTGGTTTGGTGCCACAGAAGCTGTTCAGTTTTGCAACCAAGATGATACAGGTGACATGAAAATTAAATCAATGCATTCTAAATTATTATCACAACTACTTTTCTTCTAACCTAGTGACCTACTTTTGCCATGTGACGACAGCAATGTCCCAGGAACTATGCAAGCAACATTTTGGTAGCTGTAGGTGTTATGGTATTTGAAATATGGCCTGGACAAGGATTTACACGGAGTTTATACTGTGACCTACATATCTGACCTAGTGACCTTTTTTTGCTCATAACACATTTTCAAGTCACAATGAATTAACAGGTAAAATTTCATTACAAGAAGTCAAAAGTAACACAAAATTATAGTCAGGACATGAAAATACTCAACATTTACAAATCACTGTGACCCACATATTTGACCTGGTGACCTAGTTTTGCTTTATGGCACATTCTTAGATTAAGCTTCACATTTGTGTAAAATTTCATTAATCTAAGTAAAAGGACAAAAAAGTTATGGCCCGGACAAGATTTTGAATGGATTTAACAGTGACCTAGATATTTGACCCAGTGACCTACTTTTGCCATGTGACACAACAACTCCCCAGGTAGTATTAAAATAATAAATTTGGTAGCTGTAGGTATTATAGTAAGGGAAATATGGCATGGACAAGGTTTTACATAGAGTTTACACTGTGACCTAGATATTTTACCTAGTGACCGAGTTTTGCGTCGTGACACACCTTTAGGTCACAATACATTATCAGTAAAATTTTATACCAAGAAGTCAAAATTTTTTAAGAATTACAGTAAGGACATGAAAATACTGTACATTTATGTACTACTGTGACCCAAATATTTGACCTAGTAACCTAATTTTACTTTACGACATATTTCCATGTTAAATTTCACATTTGTGTAAAATTTCATCAATCTAAGTAAAAGGACAAAAATGTTATGGCCCCGACAAGCTTTCACATGGATTTCATATTGTGACCTAGATTTTGAACCTAGTGACCTATTTTTGCCATGCTACACTCCAGCACCCCAAGAAGTATGCACATAACAAAGTTAGTAGCTGTAGGTATTATGGTATAAGAAATTCGGTGCTGACAAGGTTTTACACAGAATTTTATACTGTGACCTAAATATTTGACCTAGTGACCTTATTTCCCCTCATGACACACTTTTGGGTCAAGGTACATTATCATGTAAAATTTCATAAAAAGAGGTCCAAAAGTTAAAAAAATTACAGTCAGGACCTCAAAATTCTGTATATTTATATATCGTGGTGACCCAAATATTTAATCTAGTGACCTAGTTTTGCTTTATGACACTTTTTTAGACTAAGCTCCACATTTGTGTAACATTTCATGACTCTAAGTAAAAGGACAAAAAAGTTATGGCCCTGACAAGATTTTTCATACATATGTATTCTGTGACCCAGATATTTGACCTAGTGACTTACTTTTGGCACACGATACACTTCTGTTCTAGGAAGTACGAACACATTAAATTTGGTAGCTGTGGATGTTATGGTGTTGGAAATATGGCCCGGAGAAGCTTCGGACAGACGGACTGACGGACGGATGGATGGAAGGACGGACGGACAGACGAGGTGCAAACCTATAGTCCCCCACCAAGTGGGCGGGGGACTAAGAACCCCTTTGGGTATTAAGGACCAGCTTTCTGGCATAAATCCACACCGCAGACACATACCTTCTTCAATATCGACAGGTTATTATAAAGGCGGGACTTAAGTGTAGGTAAATGGGGAAGATACACATGGCCAAATCCACCAAAAAGAAGACCTACAATAGACCAGAGGTCATGCACTTTTTACTCGTGTACAACAGAGCAACATGCACAGGTGGATGTCACATTGTTTTAATGGCTGTCCAAAACTCAAGTTATAAACGCAACCAAAATGAATCAATATGCATGTACTTGTCCCTTCGTAACTTACAAACTACGCTATAATGCTGATGCTAATTTTTGCGCAGTTTCAAATTTTGGACTCTTCCCATATAAATGCATAGTGCAGCAATCGACCTACCTACAACATATTATGCCCTCCGTAAGCTATTATGAGAAGCATGTCTGAAAGAATTTTGCTGATATACATGTTTCTTAAAAAAGCAACAAAAAAGAGAACCAGAAAAGCGTCATGGTTAATCGCTGATCATTCCTTGAATGATATTGTTATCATAAGAATGATCGACGAGCAAGAGATTCCAAACAAATATGACATAATGTGCTGTTATGAGTGTATTGTGTCTATATCAACTCCAATAAAGAAATAACTACCTTGTATAATGTGTCTAACTTCAACTACAAACCCGAATAACAGGTTTCAGTGGATAAATGGGCAACCTTTAACATTTACAAACTGGAAATTTCTAAATGTGTCCTATTCTAGGAGTTACGAGAAAATCAAAACATTTGGCTTGGTCAATGATTTTGATATTACCTATGAAAAGCGAGCTTTGGTAATAAGCGACCTCGGGGGGGGGGGGGGGGGGAATTCTAGAAAATGCGTTGGTATGACATATCATAACCCTGGATGAATGCAAAATGGATAACTGCACCTTGTGTCATAAATATCAAACGAGCAGGCTTCATTTGTTAGCATAAACCTTTTGGTGGACAAACACATACACCCTGGGGTGGAAAAAAGATGGTTCATCCTATATACACAATTTTGAAGCAACCCTGTTGCCCCCCATTTTGGTTTGTTTCATCCAGAGACCAGTGCGTATTGCCATATATCGGTCAACATATTTGGACGCAGTATGGTGAGCTTGAACGTATTTTTCTTTCACAATATGCTAGGACTATTCGACTTAAATTGAGATACATTAATCTTCAATGCCAATTACCAAAAACAAGAACGTGTATTTTTGTCAGAACACCATTCAGTCGGTGGCCGTGCTCGGTTTTGTCTTACTCGTGGCAATGTTCTGCCACTGTTAGAGATCAATGACTGGCAGCTTTTCAAAGAGAAACAATGTTTTTGTACTATTGAGAGTCTTGGTCACATATTTCTTTCATTTATGACAACCTTGTTCTCCGACTCATAGTTATAGTGGAGGTAGAGTGTGTTTATAATTTTCCAGATTCATAAATATCACAAAAACGTTGTAGGCCTACTTTACTATTTTGCTGTAAACCTAGCTGACTGACAGTCTGGAGAACTAAAAGGTGATAGGCCTAACAGGTCTCTTTTATATTTTTGGCAGAAGTAATGAAATTTGTTCTTTTATATTTTTGGCAGAAGTAATGAAATTTGTGTTTTGGGTGGTTAGGCCTATACATTTTGGAAAAGAACTAGTGTCTGCAGTTATTCATGAATATTTCTAAGGTTGAGAGGACCGGTTTAAAACCACCAGTTGCCATTTAAGTGTAACTGCCTGTCTCAAGTCAGGAGTGAAATTTGTTTCTTTGCATTGGTATCTAAAGATAAATGTTGATGCTTTGGCAAGTCTGGAATCTCTTTGCTGTCATTGTTGGGTTTGAAATTTATGAATATGGATCATGTTTTTCTGTACTATTTGGATATTTTTCATCTGGAAAAAAGTAGGGCATAATGTGTGAAACAAAACCATTACTTCTCTCGCGAAAATGTACGTTTTTTTTTCAATTTCAGTGCCAAAATTTCGAGTGTATTTTGGAACATTATGTATGTGATGGGACGCCTCATTGCGCGATTTCGCTGATGAATTACAATGTAGTAAGGTATGTACTGGAGTATACAAAGAAAACCTGTCCACAAAATTCTTTGTTAGGACATGTAGCCAGCTAAATTACTTATGTTCTCCCCTATATTTTCAATGTTATACAGGTGGATGTATACCATTTTCCAGATTTGGGACAAGATGTATGACTGCCCTGACGGAAGTGATGAGAATGGGTACAACACACTGTTAGAGTATAATGATTCTCCATCATCACCTGTTCCACAAACTTCACGCATTCTGAAAGAGTTCCGTTGAAAAGTAAATGCAACACATATCTAGACTTATTTAAGGGATATGTGAAAAGAATTCCAAGGATTAAAGGACGAATCTTCTGTGCGAACAGTAACTGGGTTCCTTGTGATGAACAGTCAGAAGCCGAGGAGCAGTACCATTTGCGCTCACACATCTCTACATATGATGTTGATGCAATCGGTAACTTAAAGTACTGTCATAGTGGCAAACATTTCTCTGGCTGTAAGGACTTTCGATGTCCTGGGAAATTCAAATGTCCAAAGTCGTACTGCATACCAATTCGATTTTTATGTGATGGAGACTGGAACTGTCCTCTGGCCGAAGATGAAACTCTGTGTAAAAATTACCCTTGTCCATACATGCTGCAATGTAAATCAGGTAGGTGCATTGATCATCTTGAACTGTGTGATAATTTAGTTTATAGCAACAATTCACACGATGATGATTATTTATGCAATCTTCCAATTTGTCCTGTGCGATGTCTTAAGGATTTGCTATTGTATGCCAAAATACATCGAGCACCATTCTGTCCATACTCTCTCCATTGATGCGTGTTGTTACCTTATATAACAGTCTTTATGATATATGTGGGAATTGTAAATTAATATATGGATTCATGTATTAGCTCGATGTTTTAACAAACATGATATCTTAGCTGAACAAGAAATCATTTCGCATGTTCTGGCCTCTCAGGTATATTAGCTTGGAGAATAATAATATAAGATCATGAGAAACCTTCACATTTGTGCACTTATCGCACTTGGTTCACTTGTTTCTTTGTGGTAATCCTCTTCACAACGTTATGGAACATACATTTGTATCTTTATCTCAGTTACCCATTTTGGATCTACATAACCTAAGGATCAAAAATCTCTATAACAAATCATTTGCTGGACTTCATAATTTGGTTAAACTGAATCTATCATACAATGAAATAGTGCATATACACGATGGCACTTTCTTTGAACTCTTAGCACTCGGTGTACTTGACATAAGTCACAATCAGCTTGCTAATCTTGACCGAAAATGGATTTCAGGGGTATCTAAATTGGACGGGTTTTACAATGACTTCTTTCAACTTTGATGATGTCTTGGCACACACATTACATCTTGTACCCTGAAACCAAGAGACGCCTCTTCCTGTGGCAGCACGACACCATACAACTTGCCTGATATTGTTTTGTGGGCATTCGTTTTTAATTTCGCCATATAAACGTTACTCATTACCACCGTAGAAATCCCATCGGCACAATTTTAAGCTGATTCAATTCTGCAGCAAATGGTGTACCTATTCAATGGTGTTTCATTCGTATATGTCCTATTAATCCTAATTGTGGACTTGTATTATTGGGCGGACTATATGATGTTTGATATTGAATTGCGTGCACCAATATGGTGTAAAGTGGCATCATTTGTATCGCTCAGTGGGCTTCTGAAGACAACATTATTGCAGTGTGTCATGACAGTCACACGGGTAATCAGTAGTTTATTTGTTTTCAAACTGAAGAGCACAACATCAAATGCTGAACTAATGGTCATATTCACCAGTTGCACCATTTTACTCGTATTATCATTGTTTGCCACTCTTTCTGAAACAGACGTGAGGCGATTCAAGTTAATTCGACCAACTGCAGTCCTCTGTATATCACCAGTTCTGCTACTCTTTAGTGATCAACATTTGACCTTTCCCTATGTATTTTTACTATTTCAGACATGCGCTATTGTTTTCGACAGCATGGGCCATGTTGCCATTTTTGCTCCAGTATGGTGTAGCCGGCGAGGATCATGTAGGGCTAATCAGGGAAGAAACCAGGCGATATATATTAAAGTCGCTCTCATCGTAATGTCAAGATTGTTGACTTACATTGTCCTATTGCTAGTGATTATCATGGGAAATGATAATCAGCATCAACAACGAGATGTCAGTTTCATAAGTCTGTTAGCTTTGACTGGACAAGTGACCATAAGCCCATGGATTGTATTACCCACCAATCAACGTGTTAAACGATGGTTTGTTGTTTTAAGCGGAGGAAATATACGCAATGCAAAACAGGTGGAGTTATAAGATTATTGTTTCAACAATAATCTTATAATGATAAGATTATTGTTGAAACAAAAGATGCAATAAAATGGCTCTCGTTATAACTAAAAATTCTAGACCAGAGATATATATTTTTGATTCAGTATCCATAACCTTTTATTCAGCATTGTAACGATTTAATGGCTTAACACAGAATGCTATAGCTTTGTTTTGTATTATATCTGAACAGTGCGTATGGAAAGTTGGAAATCAACAACATGACGACAAAAACAATATTTGTAACAGGTTCAAGTACAAAAAAAAGTTGAAACGAATTTTTTTACTATATTAAAATGACTATCATTGCAAAAAAAAAGACGCAAAGTTGTAAAAATAAATATGAAAAAAATATAACAAACGCTTCAAAAAGGTGACTCCAGAGTATTCAAACAACAGTAAAACTAAGCATACTTGTCATATCAGTGGCACAAGAAACCCTTCCCAGCTATATATATATATATATATATATATATATATATATATATATATATATATATATATATATATATATATATATATATATATATCAAGGTTTTAATTGATTTCTTCATGCAAGTGTCAATGTCAACAGTGAAACTTTACGGATCAGGCTAGTAGGACAAAAAAGCACTGTTGCATTCGTGGTAGTTTCAAAACTAAATTACATCAGCTTCTTGTCAGCAAACATCAATTTTAACTATATCTCAGAAAACTTGCCTTAGAAGCTGCATGTACATGCATTTGCTTGTCCATAAAGCAATGTACGCACACGTGCAACCAACGTGGAAGTAAAACTAATAATTACAAAACAATGTTCGTCTTTACAAATGCATGCCGACATTTCAATCATCAATTTACACTATACCCTCATAGGTGACCTTGTAATGGTTTCAATGACATAAGGAAAGTCAAAGGCCGGATTCCATTGTTGGTTGCTTCATATTACAGCAATAGAACCATTTCATTTTTAAAAACTTGGAACTTTACCTACTTACGGTTAATATCAGGGTGAATAAACCCCTATATTCATATCACATTTTCCTAGATTTCTAACTCACTTATTTGTTTTTATACATTGGTTCTTTTGTAGTAACTGCAGGGTATTTAAACTGCATAGGGGAAATTCCTGTTATTGTGTTTCATTTGCCCACAATGTAAGGAGCTGAAAAGCAATGTTTATGTACTTTCAAGGAAAGGACACAACAAAGCATATAGACATGCAAACAGATCCACAATCAGGAGCAGGGGCAGCCAATTACTCTCGTTCCATGGGCATTATATTTTGCTTTACACGGTTGTGCATTTCAGTGCATTTAACTTCCACTTGCAATGGTGTTGACACCCTTTTTGCAACTACAAGCCACTTACTCGTAACGTGTTTTGAATGCCTCTGGAAGTGATGTCCAATATGGTTCATACAAGCTATCAGCTTTGTTGCAGCGCGAGTCAGTTGAAGATAGTAGCTTAGGATGTGCAATTAGCCGATGCCCCCGGGTGAAAGCACCCCGATAGACTTGTGGCATAATATGCTGCTCAGAAGTTCCAGCAGATAGTGAAATGTTCTCGACGGCAGAGGTTTTTTTTTTTCTCAAAATTTTTTTTCTTGCTTTGTTCATACTGGCACAAGTATCTGTTCTGGCAGACAAACATATATTACGAACCTCTCAGTGAGATGCATGCCTTCCTCAGATATTTGCTTCAGTGCAGTTGAGAGACTACGTAAAACCTCAGTGAGTTGGGGCACTGCAGTCCAAACTGCCCCAGCAGTTGTTTTGTCATGTCCAGCTGACACAGTTACACTACCACATCCCATAAAAGCATTGAATACTAGAACAGACTGATTTTCCAACAGAAAATCAAATGTCTCCCGGTGGAACACTTACGTCTCTGAATAAGCTACAGGTGATAACAAATTACAAATGACCAAGTTTGCTTGAAAATTACAATCCTATTTTAGCTCTCACCTAGATACATTACTCTAGCAATTTTTATCAAGTTCTTCAAGACTTATTGCAAAAAACCAATTTCACATAAATGACCCTGTGACCTTGAAAATAAGGTCAAGGTCACCCAAATACAATCCCAACCTTGGTCTTACCTTGATACATAATCCCACCAAGCTTCATCAAATTCCTTCAAGTTCTTCAAGACTTATCGCATGGAAACCAATTTCACATAAGTGACCCTGTGACCTTGAAAATTAGGTCAAGGTCATCCAAATATAATCCCAACCTAGATCTTGCCTAGATACATAATCCTACCAAGTTCCACCAAGTTCTTCATGACTTATCGAACAGAAACCAATTTCACATAAGTGACCTTGTGACCTTGAGAGTTCGCTCAAGGTCATCCAAATAGAATCCCAACCTTGGTCTTGCCGAGATACATAATCCTACAAAGTTTCATCAAATTCCATAAAGTTCTTCATGACTAATCGAATGGAAACCAATTTCACATAAGTGACCCTGTGACCATTTTGAATTCGCTCAAGGTCATCCAAATACAATCCGAACCTAGGTCTTGCCTAGATACATAATCCTACCAAGTGTCATCAAATTCCATCAAGTTCTTCAAGACTTATCGCATGGAAACCAATTTCACATAAGTGACCCTGTGACCTTGAAAATTCGCTCAAGGTCATCCAAATACAATCCAAACCTAGGTCTTGCCTAGATACATATTTACCTAACCAAGTTTCATCAAATTCCATCAAGTTCTTCAAGACTTATCGCACAGAAACCAATTTCACATAAGTGACCCTGTGACCTTGAAAATTAGATGAAGGTCACCCAAATACGATCGCAACCGAGGTCTTGCCTAGATACGTAATCCTACCAAGTTTCATCAAATTCCATCAAGTTCTTCAAGACTTATAGAACGGAAACCAATTTCACATAAGTGACCCTGTGACCTTGAGAATTCCCTCAAAGTCATCCAAATACAATCCCAACCTAGGTCTTGTCTAGATACATAATCCTACCAAGTTTCATCAAATTCCTTCAAGTTCTTCAAGACTTATCGCACGGAAACCAATTTCACATAAGTGACCCTGTGACCTTGAGAATTCGCTGGAGGTCATCCAAATACAATCCAAACCTAGGTCTTGCCTAGATACATGATCCTACCAAGTTTCATCAAATTCTATCAAGTCCTTCAAGACTTATCCCACGGAAACCAAGTGTTGAAGAACCTGAACAACAACAACAACAACAACAACAACAACAACAACAACAACAACAAGAAGCGGAAGAAACGGGCACTAAAACAATATGTCCCCCGGCTTCCACTGGGAGACATAATTAGGAAAGCACAAGACCTGTCTTGCTTAAGACTGTGAGCTATTTTATGGATTGGCAGATGGTCGAAATTTTGCCCTATATCAAAAACTATCAATAGCTCATCAATTTCGTTCACTTGCTGGCTGACCATATTTGAAAGGATATCAGTGTCAACTTTACAGATCAATATCCCCGGGTGACCATTTTGTGCAGCATCTGCCACATGTTGCAGTATAAATATGCCTGCCTTTTTATAACTACATGGACAAGTGAAGTGGGATTCTGTCCTTTTCGTGGATGCATGGCAACCTGTTTCCACTCAGCAATAATCAACTGCTTAAATTACCCCAGCCTGCAAAATGACATTTGAAAGGAATTAAAACTGTTTCTGTTTGTTCCTCTCTGCGTTGAAGACGTGCTGCCAATATCCTAGCACTGGGAGAGAAGCAGCATAGTTGTATTTTTTTTTATGTTCGGAACGAGCGGGACTCGAACCTGCAGCCTTTGACACCTTACCCTTACCTGTTCATACAGCAGCAACAAAAGTAGAACTTGAAATGCATAGACACGTTTGCTTCACATGGATTGTGAAGAAAGTCAAGCATTGACTGATCGAGTCACTCTACATGGCACAGATGTTGGCGTATGCCTCCTACCTTGTCTGTGATGAAAACCACCGTGCACGAATAAAGTGGTAGGAACTTTCTCCACATGCTTCCCAGAATGAGAATCAAACCTGGGTAAAGGCGAACATCTTGCCGCTCAGTCAACTGTTTACCTTTTCTGTTGAGTTAACAAAACCAAAAACAAAATATATATATATAGTTTCTGTTTCAAGACCAGCTCATTCTGTATTCAAAACATAAAAAATGTGGAAAATATGCACACAAAAATGGACAGTAACTGAATTTCTAATGGACAGGTACTGGTAGTAACGGAGAATAAATTTGACCCTCACATCATGAACCTGCTGGTGAAGAAGTTTGTTTGACCTGAAGTAATTTAACCTCACGCAATACCAAACAAAGAGAAAAAACAACTTCAGAAATCACAAGGACAACAAAAAATTGTTTGACTTATTGCAAGAAACTGGTAGAAAATGAGATAAAAAGTCACGTTTTCCTACTTTAATTCAAAGTCAACTTCATACAAAAATAAGACATCCGTGTAACAGAACCTTCTGCGTACTCTGCCAAAGCCATATTGGCTGGCGCGGTGCTTTAGTACCTACACGACTTGTTTGGTGATCTAACGTTTGAAGCCACCATAACGTGTGACAAACTAAATTTCTATAGAGTAGTTCATACAAATATGCCACACCCTTTTGTGTAAACAGATGCGTGTGACCTCTTGCTCAGCATGGTTCCATATGGCTTGCTCACTATACGGGATGGTTCAACATTTTAATCATTTTTGAGTTAGTGCTTTCAGTACCCAGGGGGGCAGGGTGCCTAATTTGACCTTTACACATCTACTAATTATGAAAATGCTGGCTATTTGTAACACAATTTTGTGGTATTTTGGTATTATTTCTTGAAAAATCATTTTAAGTCCTACGTTGGGGCGAGGGAGGCTGGGAGGTCATTGAATTAAGTGGCCTGAGTACTAATCCAAAAACAATGATAATGTTGAACCATTCCTAAGAACATATGTTTTCACATCTGCGACTTCCTTTCACAAACTAATTTGGAAACAAAGGTGTGCTTTGAAGCCAGGCCGCCTGCGTGACGCAACGTTATTTCAGTTGACCTTTCTACATTTGTGCCAGGTTCGATGCTTTTGTCATAAAGTGCACGGTTGTTCTTCAACATTGGAATATACTGCCTAACTAATACCAATAAAGTCAGTGAGACATTTCAGCGCATGTTTGCTGGCATTTAACGATTAAATTGTTACTTTGGATCTAATGGTGGGGATACCAATACGTGTCAATATCATTAGTGACCCACAAAGGTTAACTTGACAAATTGACTGAGATTTCGGTACTCCTGCATCCTGTCCCTTTTCCTTCATAAAATATTAAATCAAAAGTTAGGGTGTTCAATTTAGGCTTTCCTCCGACAAAGCACAGCCTACAGTGCCTTCCATCTTTACAGAGATTAATTTTTACTTGCCAATTTGCCCGCTGGGAAGAAAAGGTAAGTTATTTATTTGTATTTATTTGTTTTATTTATTTATTTATTTTTTTTTTTTTACTTTCAGGTGGTTTTATGTTATTGCGTTTTTAATTGTTTGTTTTGTCTTCGGGGTTTTTTGACGATCCTGAGGGTTCTCAGTCGCGCAAGGGTGTGAGTGATATGTATAGCTGGTTGGACCTTCATCAGCAACACTAACAACACTGAGATTGGTGTATTTCCATCTGCTTGAGTGACCAATGCGGAAGAATTTAAAATGCTGCAGAGTTGGGCTGGTTTTCACATGTCCTATGGTATATCACGCAGGTACAATATTCATAGCATATGATTCATGTAAGGCGGTATTTGTGGTTGAGATGGTAATTTTTTCAGTGTCTCCGAATACATTATTACGTATTAAAATGGCTCTGTGATCTTGCAAATTGGGTCAAGGTTACCCATCTCCAAACTCGTCTGAGACCTGATGCAGGATTGTAACCACCTGCAATTTGACAGGCCTGTGACAAAAACTTTTCAAGTTTTCGCGGAAAAACCTAATTCATTAAAATGGCTAATAATGCATCTTCAAACAACTCTGTGAGTTAATTCAGGACTATAAGCATGTGCAATACAAATGCCCTAAGCAAAAAACTTTTTGAGTTATCGCGTAAAAACCAAAATTCACAAAAATTGTTCTTTTTTGTCTTCGAACTCGTGTGAAAGCTAATAAGCTAATGTAATCAAAAACAATATGAAAGCCCTTTCTCAAAAACTCTTTGAGCTATCCCGTGAAAACCACACACACAAAAAAGGTTCTGTGACCTTGGAATTGGGTCATGATTACGTATCTTCAAACTTGTCCGAGACCTGGTGCAGGACAATATGCATACGCAACATGCAAGCACGCGTGCACAGACCAAGTGTTTGCTACATGAAAACGGCCTTCCTGCTTCGGAAGGGGGGAGGGTAATTGATTAAAACCTTTGTTCCAGTGAATGTGCTTCTAATAACATTGTGAGTTAAAATGTCAAAAAAGGTATCAAATATTGAGAAGGCAACTAAGAACTGCCGTACCAAAACGTGGTTTATAGGCAGAATTCTAATCCTCAGACCGTCTGGTGGGCAGTTGTTTGGATTATCGGAAGTTGAAAAATGCCAATAAACCATGTTCGCCTTAAAATGAATGCGCTACCTATGAGGTTTCAGAAACGTACAAAGAAGCAAGTATGCCCAGATATTATGGGAAGCTATAAATGCCCAGAATCTGCGGTAAGCTATATACTGCCCACTATTTTGTTTGGGGGTTATAATCGACCTGGAGACAATGGGTATGACCCACAAGCCGGCTGTAGGACCTATTCCATTACATATTTTTTGTAGGCAGTGCATAATTGGCCATAAACCACCCAAGACATATTATATATATATAATGTGTGTGTGTGTGGTGTGTATTGACGGGTAATGAAATTTACTTCCCGGGTACCCGATAGGGTTTGAAAAATTATATACCCGCTTATTTTACCAGGAACAAAATACTCCAATTTTCATACAGGAATCTATACGCAATCTGTGTAGCAGTTGTGGAAATTTCATATGTCACATAATGTTTTTCCCACTCCTACTGTAAAATGATTGATTTTACTTGTATTCGTTTAGCTATCATAAATATTGAATGTAGAAGAATTGGGGAAATTGTAGGTATTATGCACGTTTAACTTTCGGGGTTTTTTTCTGGGACAGTACAGTGTCATTATAGAGTGGAGCACATGTTATTGTTTACATGAATTTACCCATGATTCCTGGTCATACTGCTGTTTCCGCTCTCTTTTTCTTCGTAGGGTGAAAAATTTCCGCCGAGTGCATTACCCTGTTTTTCACCTGACCCCGAGGCAAGCATTTCTATTGGCCGGTGGTGCTTTGGCACCCGGGTATAAATATTTCAGGTTCCGCTCGATCGGGGTCCTGGGTCTTACTTTCTGCCGGTGCTTTGAGGTACAGCTCTCCTTCGCTGTCTTTTCTTGACGGAAGATTCCGTAGCCGCGTCGAGGAGTTCAGATGATGTAGACTTTTTTCTGTTTTAAATTGCTTTGGCATTTGGGAGATATTGATTTCAACATGTATCGAAACAGTTCTCTAAAGTTTGGGCTTTTCCTTTTCTTCCCCCGGGGAGGTAAGTTTATTGTTTCGGCTGGAAACTTTATGGTGGACTCGAGGTTTTCTGTTTTGTCTTGGCTGGTAAACTGAGAAACGTTGGTCACCGACTCGTCCGTTTTCTGACCGTTCTTGTGACCACCCTCGTTTATGGCATTTTATGTTAGCTTCATTTTTTTAAAGGGATCTGAGAGAATGCCTAAATCACGACAAGGTTGCCTATATTGTCCATAAGTATGTTTTTCCGTGTTGATACATATTCATTTCCCTCTCAAGGGTATACGTTTAAAATTGGGGGGGGGGGGGGAATAAGTGTCATTTAGGGCTATTGGACCATGTAGCAGTCTGACATCATTTTTTTGCGTCTAAGTCCAGCCGGGTTTAGGATTTGAGAGTTAGTGCGTGTAAAGTGTTTTATATATGAATTGTCTCTTGAGCATAAACGTAGCGTAAGGAGCGGATTCAACCATTCATTTTTATGGAGAATATCCTATTGCCATTCATTTTCTGTGGCAAAAGTGTACGCAATTCCTCGCATCAAATATCAGCCAATTGGTGATTGACAATTGATGCCAGCAATGTGCGATAGATGAAACCTTAGCATGCCATTGTCGGACGCACCCAACATGTATTTGAGCCTCGTCTGCCACCGTTATCGATTCGAGCCGCGTGCAAGAAAAGTCAACCTTCATCAGCTTCCCATTGGCCCGTTATGTTTACTTACCTGCAAGCGTGTGCATTTTATTGTAAACAAACTCCAATACTTGCGGTAGGTATTTCGATTTTGCTGTAAAAAGTATATTCTTATCAAATGGATAAAAATCAAACAACTGCCCGGGGTTTTTTTGCAACGTTTTGAATGACACAACTGCAAAATTTACTCCAAAAGTTAGTACCTTTCCGCCTTTGTGATCATAATTTTTGCATTGTCTACCATTGTTATAATGTTATACTACTGGAATTCTTATTTTCATCTGTATGTGATACAAGCTATCTTATTGGCTAAAAAACAAAACATCCAGGGCATCCCTGAAAAATAGCGCAGAAAAAGAGTAGACATGCCATTTTCCCTCATTATAAATGCGCCTAGACCATTTCCTGGCTTTTCATTAGGTGGATTTAATCACGTGCCGCACACTGTCCAATCAAACTCGTTGTTCCCCATGATCCGATTCCCATGTGCATTTCTCATGTTCGCAACATTGGAAAAGTGAACAAGGTGTTTTCAAACAAAGATTATTGGACCAGCCTGCTTTTCACATTTTTTTCCACCAAAAGTATGCCTCACATCGTTATTGAAAATTTTGAAAAAACTTTTGTTCGTTTCAATTACATTTGACTGTTTGAATGGAGCAAATCTGTATGACAGAACAAGATAGGAATGAAATTCATGATCGAAGGCCGGAAAAATGTGCGTACATTGTATATGGGGGGGGGGGGATCATGCCCGGAAGCATGCCTGTGTAGAGTAGTCTGTGTTGTGCGACCTGAGTTGTTTGGTTTACAAAAAAAAGAGAGAAAAAGGAAAAGAAATTATTATGGAGCTGGGGGTTGGTCCTTTTTATGCATGTCAGCTTGCGAGCATGTTGAGCATGTTCATGGTTAAAGTAGGCAATGGCCACGTGCGTTTGATCCATCGCATTGGATGTCATTGCATAGAATTGTGCCATTCGAACCCAGAAGTGAGTTTGCGCATTGCCCGCCTGTGCCATGGCTCTAATGACCACACTGAGGGTGGTTTTCCACTTCATCTGATCTGTCTGATCCGATGTGTTGCGTTTAATGGTTGCGTTTGGCATGATAATGGAACAGCAGAAATCCAATCATCAAAACTCTGTGTTTTGTCTCCGTTTCTGTTTGCGTTTTTGGGCCCGATGACATCCGTTTCTTTGATTTTTCAACGCTTAGGACCCGAATTAGCATCACTGGTCATAATAACCATTGGATGTTACATATTATTTTGTTATTTTTAAAAAGAAAGAGCCGTAAGAAACAGCATTGCCACTAAAATTATCTAACATTTACAAAATTAAACCTGAATCGTTACTAAAAACGGAAAGGAAAACACATTGAGGAACGGATCCAGTAACTTTTCCCTATTTCCGCGTAGGAATACGGCCAGTAAAGAGTAACTTATCGGATCGGACAGATAGGATGCAGTGGAAAACCACCCTTAGCCTCATACGAGCACGTGTAGCGTCATGATGGCAAAACTAGCATTAGTCTCATGGGCGCAAATGAGAAAAACGATGCTGGCAACACGGACCAAAAGTCATAGGCTGTACTCTATTATGGGATCAAATCATAAAATTGTAGCCAGCCATGGCTTATTCGTTAACTTGAAACTCATAGTATTTTAATTTCTTTAACATGTATGAACAAAACCATGTACTGTGAATAATAGATTAGCAGGTCGAAGAGGAGAAAAGGTAGTCAAGAGAGAGAGAGAGACGTTCCTAATTCAAGGCTTAAGTAAGCGCTGATGATTTACACCAAGAGAACATATTCCAGGTTATTTCTTAATAATATTTCCTAATATTTAGGACATAGAGCACAAAAATTTATGGAGACCACGTTTTAAATATGACACTCTCACTATTCTGAAAACCTTTTTCTAGAAGGGGCAAATGCTGTCCACTAATCTACTTGATGAATCCAAGAAATCCAGAACGGACAGTAGTCCCTATATCTAGAAAGTACACATGTCTGTCTCTCTGTCTGTCTGTCTGTCTCTTGAAAAGTGCTCATTTGTGCGTTGTTTCTTTAAGACTTTAAGTTTTTTATTATTATGCCTACATTTTGATTACCCCAAAAGGGTTTCCACTAAGTTTTACCATGCAGGGCAGCATGAAACATTAATTGTGTGAACAGGCCACGTGTATAACTTCTTTTATGTTTAGCTTGTTTAATACAGGGAAACACTGATTGTGGCATGGACGAAATAATTAAGACAATCAGATTTGGTCCATAGTACCGTCCGTGTTATTATAATTCACCTTTTGATAAATGAATTGTTTTTTTAAACTTATAATATTTCTAATCATGGCAAAAGCCATGTTCATATAAAGTTTATAATAGTGATTCCAGATTAATTTTCACTGTAAAAAAAAACACGCCTGGCCTGGCTTTCAGACTTCGTTCATTTTTGTCATTTAGTACTTTTCGTCGCGTGTCGTTTCGTTTTCCATTTACATCTTTCATGTTTAAATACGAAGGCCTAACATACATGTAGGCCTGGTCTCATCTCAAATTGTTTTGATGTACACATTTCGTAACAAAATATTTTGGAAATGCATGAGATAGGTGTTGTTGTAATACACAAAGTGTGCGTACCTAAGAACAAAATATCACATGTTAACAGGGTTTTATCTATGTACATTACGCGTGTTTGCCGTCTTTTGAAATTGCGCAAAGGGAAAAACACAAAACTGGCGGGAAAGCAAATTATAGGTCCAAAAACCCATATTTTTCAACGTTCACCAGCAGATGAAAACAAACACACCTATACCTTTTTTATGATGGCTCTCAGAAAGAAATGATCTCCCATCTTTCTTACATTCTCGAAGTAGATGGATAGAGGGGCAAAACAGTGTAGTGCGCACCGCATAGTTTTTTTTTCGACTATCTTTCACTCTCTCTCTCTCTCATGTGTGTGTGTGTGTGTGTGTGTGTGTGTGTGTGTGTGTGTGTGTGTGTCTGTATGTCTGTGTCTGTATGTTTTTGTGTTTACATATGTACTTTGTCTCACGTCTGAGTGATGTTGTTACATGCTCTTGGATGATGCTGATGTTTTACAAGGGGAAAGATGAATCAAACGCTCTCATTTTAATTTGAAATGCAGTGCATTTTGGAGTAAAACAGAAATATGCGATTTATACCAACCTAAAATAGTTTACAAGTGCAAACATTGTTTGTGTGGAAGTTATCACACAGTGACCCTGATTTTGTTCTCAACCAAATGAATAACAATATCATCCCTGTCCAACAAAAGTTGTAACGACTACTGTGAAACCTCTCTTTACCTATCTATAGGCAGCTCTCAGAGACATTATCTACTAGTCCAAGAGCCCGGAGGGTTTTAGTTTTGGTTTGGGGTCCGAAAGATTTGATGGTTGTTTCTAGGGTAGAATTTTCTCAGAAATTCAAAAATGCAATTCTTGCAAAAATCCTATTGTCGGATTTTTCACAAATTTAGTTCAAAGTGAGGTGCCCTAAAATCACTTTTCCCAGAATATGCGTCTCCTGTGTGTTTCGCATCATGATGATATACTCTGTCACACGATACAAAGACAGCACAAACATAAAATAAGGTTGCAAGACTAAGGGTAAATGCTTATTGGTTTGTTTGGTATAAAGCAAAGCCCCACATCACCAATAAAACTCTACTTTAAAGATTAAACAAGACGTTGCCTTGTTAACCGATAATTCGGCATGATATATATGGTCAAATATGTCAGTGATTGTCCACTGGTTTACTTGTGTGTGAAGATTGAATGACTTAAATGTTTGTTTTCAGAGTGAAATTTTTTCAGAAATCCAGAAATGGTATCATTACTGGCAATTCGGTATATCTTGCGTACGGTCTTTCGAAAGAGGCTTCGGTTAGTTGTGAAAGTCTTTACGATGTGACATTGAACATTTTACTTACTTTTAGATTTGGATTGAGTAAAAAACATTTCTCGGCGCGCTCTTGGGGGCGCAGTAAGCACAAAGCGCGCCTAGAAGAGCTGTTGCGCTTGACCATATTTTTCTGTGGAAAAGGGGGCATTGTCTTTTCAGCCTCAAAGTTTTCCATATTTTGTGTCTGTGTGTTGTGTCATTGCTCTCTCACTTTTCTTTTTTTTTTTTTTTTTATCTTTTATTTTTTTTATTTTTATTTTATTTTTTTTTTGTTTTTGTTTTTTTGTTTTTTTGTTTTTTTTGTTTGGGGAGTTCGGTTTTGTTTTTGTGTTGTTCTGTTTTGGGGGTTTTTTTGTTTGTTTGTTTGTTTGGTTTTTTTTGGTTTATGATTTGTGTTTCGCATGTAACTTGGTGACGCAAATTGGTTCATGAAACCGAATAATCTTAAATATGCTTATTTGTACATGTAAAACGAAGTGTGCTGCACTTAGTGTACGGGAATTCTGATCTTTTTCCAAATATTCAATGTTATAAGCAAAAAACAAAATTATTCTGTATACGGCATATTATTTACGATTATAAAATACATGTTCAAGAACATTAGACCTTGTAAATAATTGAAAGGCAAGGCTTCCGATACAGCAAATGGGCTACAGAACGGATTCCGCATAAACTGCCATACTTTTGCAACAGTAGCTGGAACCAGAGTAGGCGACCAAGTTGGCATAAACATATATTTTTATATTAGAGAACGATCACAAATACAGAGAAAGTGATTTATCTTAAAACGCAATCATTTACGACCGATGGAAAACACAGTATATGCGTAAAATCATGCGGTACAAGGTGAGTAATACATAAACATTTAAGATATGCCATAAATGAGTCTTGCAACAGTCTTAATTAAAACGGAAGGAACGAAGTCGGAAATCCAAACAGAATAGTATGGCAGCTTTTACAACAATCCTTCCTTGTTCGCTGGATCAGCCAAGAAATCATGCAAAGAGAATCTTCATCCATACATTACAATCTACCTGAGCATTGACATAATTTTTCCCATATGACGCTTCCCAACTAAAAATTGCAATGTTAAAATAGTAAAAAGAAACTATGAACCTGCCCAAACTACATATGTTTGCACACGAAGCCTCTGTTTTTTGTTTTACTTTAGTAGCAGTAGTAGTAGCTGTAGTGGTAATAGTATTTCTTTTCTTTTTTTTTGAGTTTTGGTTAACATCAAGATATATAGGTAACTTAACCATAGGCCATATACCGCCTAGCATTTGATATATAACATGTTGACTTATTCATCATAATCTCAGGTTTAAGAACCAAATTTTGCTGCACTGTTTGCGTTATATTCATTCAATTTGAAAACCAAAAAAGGGGTTTTTTTTGCTTTTTTTTTAAATTTTGTTTTTCTTTTGTTCTGGTGAGTTATTCATTTCGTTTTGTGGCAATTTTTTTATTTTTTTCCGAATCTATGGCGGTTTATAATGCAACATTGTTGCAGCCTATGATTTAAAAATGACCTTGTTGCTTTAGAAAAAAACTCCCAACACACTCTCACCCCCATTATATCTCGTGGTGGCTTCCTAAAATTAATAAAAGTCAGAATTTAAAAGGGAATGCCGACCTTTGGCTACTTGTTTGGCCTTTTTTTCGGTTGACACCCAACTAATTAAAGGGATCTGAGTATTGCGAACAGCTTTCCAGTTAAGAATTATATATTTTTTGTGTTTTATGGACCACCCAGGCTAAATAATAATAAAGTGGAGAAGCTCACGGAAACTCTTTGTGCCTTCAAGGCTTTTCACAAATCTAATGTTACTACCATTGTGTCGGTTTAATTGATGCGTCCAGTATACAAACCGATGAATGGGCCTTGGAATGGCACCTCAGCCAAAAATAGTTTTAAAGTTATTCCACATTTTAATATTTCTAAGTGTTCCTAATTAGCATAAATTTGAATTCTGCAACTTCTTGATTGCATATGTCTACAACACGATAAAAAATTTGAAGTTGGAATGATACCTTTTTACAACTTTGAAGATGTTCATCAATTTAAATTTTAAGTACAGTCAGGCCGCGTTTATCGGGCACCATCTGTTTTTGGTCATTTTGCCGGATAAACAAGGCTGCCAGATTAACAAATCACAGTATAATTCACCAGGATATTTAGAGAATAAGAAACCAAATTTACACCTAACAATGAGTAAATAAAAACATAATCACATACACGTATTACAAATCATATGAAATTTTAATAACGAAACGTGCAAATTATAGGGAAAAAAATCCCCACACTTCATTCAGTGTATTTATATCTATATGTACTATTAATGTTACGTTCAAAATTACTGGAGTGAGCGAGCATAAATGTCCCAACCCCAATGTTAATCTCACACACGTATTTGGACATATTTTGCCTTTAATAGTTTATTTTGGCACAAAGAAATCCGAAATTTTTTTTTTTTTTTTTTTTTTTGGTTTACTGCGCTCCCTTTTCATATCTTTTAACTGTTCTTCGATGCGCGAAACATTTGCTACCTCGTCAACACAAAATCCCTCATTGGATTCTGGCCATTGCAATAAAATTTAACTATTTAAGGCGGGAACATTTCAACGTCTAATCAACTCGGTTATTGTTTGGAACACGTCAGGAGATTGTTGATTTTGCGGTACGGCGCAATCAGGTATGTTATTGCAAGGTATATGGTCCATTGAATATCAAGTGACGGATTAAAGAGGCAAATGACATTGAAAAAAGCCCTTTTGTTCTGCAATTAACATGCCGGTGACGAAATTCAAGGGTGCCGGATTATCATGTAGTAAATCAATGGGGGAAATCCGTTCACAGCTCATTGCTGCCGAATTTCAAGGGTGCCGAATTATCAAGTGACGGTTAAAGGCGGCCTGACTGTACCGCTAATCAGGACAAATCAAAATTTCAAACTTTTGTCGTGGTTCATTGGATGGAAGTTGTAAAATTCAATTCTGCTGATGCAAAAAAATTAGACCTTGATGTGTAATCTGAAACATACCAATCCTCGCTATGAGCATCCTTGTTAAAACTATTAAATAGTCAAGGGGTATTCATACAGTAAGAGACATTCATATTTAACTGCGACCCTGCTCACTTCCTGTGTTGCCGGGGCAACAGAATGATGCTTCCACCATAATCAGGGCAGATTTGTATTATATACTACATAAACATCCATAAATAATACCTTTTCAACCAAAAGAGCCCATTTCTAATCAATTTAGACATCCTTTATGTTTCAAATATATGTAAATACATTTTCTTAAGACTGTTGTGTGTTTGTGTTGTTCATTTTGTTGAGAAAGTACTTTTGGCCATGCTAAATACTGATCTGCCCTGATGCAGGTGGCTCCCTGTTTTGCTGAATAGGTATTAGAGTAGTTAAGCATTTAGATATGAATACATCCTGTTGAACCTGCTTTCAAAGACCACCTCTTTTATACCTGTTACGCAAAATTTTAATGATAATATACGGTACATAACTGGTGATATTCAAAAGTGAATACCCTGTGATATGTGATATATAAAAACCGTTCAGGGGCCTCTTTTGGTAACTTCAGTTTATCCCTGTTACCAAAAAGTAGGACATGGTCTATAAATACAATGATAATACGCTTTAACTGTTCATGACCGTAACAAGTGGCATGTATATCAAGCAGCCTGACCTGTCGCTGACCCAAAATTCAGCTTATCTCTCGTATGTTTGCTTGGGCAAAGAGTGCAACATTGTTCCAATCTACGAGTTACGACAAATTTAAAGAATCTAAGGGTTCGTGGGAAAGACAGAGAGTATTAAACACCACGTGAGTTGCAAAATGGCTGCCGTAAGAGTAAGTGTTTAGTATATATATACATATATATATACCTGTGACTGTGGGTTAGTGGGCATTCAAAAACATTTGCTGAAATATTATTAGAGCGTTACAAACACGTCGTATGGCCAGAACCTGTACGTTTATGCTTGATAAGAGCTCAAAGGCTGATTGCAAAGTGCAACCACGTCGAGCCCCGTAAAGTAGATTGCATGACAGACGTTTCTGTTTTATTAAAGCGCTCTTCCTCTATTCTCAACGCACCGTCGTATTGTTCCTTCCAGTAAATGCGTGCACGCGCTTCAACCTCTATTATTATTGGACGTAGCATGGCCTGACCGGTGATTATCACAGCGTGTAATTACCAGGCATGTTTACCCCCCACCCCCCACCCCACCGCCTCCAACACCAACCAACCGAGCATAGCCTTCATTTATTCCTTGCACAAAGAACATGCATCTTCACCTAGCATTTCAGAAATGTCTACTTACTATCATATAAGTGGATACTTATTTGAGTCTCAATAAAATAAATTTTCAAGTCTTCTGTATAAACAGATACTTTGCGACATAAAATATGTTAATGTGGAGGTTGTGATTATCTTGCCACCTGTGCTGCGTGCTCTTATTTGTCGAGGGCATGTCTTTCTACCAGCAAAATTAAATAAAATGTGCCTACTCACACAACAGAGTGTTTGGTACTACATGGAAGCGAAAGAGCCATTCATATTAAGCAAACAGTCAAAATTATTGTCATGCATCGACCTCACTACCTCACATATATTGGAGTAGATAACTTGGCTAGAAATATGCCCAGTAGGCGCAACGATACCTCAATCAGTGCCAACAGCAACCTAAGTCAAACTACTTAAGACGTATTGCTCGGAATTATGACAATGCTGGATTAATGTTCCTTATAAAAAGACCGTTCAGTCAAATGCCAGCTTGTCCGAGGTTACCTGGAATATAATTAGCTAGGTCAACGGCTTTCCTCTGCGCTCTGCGCCCAAAGCGCGTCGAAAGCTGGTATTTCAGTCAAAAGAATGCAACTGAAAGATTCAAAACTTATTTCTAACCCAATCATCTCCAAAACGGGTCCAAGCTACTGGTTTGTCCTTTTATAATGGGATGACTCTTGGCATTGGAAATAATCTTACTGTGTAAATCTGATTTTATATTTTAAATTTATTTTGTGTTAACTTAGTGTTCGTGTTAACTTCATTCAGGACAACCTAGTTGCCAAGCAGATGTGCAATATGTTCGGATTGTTTTAGTTGTTTTGTGTCTGCCGGGGGGGAGGGAGAGAGAGAGAGAGAGAGAGAGAGAGAGAGAGAGAGAGAGAGAGAGAGAGAGAGAGAGAGAGAGAGAGAGAGAGAGAGAGAGAGAGAGAGAGAGAGAGAGAGAGAGAGAGAGAGAGAGAGAGAGAGAGAGAGAGAGAGAGAGAGAGAGAGAGAGACTATGCGGCGCACCGTTACACTATTTTGCCCCTCTATCCATCCTAGAGAGAAGGAGTACAAAAATTTAATAGTCTATCAAACTAAGACTCGAAAATAGGCCCGAGCATGGTTACAGGGTGCCAGTTGGCGGAGCTGCAACACGCTCGCCTTTCATATCTGCTGCCCGGGTTCGATTCACGGCCGGGGAAGCAAACGGAAACCGTCCCGACCACTGTCATTGTGCACCGTGGTTTCCTCAGATTCCTTCGGTTTCCTCCACCAAACAAGCAGGTAGGAAAGTATACGCCACCATCTGTGGAGAGTGATTAATTAAGGCTTGGCCTGTTTCGTAATACATGTAAAAGATATGGATCTATACTTGTTTTTCTCTTTTAAAATTCAAGAAGGTTGGGAACCAGATATGTACCATTATAAATCGTATTTGTTTAGCATGAGTAGGTAACAAAGCATTGTACCTTAAATATTCTCTTATCCCCACTGGATTAAGAATTGACAGACAATTTTTTACTGAACCTGAAAAAAATATAATCCTAGTGCCCACACACTTGTTGCAAAGTACATGTACAACTAAATCCTATTTTGATAGCTCTTTTTGAATGCGACTTTTGCTTTGGGTTTTTTTTTTTTTTTTTTGTTGTTGTTGTTTTTTGTTTGTTTTTGTTTTTGTTTTTGTTTGTTTTTTGTGGTGTGGGGGCGGACGAACGAGTACACAAATTGTATAGTCTATCAAAAAAGTAGAATCAAAAGGGTTGGGAGCCACATTTGCAAATATTTATCGCGTCATGTAGCAAGAATAGTGGATAAGGGGATTTATTTTTAATATTCCTCAGCTCCATGTCACTGGAAATCTAAAGAAAAGGGTCCTGGTACCTTAACCGTCATCTTCGCCAACATCTCTATCATTGCCGTCATCGTGGCCATGCAAACTGTGAAAAAGAAGTCTCAGCTCACTGCGTGTAGTGGATAGCTTAGTTTAAAAACTGGTCAGAAGTCTGATATTTTAAGTGCCCGTAACATTCATTGAAAGTGCCACTCCAAGTTACCAGTAGAGCCTTTACCACAAGGTGTCACTTGTACCGTTCCCTATTGCAAGTTCAGATAAGCAAAGCATTGTGGAGTGTGCTTAATAGGTAGCCATATTTTACATGTTTTACCATTGAGGGTGAATACAGTATAATACACTTTTACAGTCGGTGCCTGCTTTGCCAATTCAAAATAAGGATATCGCTCTGTAAATCTTTGTTTATAAGCCAGAAATACTAAGCTATGTTTTTGATATAATTGGAAAAACTAAGGAATTATTCATATATGACAAAACACTATCCTCTGATTTTCCTTCGAATAAGAAGCACAGCACACAAGTCAAACCACCTTCCACTTTCACTGGATCCCGCTTTAAGTGACCCCTTGCGGAGGAATCTGTGCTAACTACCCAGACGGGTGCTTTTTGCGCCACGATCGTTAATTGTGTTAGACGTGATTTTTTTTCTCCAGGTACCTTATGTTCCAGTTTATATGTATACAGACACACACACACACACACACACACACACACACACACACACACTTGAGAGTGTTGTATAAAATGCGTGTGTAAATTAGTTCCTATCTATATGCATCGGTTTTAATTCTAAAGCTTACCAAGCACTTAATCAGTGACTATATGTATTTTGGGGGAGCACATGCAGGTCAAGTTCTCTTTCATACATCCTACAAAACTGTCATTTGGAAAATAAATAGCAAACACCAACCACATTGCTTAAAGTTTATTTATATGTGTATTGGAAACTAATTCTGGTATTATCTGGTTATAATATCCACATGCAATACATCTATCAATTTTGGATATTGAAAAGATCTGCTTGCCATTTGTTCCCACAGCATGAACGAGGACTTCTTCAAAGGAAGCGAAATTCACTCGCATTCAGTTGTATCGCATACAAATATATACACATTTGTAGGGTGTGCTCTTTTTTTTTTTTTGTTTATTTTGATACAACCATACATTTCCAAGATAACATTAAATATGAGACTTTGCGGCTAACGAAGCTTCACCGTTTCATTTAAGGTGTGCTGGCAACGTCTTTCTGGGTCAGGAACAGTACCAACGGGACGAAGCAGCCATGCTATGACCGTCGTTGGGCGTAAGGTTCTTATTTTTGGCGGAGAGAACACGCCACGTGTACCCGTAGGTAATGATGTGCATTGTTTTAATCTTGATGAGCGCAAATGGAGTAAAACTGAAGCAAAAACTGATGATCCATGTGGTCGGGTGGCTGGGGCGGTCAGCTCTATTGGCAACACAGTGTACCTGTTCGGTGGAAGAACAGGGACCGGGATGGGAGAAGGTGCCTTGGGTGACTTTTGGGCATACGATGTGCAGAATCAGGAGTGGTCAGCAGTCGAAGTTCAAGGGGCCCTACCGGAAGCTAGAAGTTTCCATTCTATGACGTCGTGCGGCTCAAAATTATACATTTTTGGCGGTTGTGATGCCAAATCTGGCCGCCTGAACGACTTGTACTGCTACGATTCCACAGTTTCTACATGGGAAAAACTCCCTACCAATGCAAATATTACTGGAAGAGGTGGTCCCGGGTTAATTACGCATGGTAATTTTATTTTCGTAATAGCAGGTTTCACCGGTAAAGAAACCAGCGACATGTACATGTACGATATAAAGGAGAAGACATGGACAACCATTGAAGCACACCCGAATATTCCTCCAATCAGCGTATTTGCTTGCAGTTGCCTGGGCAGCAAAATATTCCTCTTCGGCGGTGAGACTTCGCCGTCAGATGAAGGACACAGCGGTGCAGGACAGTTTTCCAAAGAGACCTACTGCTATGACGTCACTTCTGTGCATCCCCGCTGGCAGAAAGTAGAGGCCACCGGTGACGTGCCAAGTCCACGCGGGTGGATGTCGTCTGCAGTGGTTTCTGATAATGAACTGGTAGTTTTCGGTGGGAATTCACAAGGCAACACACGCTTAAACGATCTTTTTCTTATGACAGTTTTACCATGATGAAAGACAAGCGTAATAATATTTTGAAGCCCCAAACTCGTGATGGGGCCAGAGGAAGGACTAAGAAACAGAGGAAAGTATCGCGCAATCACCTTATTTCGTGGCTGTACTCGGACGAAAATAGCCGAAAAAGTTAGGTTTGCCTGCACGTGTGACATCTTGTATCAATTGCTTTGAGTAGCTTTTGAGCAAACAACTTATATTGCTTAAAGTCACAGTCTATCCAGGGGCGTAGGCAGGATTATGGATTTGGGGTTAAAAAGATAAACAAACTGGACCTGCAAAGCAGCCGAAAGCTGTGAAGCCCGCGGGGGGGGGGGGGTAGGGGGTGTTATGTACACCTCAACTACCAAGAAAATACATATTTTACCCCTTTTTTCCCTACTCAAGTTCAACACTCTTTGAAGCTAGGCAACGATCACTGCACACACACTGTCAGCCAGCTTATATGCACTTTCTAGTGACATCTGAATTACTAGAACAGCTGCCGCTAGTCCAATTTCCTTTGCTGCTTCGTACAAAATAGATGCACCAGTTCACTTTCTGTCCGCCAGTTATCATGATCAATGTGTCAATACAACAATCCATTTTCTGAAATGCAACATGATGACCACATTTTTGTTTAAATTTGAAAAGAAAAAAATACTGTATGAAGCTAACTTGAGCCCCTTATCTATTGACTGAACTGCTATCTCATTGATTACATAATAGCAATTAGGTTGCGTCACTAGGTGTGGTTTGAAGTCCAGGTCAAGCCCTGCAAAGAGAAAGGGGGGGCGGAGTGAAAGCTACCCTGCGAAATGGCTTTCGGTGGGATAACTTTAGCTGAAGTGTACACAGCATGTGAAGGGGGGGGGGGAGACTCCCCCCCCCCCCCCGGGAAATTTTGAGATTTTAAGTGCAAATGATGCATTTCAATTTAGGGGCTAAAATAAGCTTCTAAGTGCTTAATTCATACAGAAAGATTGAGGGAAACCTTTGTTAAATGGGAAAAATGGAAGCTATAAAGCCTAAGGTTGGAGCAGCTGAGCTTCATCATTTTGACCCGCCCATACTTGTATCATTTTAGTAACTGTAGGGTCTCTGAATCATTAGTTATGATCCCTGTATCTAATCATCAGATGTTGACTATTAATAGAAAACAGTTTTCTGCAGTCTTGAGCTGTGCTGTGTGGTCCCTTTGCTCCTTACCTTACTACTAGGCTGCCGATGGAAGAGAAAAGTCCATTTTGAAAGCATAACCAAGTGATACTCTTTATAATCATATTCAACACAATTTATTTTATATTTCTTCTCGCCACAATATATAACCTGAGTTTTAAGAAGTTGGACATGCAAGCTTTCACCTTTTTTCAGCCTATTTCTCTTTACACTATAGCATGGGAATGATAAAAGATGTTCATTTTATCGGAGGGTATTAAAACAGTTTTAGCCTAAGCAGTTCGTGTCATTATTCATTCAGCGTATTCTTATAATGAAACAGTATACAATGCATTGAAAATTGCACAAAAAGCATGATCTTACATGAGTGTGGAACTAAGTTCACGTAGATAAAAGTGAAATATATAGTAGGCATACACTGACAACAAACTGATGACATTCTTATTTTGGAGATGCAGAGCTAGTCAAAATTATTTTCTGCTGGAATTCTTGTGGTTTGGGGCTTTATTGAAAATGAAAACACAGTGAAATTAAGTCAATTTACACGCCACCTTTTTTCTTGTACTGATAGAACTGTACTGGAAAAAAAGGATGATAACTAGACAAGAAGATTTGCTTCAAAGCAAATCTATCTGTGGGCTTTTCAATGTTGTAATTATTAAATGCTACAACTTTTTTCCTTTGATACTTCACATTCCATTAAGCTTCTGTCTGGATGAAAATTTCAAAGTCCAAATGAAGTTCACCTTTGATCGTTAGAGGTCACACGTAAATAAAAGAAATTGCAAACGGTTCTATTACCAATGACATTATTAAAAGTAATTCATTGCGCGTGTGCGTACATATACAGTTTTAAGTGACCTTGTATGCCAAAATTGTTTTTAATATGCTGGTTTATTCAAGTACCCAATTCCAGGCCTTATCAATAATTGCAGGATTGTTACACTACGCTACTGCACTATGAAACGGGCCGCAGCTTGTGCACGTGCTTTAGCTTATTTGAACAAGCTGTAGAACAACCATTCTACAAAATATTTCCATATTTAAGAAAGGGTATTATATCAGTAGAGAGTAGTTTTTCTAAACTGATAACTATCCAGTATATGTTTCATACCTTTGGGACTATATATAACATTTTCATAGATTGAATGTAAATGTAATACAAGTGGGTGTTCCAAGATTTGTCCTTGGACATTTTAATACCTATCATGGTGTCATTGACAAAAACGTCTGAGGTTTGCTGCCATTAGAGGTAAAGAGACAGATTTGAACTTGTATGACATTGTGAACCACACAAAATATGGAAATGATGTTCCCTTCGTTAAAGTTGAAAAACCAATGCCCGGCCCACATAGCTTACAAATCTCTGTTAAGGACATACTTTTGCTTAGCAGAGAAATTATATAATGCTGAAGTCAGATGTCAACCTTCCAACATCAAACATTCCTAGAAACCAAACCAAGCAAAATTTTCAAAACGTGAGGCCTGTTTTGTTTATTTTCCCACGAGAGTTTCAACGTTTTTAATGAAAAAAGATCCATTCAAACTGAAAAATTGGGACACGTGTACATTCACTCTGTACAAATACACTATAAACACAAGACAACTGACACAAATGACAATTACAAAACACAATTTTTCACTTGCTGTATATTTCAAGAATATATACTTTGTTACACTTATTTTTATTTTATTTTGTTTATGGCCTATTTTGTGGATAGCTCTACAAAGTAGAAGTATCTCTTTCAGGTGCTTTGACTATACACAGGAAATGTCTATCAGAGAGGAGAAAGAGGGTAGTATCGTCTGTGGATACATGTAGTTTGATTTTAACGACGTTTGCCAAATCATTAATATCAATCAGGAACAGCAAAGGCTCCAAAATAGAGCCTTTGGAATATTAGCGTTTACGTACTAAGTAAAACAAAAAATGGCCGTTTATTACTACATGTTGTTGTCTTTGAGGGGCATAGCTTCGGAATCAGCTTTGTAATTTACATCTTACTCTGACAGCGTACAATATTAGCAAAAGTTCTTCGTGCTTTACTGTTTCAAACGTTTTTGACCTATCAAGAAACACAGAATCCCCTTCTTTTTACTTTTATCCTTAACTTCGATGATCACATCATAAATTTCAAGTAATTATAACACAGGTAAATTACCTAGGTGATAAGCATAGTGACATGTGGTAGGTATGTTGTCATCGGGGCAGTTATTGAACTGTAAGTTCAAGCGAAATCTCTCTTAAAGGTTTCCAGCACGGTTCAATAAAGAAATAAGTTGGAAATTGTTTACCATTCGCTTGCTATCTTTCTTGTGTTAATGGCTAAAATTTACCTCCTTCTATTGAAGTGAATAGACAGATGACTGCAGTTACTTATTGAAAATGATACTAAGAGGCTTTGCTATTTAGCATACACATGACTTGAGGAGAGCATATTATTAGCACCATCTTTACCTAAATCTGCATCTATGTGCATCATTTTGTTGATCATCTAGTGTATACCTTTCTGCACAATAATTCTTTATTAAATATCTTAATTCACCAACATCATCAACAACAATATTTTCCCATCTTTCATTGGAGAAATTTTAGATGAAGTGGCCTGATTCTTTGACAAATGTTGCTTGACAGTAATTTGTTGAAGCTTAATATCATTGTATTTGCATGACTGAATGTTGTCAGTTGAAGGCTGCTTATACCTTAGCGTGACTTTCTTAACTGTTTACCAACAATGTTATGCATATATCGATACTTGGCCGAACACTCAGCTTCCTCAATTGCTTTAGTTTTTTCTGCTCCCTTGGCTTTCTGACAATTCCTCTCATGTTTACTCATTAGCCTGCTCAAGTCAGTGGAGAGCTAAAGCTGATCATGTGGCAATTCTATGGTTTTATCATGTTGAATATGATCTTTGCAAGTGACAAGAAACAATTTCGTCCACCTTGACTTCATTTCTATAATTGACCAATGATGAAGAGCTTTGAAATAAGATTGGTCAAAACGCCATAATATTCTGAAGAAATGTTTGTTCTTATAAATTTTCTACGAAAGTGCACTGAATACAGCAAGATGATCGCTGTTGTTTAAATTAATGGTCCCAGCCAAAACTACAAGGTCATGGGATCAAGTTGGTATAATATTGACACATGTTTAACATTGAATGAATGAATTTATCACCTTTTGACACTGTACACGGTAAGCTGTCAGTCAAAACAACAAAACACAATACATTACATTATAATAAAGTCCAGAACAAACTTGAAAGCAATTCAATCCAGTATAAATGTTTTAACAACATATACAACACAGTCACAAATACACAACAGAAGACATTACGCTATGTACACATCCAGAACACTACACACACACACGAAACAAAAGAAAAACAAAAATGATAATAATAATATTTCCGTACATGTCCATGTTAAAGAAACAACATTCTATAAGTTTTCAACAATTTTTTCCCCGTTATCTATCGCGTAGTTCTATAAGGAAATCAAATGGTTTATTCTTATTGTACTGCATTAAATCCATTAAAAAAACGTTCTGAATCTTTTATGATGTCATTGCAAGGACCTCTGAAGGCATTGCAATCCAACATAAAATGTATTCCATTTTCGACAGCATTGCATATATTGTAGGTCCTGTCATGTATTGGAGTTTTGTGGGGGCATTTGAGTCAACTTGGTTCAATTCATAATTTATGAGCTCTAATGGGTTGCCTGGTGATATCTTTTACGAATATTAAATTTTTAACAACATCTAAATATAGTTCAAACTTGAGGGTGTTTTTTTTTATTTTCATTTTTTTTCTTTATTTTATTTTATTCTATTTTTTGTTTTGTTTCTGTTTTCGTTTTTGTTTTCTTCTCCTTTTTTTGGGGGGGGGGGATTCATTATTATGTTGTATTGAAATGTCAGTTTCCAATTGGCTTTGAAATTCATGTAATAAAAATTGGAGTAACCTAGAAGGGAAGGTGCCAGATTTGTTTCCATGATTATGCCAAAGCTCTTGGAGGCCAGCCTCAAACAATATTTTTTAACACTTTTTATCCACTCTGATTGATTTTTGTTTTACATTTTAACATTAAACAAATATAAGTTTGATAATAAGGAATAACTTCCACTATTAACAATCCAAAACCAAATCTTACATGCCAAATTCATTACGTTGAGTAAGATAGTTGCCAAAGCGCACCAACAACAGCTGTATTTCATGCTTCACAATTTTTACCAAGGAAATACGCGAGAAAACTAATGAAAAACCGTTCATTTGCAAATTTCAAATAAACTGAACAAATTGTCAGCTGTAATTGACTTAGATGGGAATGTTGTGTAAGCCTCGCAACTTTTGGAAGAATATAACAATATTGGGGCCTTATTTTTGTTAAACATGAATAAACTCATCTTAACAAAAACATTGTTATCACTGAAAAGGTCTTGCAAGATCCTTGCCTGCTTTATCGCACAGTGATTTCACTGCACTGTCAAAGGAGCCTGAAGCAAAACTTTCAATCCCAAGATATGTATATCTGGTAACTGTTTGTAGCTCAAAATCATCAAACATCATTTTCTTTAACTTGAAATAAATTTTATAAAAAATCATAATTTTGGATGTTTTAATGTTGACATTTATATTCCATTTTTTTTACAATATGAACTCAGCACATTCAAGCAATTCTGTTATTGTTGTTCATTTTCGGATAGCAGTATCAGATCATCAGCATAAAGCAGGCAACTATTAGGGTGCCAATCTACATCAAATAGTTCTAGTAAATCATTTATATATAAATTAAGTAAATTTGAACTCAGTACACAACCTTGTTTTACTCCTCTGAGTAGACTTATGTTATTTGAGGGTCTGCCATTAAATCTGACTTCATTCCCCGATACATAGTACATAACTTTAATATTTATAAACATGGAGCCATTGATTCCCTACTTAAGTAATTGAAAGAATAACCCATCATGCCATACACAATTGAAAGCTTTTTGAAAGTCCACTAAACAAAGAAACAAATACTTTCACTGAGAGCTTTGTTATACTTGTCCACTTACTCAGTCGACATTTGTTTGTGAAACCATTCTGGAATTCAGTTTTATCATCAGTGTCAGACAGATGTGTTTGTAGTCGGGCATTAAGGACTGTACAGAAAAGCTTAGATACACTACTGCTTAATGATATGCCTCTATACATATAAGAATCACATATGAATCCTCCTGTGTGTATTAAAAATAGTTTGATTTCCTTCCATAAAGTCGGGAAAAAAGCTGTTGTGAAAAAAATATTGAATAATTTCATTAAAGCTTTCAACAAAATGTTTCTACTCTCTTTTAACATTTCATTCAAAATACAATCTTTGTCGGGTGATGTTTTGTTTTTTAGCTTTCCTACAGCTTAATTTATTTCTAATTCACTAATCACAAAGACAATTTCACAAAATGATTTATCTAAATTTTCAACAGTTTCCAGCAACCTGTTCTACAACATGGATTGGTTCAGTTGCGAGCTGTAAAAAGTGATTGCGTTCCAAAAGAGAATACACCTTGATATTTATGTGCTGCAAAATACCTGTTTTTTATAATTGTCTGATGAATATAGTTTGTTATTGTTAAGGTCATGTAGGGTTGGCTCAAGTAGTTTGATGTCCTGCTGATGCATGGTTACTATCAATAAATGGGTAAATTTATACATATTCGGCTCTCTCTCTCTCTCTCTCTCTCTCTCTCTCTCTCTCTCTCTCTCTCTCTCTCTCTCTCTCTCTCTCTCTCTCTCTCTCTCTTTCTCTTGTATAAATAATTAGCATCCAAATCAGCTAACAAGTTGACCTATGTCTAATCATCAATGTAAAAAATTAAACCTGTTACATGGAAAACAGCTATACTTACAGTTACCTTTAGGATTTTCAACATGATTTCTCACTCTCTGTCTTTCTTTTCATAAAACCTAACTCTTTATCTGATAGATGTAGTAGAATTTTACAATAAGTAGGACTGTTTTATATTTTGACCTTTTGAACTTAATAGAACCATGAGTTAGATGTACATTATGATTGGCTGACATGCAATGACCTAAAATGGCATACTACAATTTTTTTTTTTTAATTGTAAATTTTTACCTTAATAAATGACTTATTAGATGACTTGTGGGATACTATGCTTTCTTGGAACATTTAAATTTCCTTTCAAAAATACTTCTGGAAACCATACTTGAAATGTGACTGCTATGCTTACAAATTTTGGCTATTGTAATGCAATTTGACTACTGTTCTTGCAATTTTTTACTGCCGTTTTGAGTTTTGAGGCCTGATATCACTTATTTCTGACTGATATGTAACATTTGAACCAGTGTACCTGCAAAGTCTGACAATGTATTGACTTTTCACCACAAAATTTTCACATTCAAACACATTTCTTTTTTAAATATTCTTAGTTTATCTCCTTTAAAACAACATAATGCCTTTAACTACATGTCTAAAACACATCAGATTGTATAATCATGTTTTTGGATTCTTGTTGATGGTCATTTTAGCCTGAGGGGGCTTTTCTGATGGATTGATGTTGGTGTTAGTGTCACTCTGCGGACATATGGATGATAATAATTGTTGAGATGGTGGTTGCAAGTAGTACCTTTTAAATGCTGCATTTTATTGATATTTTCAACAAATTAAGAAACTGTCCTTGCAAATGTTCTGATGTGCTGCAAATTGTAGTCCCTTTTCACGTACTGTACAGTCCTATATGCACATGGTGATCCACCTGTTCAAGCCAATTTATTGAAATAGGCCTATGATTTTAAACAAAGCTTTTTCCATTCTGTTATGTTAAAACTAGACATGGCTTTTTGACCCTATGGACCTTTGCACATACGTTTTGGACTCATTTGGGTAAAAGACGAACTATAAATTTATGTGATTCAGCCATGCATACCAAGGAACATTGCCTTTAGTTGGAATTGACTTGGATTTGTTTCATTATGACTATGGTTTGGATATGGTAATGACACTGTCTAATTTGTTTTAGTCTCCCTTTAAGTAATAATATGGATGTCTGAATCCTTAGCCAGGTCAGAATTTCATTTAATAGGTCGTCAATAATCTCTGTTAGTCCATTTGGTGGTCAGTAAAATACTCCTAATAGGAATGTGTTACCTTTTGGATGATACTTTGCAATAAACATATTCCAAGTACATTTCAATATCTGCACTTTGCTGTTCAGACACATTTATCACTTGGGTATATACTCACTTCCCTTCCATATCATCTATTCTTACAAACCTTAATGGATCTTGAAAACCAAATAAATAACTTTTATCATTGTTAACTGAATCAGTTAACCATGTTTCAATGAATGCTATGATATCATGTTTAGGAAAAAATGTAGCAAAGTCTACCACCTTAATGAGCAATCTACGCACATTGATATATAACAAAGATAAGTCAAATTTGGATAAAGTTGACCAGACCCAGCTTATATTTATGCATCTTGATATATCTCTTGAAACGCAAGAAAAATCAAAACACCCAACATAAAATTTTACTATTGACAATCTACTCATGCATCCCCAGTATGTTTCATGTAAATGGACATTGTGGGCTGACTTGCTCTGTGTGAGCAAATCATAACTGTAACAAATCCTGCAAAATGTGAAAAGCACTTACGTACGACAGCAATGAGGTAGCAAAAAATCACAGTTGTTGAGATATTAGATTTAGATATTTATAAAGTATTTCACAGAAAGGGAAAAGATGAAACAACAGATAACAAATGTGCATGGTAAAACAGCTCATTGTTTGTTTCTTTGGAAGTTATGTAAGTCATGCTAATGAGGAACAAAGGAGTTTTCACAAGCAATATAATGCAAATTGTGATGCCCGTGTGTGCTGTTTAACAACTCTTTCAAGTGCTAGCACCATCAACACTACCAGAATGTTAAACAAGAGGCCTGTGTGATCAGCCCATGTTCAGCTGACCTAGACATTCATCACACTTGCAGCTCTGTGAACTTGTGCAAGGATCAAGGTCACCCATGTAATGAGTAAGTCTGACCTTTATAGAAGGACACTAACATGTGCAACATCAAGGTCCCACTTCAAGTAGTTCTGAATTTATAGTGAAGAGTAAAACTCATGTATGTTGCATTATTACCCCAGAAACGAGGTCAAGGTCACTCATGTACTGTCTTTCCATGACCTTCATAGAGAAACATTAACATCTGCAACATCAAGGTCTTAACTCAAAACAGATCCCAAGTTATCAAGTTAACAGTAAATTTCATGTCATTTGTCCAGTGACCTTGGGAATACAGTCATGAACCAAGCATCATTGGAGCATGACTATTTGCCCAAAGTATGTAGCCAATTATAAAAGGTACATCCCTACCAAGTTTGGCACAAATCTGGCCAAAATTATTTAGTTATAACCATTACAAGAAATGGCCATGTTGAAACTTTCCTATTAAAACTTTTTAAAAGATTTTTGAAAGACAAAAATCGTGAAATCTTAAAAATCATTGGAGCATGACAATTTGGACAAACTTGGTGGAGACCCACCCAAGGTACATTGCCATCAAGTTTGAAGTCAAATCTGAGAGACAGTTTCTTCAGAGAAGTCCAAAATGTGAACAACTATTAGAATGCATTAGAATGCCCATTGACTTACATAGTAAGAAAAAGAAAAGGCGCATTTACTGATAAGTACCGGAATTGAAAAAAATCTATACAAATAAGGAATCCAAAGCAGTGCTAGTGATTATATTTGCTTGACCCTCTCACAAGGAACATATCCACAAAGTTTGAACTAAATTTGAGACATGGTTCTAGAGCAGAAGTGCCAAGTAAGGGAAAAATTCATAAGAAATTTGAAAATAATTGCAGCACCAAATGGTGAACAAATGAAGAACTTGGAGTCTCTAGGAGTATTATTTGACACCAAAGCAATTTGGTGAGCGGTTCTGGAGAAGAAAATTTTGCAAGATTTGTCAAAAAAAAAACAAACAAACAAACAAAAAAATATCAAAAATCCTAAAATCACTGGAAAGTGACGATTTGAGCAAACTTCATGGATTTGTATTTGATGAGGACAACTGATTGGCTAGACCAGCCAACTCTACCAAAGATAGTATTTAGTTGACTATGTTTGCTCTGGTCATGATAAATATCTTGCTGTGCCTTATTGAGGTGCCCCTGATCTTTGGTTACAAGTTTGTGATGATACTTTGTTAGGTCTTCATTATGTGGACCTTTTTTCTCTTTTTGACCAACTTTTTTCAACTTTGTTCTGCACATGGAAATCTGTCTGCTTGCCCTATAGCTGCCAAATCTGACAATTGTGAATCTTGCATCACATTGTGGACGCCCAACATAAAAGCTCCTGTATGTGTATTCCATGAAAACCCACTTTTCAGTCCCTTCATTCTACAATTATTTCAAGTTGTTACTGATGCAAAAGCTGCAATGACTATAATATTGCTCCTGTGTATCTACATCCAATTCTGAACAAAAAAAATGGGCTTTTTTCCCCCTGCATGTATGTGCCGTTAGGATGCACCTTCTTTTCGACAACTTTTCCTGTAATGTTTTCTGGACCTTCTTGAATGTCGGTATCAAGCAAGGTGTTTATCAAATTTGTAGTGAAGGTTGTCAAGCTTCATTTAACATTTTAATGCCATACATTTCAAATCTCTCAAGTTGGAATAATTTCCCCTGTTCTCGCAAAGATGCTAAATTATTGTTAAAGATGTAACAGTTCAGCTTTAGACGGCTGGCACACCAGAAGTGAGGAACGCCACAAGTAATCCATGATATATCCTTCAGATTCTAAGAGGTTTGGGAAATATCATTGTCTGCTTATTCAGGGCCCTATTTCCTGATATATCCCATGCAAATAAAAAGTATATCCAACAAACGGGACTTCCCATGAGACACTGTGCTAGGTGATACTTCATTTTGGCCTTCTCTTTTCACCAAAGTAATGTAGGATTTAAAATGGTGGACCAAAACCAGACTGTTTGATTCAGTAGCAGACCCATAGCTGGGACTCTACCGTATTCTTAAAACATAGTATGGAGCTCAGCTCGTCAGTTATTAATCCCAGCCTAAAATCTGTATGAACAGGTCAGAAACTTTGTTGTACAGCACAACAACAGGGTAGATTGGAGGACTTTCTATGTGGCACATGAAAAATATTTACAAAGGATCCACAATGGAAATAACACTTAGAGAAGATTTATCACCAAGCTGATACTTTTAAAAGATTTATCATGGCGGTAAATAGTCTATATCTGAATTAGTTCTTAATTTGCCTAAAGCTGGTGCTACCCATCCTGTGCATGGTTGACTGCCCACATCTTGTGGTCACTTTCCATGACCCTCACTTTTTCTCCATAGATTTACATGGAGAATTAGCACATATAAATTTAACCTCTATATGTGTTGTCCAATAAGCATTTAACTCCCATTGTGTCACACCTGTGTGCATTTGAAAGGTAACAATTTAGTTTTCAGGTACATTAGAAGATAATAATTTCAAACACCGTCCTCATATGCAGGGTGAAATGTTCAGGTTCACTGGAATGTAATGGGCTTTGCTGACCCAACTCACCTCAAATGGCATGGGTTGCTAAGTGTGACCAACATGCACCATGGGCTCTGGGACAAGAAATTAAACCAACCAGATCACCCCTATTGTGAGATAATTACGTATCTCTCTCCCACGACCACGGATAAACCAACTGTCTTAACTTAGGTAGTGCACTAGGAGGGTTATTGCTCAGCACACATTGTATGTTAATTTGTTTCTACAACCATACAACCCCTGACCCCAAGAAAAAGTAGGCAAATTAAACAAGTCAGCAGTAGCACCTCATAGTTCGATAGCTTCTCTGTATGTTGAGCCCTCACATATTTTCCCACAGAATTATATCACAAACTTTGCTTTGAATTTTAACATTTGCAAATGTAGTAAATATTACATATTTGCTTTTTTCAATACACATTTTCAAGCCAATTATAAGTATTTACAAAGAGACCAGAACATGATGCATCTATGAACCTATATACTATTTGACTGCCAATAAACCTTTTCAAAAATTCAAATATAAATTGCCAGCATGAAGTTCCACATTTTGCTGATGATGTCCAGCAATACGTCATTCATTAATTTTAACTGATACTAATATTATCTGTGATTGTCAGCAAGTACCATACCATATGTGAGTGGACGGCCTAGTCAGAAAATGAAATTCAATCTTCAGCAACCAAACTTCTAAACGACTACATGTACATGTACATCACAGGCTTGTTTGAGACAACTCTGCTAGTCTCCCCACATGCATAATTGCCCTCTGGCCCTGTGAAAACAAGTGTTGTGCCATTCTGATTGCAGCAGATAATTTTGACTATTGACTTCAGACGGGCTTTTGACCTAGTTCCGAAAGACCTTTCAACATACAAACTACATAACACAAACATAAGCGTGGACTTTATTCATATGTATGACAATTCTGTATGTGTCAAATTGACAGAGACAATCTCTGAGCCAGTCGCTGATATTATCTGCCTTAGACAAAGATGTCCCTAGGTACCAATGTTGTTTAATATTTTCATAAACAACATTGACCAATGTTTGAATGTGAACTAATACCATGTAAGTTATAGTTTGGGGACAAAATTATCAGCCATTCTATAGCTTTCTGCTTTAAAAAAAAAAAAAAAAACTTGTGCTAAAACGCTTGGCTCACTTTCATTATCTTTATATTTCAGTTTATTCTATACACTACTGTGTGCTATGATCCGGTCAGTGCATAAGAAGCAATAAAGTTTCCTGAAAAGGAAGCAACGCATCGAGAAATGCTAGAGCATATTTAAGCCCATAAAATGCATTTTTATTGACTGCACTACAATACATATCCTTAACAGTCTATCAGGTTACACAATTATAAACACAAGTACAATTACAGATTTAAGATATGGACACAAACGCAATACCAACACACATGCCAGAAAAGGTCAAAGTTTACACATAAAATTGTTTTAATGGTATGCACACCTAAGGTTAAACCCACACAGACACACACAAAAGAAAACCAAAACTCATACCACCCCTCACATACACACTCACAGAGAAAAGAACTACAATGCGTTCCCTCTTATACTAATGGTACTAGCGACACATTTTTCAACAATTTGAATTATCTCGTTATCTTGTAATTTCATTACCATAATACATATTTGATAAGAATCGTGTTGCCTGAATTGGCTAAACTATTTCTAAATGCTTTAATCATAATTTTGCGAGGACCTTTGAACAGCATAAGGTGATACTCATTTTCGATTTGGTTACAAATGTCACATGTCCGTTGATCAAATGGTATTTTGTTGCATCGTTTGTGTCTACCGGTTTCGATGTTTTAATCGAGTGCACTGATACGGAAATTGGCTATGTTTTTACGCATGGCAATTTTTTATCCGTTTTAAATAAGATTGCAATGTAAAATGGCGTTTAAACTTTACATATGTTCTTCATTTTTGCTTCGTCATTACTTCGTTTTAACATCTCATCATTCGATTGGTTACAAAATTTGTCTGCAGTTTACTTTACAAGATATTAGAAGTGAATGTGCTCGATTTTTTACCTTGGTTGTGCCAAAGTTCCTAAAAAATCCTATATTGATAATATACCTTTTATACCCTTTACCCTGACTGATCTGCTTTCCATTTCCACATTGCACAAGTATGTGTCATATAATTGCGAATTATTGTCACAATTTGCAATTCGAAACTAGTTTTTTTTTCATTTTGTCGCCATTATATATATATATATATATATATATATAATATTTCCTATTCTTCGCCTTCGAGCAAAAATGGTTTCCTGGGTTTTTACGAGTCTGGTTGAAGATCATGACTTTTGTTTCGTTTTATTTATAAACCCAAGTTTGGCAGTAAGAGCTTAGAATATCCAGACAGTCTTGTAATCCTTCTTGACTTTCGGAAAAGCAGGATAAAATTTTTGGCGTAGAGAAGAGAGCTGGTTTTCTTTTCTCTCATGACAGCATATTTAACAAAATTTTGGGCATATTATTAGGCCAATCAATTAAACTTTGATTTTTTTCGGGTGTATGGTAGATGGATATCGTTTCATTCCAGCTCTGTACATGCTGTATGTAAGTATCTAATTTCACTTGGGAATTTTGTGCTTCGCATTGTGGACTTCCTGTTATGCAAAGGTACCCGGGTGATACGTTTCTAAATCATATTGGAAAGAAAAATCTCATTGTAGCAGATCCCTGTTTCATCATTTATTTCATCTTTGTGGATACAATGGATGAAGTAATTACACTACTGACATTTGTCTTCACTTTCCTAGTTGAAATAAATCCAGTTTCTGTTTCAATCATTTTGTCTGGGCTTCGAGGGAAATCCGACAGCTAGTTTTTTGGAAATCAGTCGAAGGAAACACGTCCGCCAATCACATGTAAAGTCAAATTTCCACTAGACGAATCCAAGGACTCAACTTTTATCAGTTTAAAAACTGAAAATAAATATTGAAACATTCGCTATATATGAAATTGTCACCATAAAGATGAACAGATATTAACCCTGTCAATATCACATTTTGCATAGAGCCAACAGCTTTCCTTAGCACGCTTTGGGTGCAAAGCGTCCAACGAGCGTCAAGGAGAGCTGTTGACAGGGACTTTTGTATTCTTTGTAATTACAGCCATACGGGTACTTGAATGAAGGTCTTCTTACAAAGAACACGAATCTAACACCCTTATTATAAATCATCTTTTAAGCGGTTTCACTTAAGTCGCAGTTCGCAATGAATGAGTTCATAAAAACTGCCAAAGTGTGTGTGTGTGTGTATGTGTGTGTGTGTGTGTACGTGTGTATGTGTGTTGGGGGGTAGGTATGATTCTCTTTTCGATGCAGTGGCAGTGGAGTAACCTGGTGGCCTAAGGTACAGGGTCTCATTTGCTGGTGTCAAGCTCCTTGACACCAGTATGTGTATGTGATGAGTTATGTTTTATTAAGGTTACAGGAGGTGATGTGCAATTGCAATAGCAATTAAAACTAACATTTTTGTCCTGGGATGCTGGTCCTGTCCTTATACGGGCACGGTCAAAATTAAGCTGTAGTGCTGCACGCCAAACACTGAACAACAGTCTCCAGCCCCAGTGTGACTAATATTGAGCGCATGGTGATTTAATTGGCTACGGTCCATTCACAATCTTCAATAAAGTTTGGTGCCTTTGACTGGGTTTGAAATTTATATATCCAATACTGTCAAGATTTAGATTAGAAAGTCGCGAGGCAGTTGTTTTTAATGTCTGTCCGTAGGCAAAAATGATGGTTTCAGAATAATTGAGTTTTTTCTTTGAAATATAGTAGAGCAAAGCATAGTCTTGTATTGCGTCTTACGTGACAATTATTACTTTGAAAGTGGTTTCTAACCTTTTTACATTTAGGTTAGATTGCTGGTTGCTCTGCTTTTGGCTAAAAAGAGTGCCGTAACAGTAGGATTATGAATTCAGTGTGCTGTAAATGGCATCAACTGTGGGCAGCATCATGGTGAATATTCCAAACTGGAATATTGCCGTTTGGGTTTACTGTACTGTGTCGACAATTCCAGTGCGCACTGGCTACAGATCTTACACCTTAACCCTACTTTATGAACACTATTCCATACTTTATGAGCCCTATTCCATTTTCGGGGGGAGGGGGGAACACGTAGGTACGCGATTTTCTTGTACTAGGCGTGGCAGGTGTTATTAATATGGAAAATTAAAATTACAGTTCACAGTTCTGGTTATGAGTGAGATGCCGATACATGTTTTTGTTTCGGAAGGGGGGGTGGGTTTCTTGTTTGTTTGTTTGTTTGTTTGTTTGGTTTTTTTTTTTTTTTTTTTTGTTTTTTGTTTTGATTTGTTTTTTAAAGCGCTTTACGCAGATGACGATGTCCTGCAACCACAGAAGAACCACTGGTGTCATTAGCTTACTTGCTGATTATTGCCGAGGAGTTTTTTCTTGGACAGGCACCATATATATATATATATATATATATATATATATATATATATATATATATATATATATATATATATATGTATATATATATAAACATTGAACCAGTGGGTTGCCATTTGTCTCTCAAACATGATGTTAATTACGTATTACTACCGGTTGTGAAGGAATGGAGGGATACTTAACTGGAAATATATAGAGAATCTTACATGGCCGAGAGGGAGTTAGCGTGTTTTTTCTCATGAGTGGTCCTTGTTGATGTGAGCTTCGCTCACTCGTGATTTTCCACATCAACAATGGGCGACAATTCATCCATCTCTCTCTCTCTCTCTCTATCTATCTATCTATCTATCTATCTATCTATCTATCTATCTATCTATCTATCTATCTATCTATCTGCACACACACGCACATTCAAAAGATACACCCCATTTGTATATCTGTTTGCAACCATACTCGGTAATAAGTCATACTATGAATTTCAAAACTGGAACTATATGGTCACATATAGTAGCCTGGGATTGGAAAGATTCTTTCCATTCAAAATGTTTCCCGATCTGCGTTATAACAATACATGTTTGTTGATCGATTGGGACGATGCCACGAAAACTTTCTACATGACAGTTCTGTTTTTATTTTATCCCAACGGACCTGAACTGTCACTTGCTGTACTAAAATTTTCAATAACTTTGTCGAAAATTCAACCAGATGAGAAATAAAAATACTGTGTAGTTAACACAAAGCTGCATGACAGAATCCAACCCGCCTGGTCTATCTTCCGATTATACCAACAAGACTTGACCCACAATAACAACAATGCTGTGTGATGGTAGTCTGACCTGGCAACCTACGTGTACATTCATGTATGGGGTCTCTTCATCACGTTCGCTTTACAATTTGCATCAGTATTATTCCATGGCACGTGTGTCTCCCCAGCGGATAACCTAATATCCGTTTTTCGTTGGAAATTGATAGTGAATGAGCTGTTTATTATAACTTCACCCATTCCTGACCCATTTTTTTCGTCCTTGTTTTGCGGGCACAAAAACTGTTTGGAGGTAAGTAACCAAGCACAGATGGATGGTCGGCAACTGTAGCTGTTACACTCCCTGGTGAGATGTTTTGTTTACTTAATATTGTTGCACCTTGTTAATTGGCCCATGATGCATTTGCATGACTTATAGACCTTTTCATATCTTGAACATTGCTTTATTTTTTGTGAGGGGTGGTGCTAGCCTCAAGTAATATCAAATGACCCCCCCCCCCCATCATATATACCGCAAGCGAACAATCACAGGACTTTGCAAAGTAGAAGATCACAAAAAATACAAACTTTAACTTTGAACCTGAAATGCCATTTGCTACTAGTGCACATAACATGTTCTTGACTGACATCAAGAAAGCAAGTGTCGAGTCGTTGTGCATTGATGAATAATTATTATCCTATGGCATTATACTTATATGTGTTTACTTACTGTAAATGCATGCATAATTCGGGTTTAAACACATTTTTATTGACGTTTCTACATAAATATTTACAGTTGATTTGATCATTAATAAGTTAATCTACTGAAACAAGGGCTTAGCACTATACAAATGCTTCTTCTGAGAAAGAAGAAAGTGTACAACACAACACAAGACACAAAGGTACTACACATACAAAAGACGACAGCGACTTAGACGAGACAAGCAGAGAAGAAATTAGGTTTTCCACCTGGAGTTGTGATATCAGAAAGATGAGACCTTATGAGATGATTTCAGGAATCAGTCAGTTGAAACGATTAGTTTTGGAAATACTATTATGAACTGCAAGAAAAATTACAATCTTATTTCCGGGAGAACTTTTGAATAGGGCCATAAAGCACAGTTTGTAATGTACACGGAGCAACATGGGAGTCGTAGAGTGCAATGTTGATGGTGCAACGGCATATAAGTAAAGAAACAATGCCACCATCTCAATGCAAACCACAAGAGCATTTGGCGGAAAGTCTTTAACACGAACCTTGACAAGATGCGAGTTTAGTTGACTAGCGTCCCGATGGACACGCGTGAGCAGAACTGACAAAAACATGTTGCCAATGATCTGAAGTTCAAAAAACTTGGCCGGATGGGATGCTGGCTTATTTTTGACTTGCATATTTGAACCGAGGTGGATCTTTGAATCTCAAAAGGCAGCTGATTCCATAGTCTAATTGCGGAGGGAAAAAAAACTATGAATCAAAAGGTTCAGTTCGAAGACGCAAGTAGGGGAGATTACACTGTTGATGAATAAGATAGATTTGAGTACCCAAAGTAGACGTGCTGTTATCAAAAGTGCATACTATGTTATCAGGAATGAGGTTATTTACAATTTTGTACATTTAACACAGTTAAGATATTTCCTTGCGTTTAGCCACGGTGAACCATCCAGTTTCCTAACATACAACTTCGCCTTGCCGGTACCATGTATTACACCAGTAACGACACGAGCGGTGTCTAGCTGAATATTTTCAATCTGTTCTTCTTCCAATCTTGTACATCCACTTACAACTGGGCTGCCGTATTGCAGAATGAGTCTTACAAAGGAAATATAGAGAGTTTCTTAGATTCTGCTGTCAAATAAGACTTTGAGATTTTTCATAATATTAATTAATTTGTTTGATTTGTTCACAATTTGGGATATATGACTAGACCACTTTACATTCGAACATAATGTCAGTCTAAGATAGTTGTGAATGATAACGTCTTGTGAGATATAACCTTGGAATAGAATAGGAGGGTCATCAGATGGGTTTACTGTCTTCCAAATAGGCAAAGAATCTGTTGTTAATAACATTTAATGTTACCAACCAATCCTGAGACGTAATCTACATTTGAAAAAATGGTGTTGATACTTTCAGCTCTTTGAACTGGATCAAGTATCATCATGACATATCATCGCAAAATAATACAAAATTGCATCCAGCAATGTCAACCATGTCGTTGATATATATTAAAAACATTAGAGGTCCGACTTATCACTCTAGACTAAAATTATTTTATTTGACCATGCATAAAACAGAATTATACAAACCATGATACATAAACAGGTGCTGGCCAGGAGACTCTCATTGAGGCCATTTATGGCCGCTAGCATGAGAGCCATCCTGAAATACAAAACAAGATATGATACACACTATCATTATATAGTCTATAAAAGATAGATGCAGTGGTGTAAATTGTTACAAAGTATAGATATTAATGTATTTATAAAAACTTCAGCTTGGAGGTCAAATCTCCAGTCCAAATGGCATTATAAATTCTTGTATTTGTCGCTGTGTCATGACGTTCCTGACGTTAATCCTAGGGGGAAGTAGGACAAATATGCGGCCTATAAATAATACCAAATAACAATTTATTATTGTAAATTCTAACCTAGAACCACATAAGCTTAAGATCAGTAGCCTCTGAATCCCCACGTCAAGACACATGTAACAGTTTGGAAACATAGAGCGCAACTCCTCCCCCATATCATTAGGGCGATCTCTTCGAATGATTTAGTGATGGCCAAGCCACCTGAGTTTTCGGCGGAAGAATTCGGAGAGATGAATGTTTCTGATTAAAGAAAATATTCCGACTTCTGGCACTAGATCCGACTGATTGCGCCTCAGCTTATTTCTTGGTACACTGCGCATGTTAGCACGACAGAAGGGAATGTCGCGCACGTGCTGGTCAGGACCTGGATTTGTAGAAACATCGCCCGTTGATGAAACAAACAGAGGGCTTACCATGAGCATGTATTCGGATGTAAACTGTGTCTATGTAAATAGCTATTTAATAATTATGGTTAAAAAACGTAAAATAGTGCTCTTTATTTGCCTCAAAAGTTCACATACACAATAAACAAAGTAAAAATGAGGTATATGATCGTGTGACTAGTAAGGCATACCCATGTAACGGATCGGTCTTAAGCTTCTGTATCTAAGGTCGTGAACAAACAAGAGAAAATACAAGCAGCAGTTAGATGAGAAACGTATTGTCACACATATAGTGGTTTGGAAAATACTTTGCATAATTTCAAGAACTGATCTCACTAAGGAAACAAATTGGCATAAAAGTGTTAATTGTGATGATAAGACATACAGCCCAAGCATGTAACAGTACGTGAATGTACATGGAATAAACTGGCATACTAGTGCTGATGACCGAGAAATATATTCATACGTCGTCCATTTTATAATTCCTGTATGATTGTTTGCTCCTAACCTCGGCTTTCCTGCAGCCTTCCCATATCTTGCCCATTTCATGAGAATATTTATGGTTGTCTGTCTGTCTGTCTGTCTGTCTGTTTGTGTACATGAAGAGACAAGACAAAAAGAGAAAGGGAGGACATGCATTTGATAGATGACGACCGTTACGTCTGAACCAAACGATACTTTGCGACACGTCATCAGTCCCACAAACGACCTTAACTGATCTATCATCCAATTACAGATATAATGTGGAAAATGGGATGCTGCTGACATTTGCCGCATTCATAATGGTAGTACACATGTATCAATGTGCAAAACATATAATGTTGCATGAGTGAAACTGAAAATAATGTAAACAAAGCGACACAAAAACACCGCTGAAGTGTAACATGCGGTGAGGAGTTCGCGGACATTGCAAACGATATATTCTTTCTTTAAGCTTCGAGACCAAGTCGAACATGAAACTTTGGATCATGATAAACCTTTCCGTGCTGTAAATAGGACACTGATGATTAACCAGTCGGAGACTGAATCATCGCATTTCCTCGTCTCGCTTTTGGAGCAGTTGGAGCTGGGGCAGTTGAAGACCTGAACCAGTTTTCCTGCAGATACGTAGGCATGCTGCTGCTTGAATAATTTGACTTTTTACGAGTAATTTGTATCTTGAAGCATATTATCACCGTAAAAAAATGAGAACGCAACAAGTAATCGATGACCACCAGGTGACAAATTGGTTGTCACAATTAGGATGAAAGAAAAAAGACACACGTTGACACAAATACGTAATTTGTTACTGGCTCTCACAGGTAAGAAGCGTTGACGATCGTAGTGTCATATTATAAAAAAAAAACATAATGAATCAACAATAAGCCAATGAATAAAGCTCAGCGTAAAATATTCTGGCAGATAAGATATATATATATATATATATATATATATATATATATATATATATATAT